>CAXIIO010000834.1:0-126520 GCA_964028335.1 Altica lythri
TGCTAATAATATGTTTTTATTTTGTTTTCTCTATTATTCTACAAGTCTATCTAAACGAAACCACAGTTCAGTTTAATTTTTATATACTTACTTAAAAAACAAAACGTTTATATATCGATTTAATTAAAATAATTATAACTTTTCTCTATCATATATATATATTCACATATAGATTGTGGCCCTTAAAAGGGCCGAGTATTATTTGATATGATATTAATATTGTATTAAATTAGGCTTTCTTTTCAGTTTTCTTGGGTAAAAGAACAGCTTGTATATTTGGTAAAACACCACCTTGTGCAATTGTAACACCAGACAGAAGTTTATTTAATTCTTCGTCGTTACGAATTGCCAATTGCAAATGTCTAGGAATAATACGAGTTTTCTTGTTGTCACGAGCAGCATTACCCGCCAATTCTAGTACTTCAGCAGCTAAATATTCCATGACAGCAGCCAAATAAACTGGTGCACCAGCTCCAACACGTTCAGCATAATTTCCTTTTCTCAACAGACGATGAATACGTCCAACGGGAAATTGTAAACCAGCACGGTTTGATCGTGACTTTGCCTTTCCTTTAACTTTTCCACCTTTACCACGTCCGGACATTTTTCTTTATATATAGTTGTACAAAAAGAGACAACACACTCTACTCTTACACGAAACGTTATGAAAATTTCTATAATCTACCAACAAATTTATAGTAACGAGTATAGCCAATAGGGTACAGCGCACATGCCGTAACGCAGTGGGTGGAGCCTATTGAAGAAACGCAACTTTATTATAATATGCCTTGTAAGTCGGCGGCACCACACAGTTAACGTTATACTTTGGTACCGTTTAACAGTAAATATGCCACCAAAAACAAGCGGAAAAGCTGCGAAAAAAGCCGGCAAGGCACAAAAAAATATTTCTAAAGGTGATAAGAAGAAGAGACGAAAGAGGAAGGAAAGTTATGCCATTTACATCTACAAAGTTTTGAAACAAGTACATCCTGACACCGGTATTTCCAGTAAAGCCATGAGTATCATGAACAGTTTTGTTAATGATATTTTTGAACGTATTGCAGCAGAAGCTTCCCGTTTAGCACACTACAATAAACGTTCTACGATTACCAGTAGAGAAATTCAAACTGCAGTTCGTCTATTACTTCCTGGTGAATTGGCTAAACACGCAGTCAGTGAAGGAACAAAAGCTGTTACTAAATATACAAGCTCCAAGTAATTTACATAATTAATTGGACAAATTTGCAATACAAAACGGTTCTTTTCAGAACCACAATATATTTATATTTTATTAATGAATAAAAACCATTTTATTATCTATATCCAAAAACTTTGAGAAAAATTTGTTGAAATGTCAAATTTGTTCTCTTAAAAATTAAATTATCAGTATCTTTAAAACTGTAAAATGTTACAGTCGTATTAAATAAGTAATTTCATTCTTTCTGATGTTCATTTTTGAATCATTAAAACTATTTATGATATTAGAAATTGTTGGTTAGCAACAATGAAACGACTAAGTGGACTCTTTTAAATTATCCTACGTTTTGGGTTTAGATGGAAAGTTTTACGTTTTGACGCTATTTGAGCTCATCTGCAGGGATTTAGATGGAAAAGTTTTACGTTTCGAACATATTTGAAACTGTTTTTTTAAACTTTTTTAGTTCATCTTCAATGATTTAGTTGGAAAGTTTTACGTTTCGAACCTATAAAAGTTCATCTTCAGGGATTTAGATGAAAAGTTTTACGTTTCGAACCTATAAGAGTTTATCTTTAGGGATTTAGAAAGAAAAGTTTTACGTTTTGACCCTATTTGATGTCATCTTCAGAGATGTAGATGGAAAAGTTTACTTTTATTTGTACAATACTTATAGTGTTATATAACTTGTAAAAAAACAAAAACATTTTCTTTAAAATTGCAGTTAGTTAAAAAAATACAAACAAAAGTACAAGAAATCCCAATAGATGTCGCTACATGCTTGAAATTTATTTAATTTATGTATTTTATAATTCTTGTTTAATTTTAGCTAATATCATTACAATTATTTTGTCAAAATGTATGATTAATCAGATAAATCGTTATTTTATATGTAAAATAATTGATAATAATAGAAACCTTAGTAAGAAATGTCTCTTTTTGAAGTATAGTATGAGGGAATGATGACAAAAATATATAAAAAAATAGAGATGTGTACCCTGTATACCCTAATTGTTTCTATAGATTTCCACATATAACTTTTTAATTAATATCATATATTAATAAACAATCAATTTTAACTTGTTCAATCACTTTGTAAAAAGTTTTAAGAGTATCTAGAATAGGTCGAACCGAAATAAAACTGTATAAAATTTAGCGTTAGTTGAATAATTATGCTTAAAAAATGATTTAACGAAAGAAATCTTTTATGTTGGATGAAATTTTTCAGTTGTAAAAACGGTAAATAGTGTCATAGAAGATGGAAAATTCCTTACAAAAACGTATTGTTTAATAAACTTTTTCTGTGTTTCACAAAATGCCTAGCTTTATTTTACCTACTTTTTTCATATAAGATAAAACAATTGGCAATTAAAATATCACATAGATGACAGATAAATAATTATAAAACCTATTAGAAAATAGATTGTTTAAATAAATTTTACTTTTAAGGATAAATTAGTGTTTATTATAAAAAGTTCTTTTCTAAACCAACGTTTTAACAGATATTCGAATAGTGTGATAATGGTTGAACATGGTATATTACAATCTTACGTAAGTTTTTATTCTAGGTAGATAAATTAAAAATTATATAACAATATCAAAATAGATAGTTGAATTTTTACATTTATAAATGTAAAAAATAATTTGTTTTATTGAAATTGAACATTATAACGGCTTAATCCGAACATTCGAGCTGAATCATTACATAGCAGTTTTTGAGCTGATTTCAAGACAATATTTTCAAGTGTGCTATTAAAATTTTTGCAGCATACTAAAATTTGGACTTTCTATTTGACTTTCTTAGTTTATTGTTGATGTGGGTTTTTTCAAAATACCTCAGGTCGGTGAAAAAGAAAACGATGTTAACATGACTATCGCTCTGTGGTAGCGCCACTTTAGTTTCATGAACTCAAAGTGCAACCATTCAGTCTTCGGTCCGACCACACTAACCGACTACTCGGTGTTCGTGTAATTTTTGGCGCATTTTATTTAAACACAATTCGAGATAAATTCTCAGTGATTCAGTGAAAAAATAAAAATTTATACATAACTATGGCCGATACAGATAACCAGAATTCGGCAACTTCTGCAACGACCGGTGCCAATGCATCTCAGATCTCTTCTTCATCAAAAAAAGAGAAAAAAAATAAAAATCCAAGAAGTAAACCTTCTCATCCACCTACATCTGAAATGGTCAATAACGCTATTAAAGGACTAAAAGAGAGAGGTGGATCGTCGCTTCAAGCTATCAAAAAATATATAACAGCAAATTACAAAGTTGACGCTGAAAAAGTTGCGCCTTTCATCAAAAAGTACTTAAAATCTGCTGTAGTATCAGGATCTCTGGTCCAAACTAAAGGAAAGGGTGCATCAGGTTCATTTAAACTTGCATCAGCTGCATCCACTGGATCGATCAAAAGTACTAGTGCCACTGGTGAAAAGAAAAAGGCTTCTGGTGCAAAACCCAAAAAAGCTGCAACTGTAAAACGATCTAGTTTAGCAACTGGAGATAAAACTAAACCGGCTAAGAAATCAATCAAAGCGAAAAAATCACCAATAAAAGCTGCTAAACCGAAAAAAGACGAAAAGAAAACACCATCTGCTGCTAAAACTACATCGACTACAACTGCAAAATCACCGATTAAAGCCAAAAAATCAGCTAAAGGTCCAACTAAAAAACCAAAGGCACCAAAACCAAAAACTGCCAAAACTCCTACTTCACCTAAAGCCAGGAAGGCAGCATCACCTAAAAAGAAGAAATAAACACGAAATATTTATATATCATCGTTGTTTATGTGGTATCATCCTTCAATAAACTGTTATTATAAACAAATGGCCCTTTTGAGGGCCACAAAATTATTCAATTTTAATAATGATAGAATAAAAATAATAATTATAATAATAATAAAACAAAAACCGTATAAGTTGATAAGTTTGATACAAGTTTTAAAAATTTTAAATTGTAAAAAAAAAAAAATTATTTATCATTCAATTAGATTTTCTTTTGTACGAATTTAGCTAAATATTAAAACAAAAATGAATATATATATATATATATATATATATATATATGTATTGTGCTTCTTAAAGATTTTCTAAGTGGAAACGCAATAAATCACAACAAAATATAACAATATTTGTTTTTATATAAAAACATTTTTTTTTATCAACAAATCATTTTAGCAAATATTTATTTTATTATACGTTTACTTTTTTTTTACGTTATTAGACTAGAATGACATTTATTATCATTCAATTTCAAATTGCATTCCAAATTTGCAAATTAATAAATAAATTATACATGTGTTAGTTTTTTTTTTGTCGAACATTATAAAATAATAATAATATTATGGCCCTGAAAAGGGCCGAGTATTTACTAATTTGACAACGAATAAAAAATTTAAGCCTTCTTTTCAGTTTTCTTGGGTAAAAGAACAGCTTGTATATTTGGTAAAACACCACCTTGTGCAATTGTAACACCAGACAGAAGTTTATTTAATTCTTCGTCGTTACGAATTGCCAATTGCAAATGTCTAGGAATAATACGAGTTTTCTTGTTATCACGAGCAGCATTACCCGCCAATTCTAGTACTTCAGCAGCTAAATATTCCATGACAGCAGCCAAATAAACTGGTGCACCAGCTCCAACACGTTCAGCATAATTTCCTTTTCTCAACAGACGATGAATACGTCCAACGGGAAACTGTAAACCAGCACGAGTTGATCGTGTCTTTGCCTTTCCTTTAACTTTGCCTCCTTTACCACGTCCGGACATTTTCACTTAGTTACAGACAGATAGACAGAAAAAGAACTGAGGAATACTCTCCACGGTGCAAAGAGATATGAAAATATTTACTATGTACCAACAAATTTATACTAACGAGTGTAGCCAATAGCGTACAGCGCACATGCCATAACGCAGTGGGTGGAGCCTATTGAAGAAACGGAACTTTATTATAAATATGCCTCGTAAGGTAGAGACACCGCTTAGTTGACGTTATACTTTGTATCGTTTAATAGTAAATATGCCACCAAAAACAAGCGGAAAAGCTGCAAAAAAAGCCGGAAAGGCACAAAAAAATATTTCTAAAGGAGATAAAAAGAAGAGACGAAAGAGGAAGGAAAGTTATGCCATTTACATCTACAAAGTTTTGAAACAAGTACATCCTGACACCGGTATTTCCAGTAAAGCTATGAGTATCATGAACAGTTTTGTTAATGATATTTTCGAACGTATTGCAGCTGAAGCTTCACGTTTAGCACATTACAATAAACGTTCTACGATTACCAGTAGAGAAATTCAAACTGCAGTTCGTCTATTACTTCCTGGTGAATTGGCTAAACACGCAGTCAGTGAAGGAACAAAAGCTGTAACTAAATATACAAGTTCTAAATAATTTCATGTTTATTTACATAGCATTTACCTATTTCTTTTTAACAACAACAACGGTTCTTTTAAGAACCACAACATATACGTATATATATATAAAATGATAAAAATTATAATTAAATTGTATTAGATTTTATTATTAATGACAAGATCTATTACAGTATAAAAATTATATAATTTTTTTATTAAAATATTGAAACAAAAAAAAAGAATATAATTACTGAATTTTTAAATAATTAACAATAAAATATTAAAGAAAGAAAGAAATAAATAAATAAATAAATAATACAAATTTTATAGTAAATAGCATACAAATTATTAATTATATCCTCAAATATTTTATAAATAATCCAAAATATATTCTACAAATAATACAAATTGAATAAACAACAAAAAAATGACATTTTTTTTATTTTTACATCTTTTATTTTCTGAAACAACTGACTATTATCTGTTATAATATATTTAACTTAGTGAAGTTTAGGTTGCAAAAATTAAGTAACTATTAAATTTTATCATAATTAATAAAATATACTTGTGGTTCTGAAAAGAACCGTTGTTGTTATTTATATAAAAAAAAATCCCTGTTTAGGCACGTTCTCCACGAATTCTTCTAGCCAATTGAATGTCTTTAGGCATTATAGTTACACGTTTAGCATGGATGGCACACAAATTTGTATCTTCAAAAAGACCAACCAAGTAAGCTTCACTGGCTTCTTGAAGAGCCATTACAGCGGAACTTTGGAAACGTAAATCGGTTTTAAAATCCTGTGCAATTTCTCGCACTAAACGTTGGAAAGGTAATTTTCGGATCAAAAGCTCAGTACTTTTCTGATAACGTCTGATTTCACGAAGAGCTACAGTTCCGGGACGGTAACGATGTGGTTTTTTAACGCCACCAGTAGCTGGAGCACTCTTACGAGCTGCTTTTGTAGCTAATTGTTTTCTGGGAGCTTTACCTCCGGTTGATTTACGAGCCGTTTGCTTTGTACGTGCCATTATTATTACAAATTATTCAAAAAAAAAATTTATAAGAACAGCGCCAACGACGACTTGATACTAACAATAGTAGAGTTCGAATGAATTTAATTTTGTTTTGGTCTGCTCTTTTATCACCTCGATCTGGTCGCTGATTGGTCGAGAGGTGGAGCTTAGCCAACAAAAAGCCGTACTCTCAAGGAGAAACTACAGTCAACGTGCAGTGTTTGTTCGTAACGAATCTTACTTGCAGTTTTAATCAATTCGTTTTTATTTAATATGACAGGCCGAGGTAAAGGTGGAAAAGGTCTTGGTAAAGGGGGTGCTAAACGTCACCGTAAAGTATTACGTGATAATATCCAAGGTATTACCAAACCTGCCATTAGAAGATTGGCACGTAGAGGTGGTGTCAAACGTATATCTGGTCTTATCTATGAAGAAACCAGAGGAGTACTGAAAGTATTTTTGGAAAATGTAATCAGAGATGCTGTAACTTATACAGAACATGCTAAAAGGAAAACCGTCACAGCCATGGATGTTGTTTATGCATTAAAAAGACAGGGACGTACTTTGTATGGTTTTGGAGGTTAAAAATATTTAACTTGATAATCGTCAATATTGTCAACTATCATCTAAATATATTGTTAAACAATAAAATAAAACATCGGTTCTTTTCAGAACCACAAAAATTAAATTTATCAATGATAAAAATTTCATAAACTAAACAAAACAAACAAACGATTTATTTTTCTTTTTGGCTTTTACTACAATCAGTTAATTTTAATTAAAATTAAAAGATTCTATATCAATAATGTAAACTATTTTACTTTTATACATTAATTAAACGGATAATTATTATAATTTTTTTTAAGTTAGATTATTATTTTTTGTTAAATTATAAAATCACACACACATAATACTGACCATCTTATGAAAGATACTGTTTGTTAAGATATTTAATTTAAAACAGCTTTTGTTTTTTTTTTGTCTTTTATTCATTCATATCAATCCTAGTTAAGAAGAATAATAAAGGAACATCCCAATTTTGGATATGTTATTTTTTAAATGCTAATAATATGTTTTTATTTTGTTTTCTCTATTATTCTACAAGTCTATCTAAACGAAACCACAGTTCAGTTTAATTTTTATATACTTACTTAAAAAACAAAACGTTTATATATCGATTTAATTAAAATAATTATAACTTTTCTCTATCATATATATATATTCACATATAGATTGTGGCCCTTAAAAGGGCCGAGTATTATTTGATATGATATTAATATTGTATTAAATTAGGCTTTCTTTTCAGTTTTCTTGGGTAAAAGAACAGCTTGTATATTTGGTAAAACACCACCTTGTGCAATTGTAACACCAGACAGAAGTTTATTTAATTCTTCGTCGTTACGAATTGCCAATTGCAAATGTCTAGGAATAATACGAGTTTTCTTGTTGTCACGAGCAGCATTACCCGCCAATTCTAGTACTTCAGCAGCTAAATATTCCATGACAGCAGCCAAATAAACTGGTGCACCAGCTCCAACACGTTCAGCATAATTTCCTTTTCTCAACAGACGATGAATACGTCCAACGGGAAATTGTAAACCAGCACGGTTTGATCGTGACTTTGCCTTTCCTTTAACTTTTCCACCTTTACCACGTCCGGACATTTTTCTTTATATATAGTTGTACAAAAAGAGACAACACACTCTACTCTTACACGAAACGTTATGAAAATTTCTATAATCTACCAACAAATTTATAGTAACGAGTATAGCCAATAGCGTACAGCGCACATGCCGTAACGCAGTGGGTGGAGCCTATTGAAGAAACGCAACTTTATTATAATATGCCTTGTAAGTCGGCGGCACCACACAGTTAACGTTATACTTTGGTACCGTTTAACAGTAAATATGCCACCAAAAACAAGCGGAAAAGCTGCGAAAAAAGCCGGCAAGGCACAAAAAAATATTTCTAAAGGTGATAAGAAGAAGAGACGAAAGAGGAAGGAAAGTTATGCCATTTACATCTACAAAGTTTTGAAACAAGTACATCCTGACACCGGTATTTCCAGTAAAGCCATGAGTATCATGAACAGTTTTGTTAATGATATTTTTGAACGTATTGCAGCAGAAGCTTCCCGTTTAGCACACTACAATAAACGTTCTACGATTACCAGTAGAGAAATTCAAACTGCAGTTCGTCTATTACTTCCTGGTGAATTGGCTAAACACGCAGTCAGTGAAGGAACAAAAGCTGTTACTAAATATACAAGCTCCAAGTAATTTACATAATTAATTGGACAAATTTGCAATACAAAACGGTTCTTTTCAGAACCACAATATATTTATATTTTATTAATGAATAAAAACCATTTTATTATCTATATCCAAAAACTTTGAGAAAAATTTGTTGAAATGTCAAATTTGTTCTCTTAAAAATTAAATTATCAGTATCTTTAAAACTGTAAAATGTTACAGTCGTATTAAATAAGTAATTTCATTCTTTCTGATGTTCATTTTTGAATCATTAAAACTATTTATGATATTAGAAATTGTTGGTTAGCAACAATGAAACGACTAAGTGGACTCTTTTAAATTATCCTACGTTTTGGGTTTAGATGGAAAGTTTTACGTTTTGACGCTATTTGAGCTCATCTGCAGGGATTTAGATGGAAAAGTTTTACGTTTCGAACATATTTGAAACTGTTTTTTTAAACTTTTTTAGTTCATCTTCAATGATTTAGTTGGAAAGTTTTACGTTTCGAACCTATAAAAGTTCATCTTCAGGGATTTAGATGAAAAGTTTTACGTTTCGAACCTATAAGAGTTTATCTTTAGGGATTTAGAAAGAAAAGTTTTACGTTTTGACCCTATTTGATGTCATCTTCAGAGATGTAGATGGAAAAGTTTACTTTTATTTGTACAATACTTATAGTGTTATATAACTTGTAAAAAAACAAAAACATTTTCTTTAAAATTGCAGTTAGTTAAAAAAATACAAACAAAAGTACAAGAAATCCCAATAGATGTCGCTACATGCTTGAAATTTATTTAATTTATGTATTTTATAATTCTTGTTTAATTTTAGCTAATATCATTACAATTATTTTGTCAAAATGTATGATTAATCAGATAAATCGTTATTTTATATGTAAAATAATTGATAATAATAGAAACCTTAGTAAGAAATGTCTCTTTTTGAAGTATAGTATGAGGGAATGATGACAAAAATATATAAAAAAATAGAGATGTGTACCCTGTATACCCTAATTGTTTCTATAGATTTCCACATATAACTTTTTAATTAATATCATATATTAATAAACAATCAATTTTAACTTGTTCAATCACTTTGTAAAAAGTTTTAAGAGTATCTAGAATAGGTCGAACCGAAATAAAACTGTATAAAATTTAGCGTTAGTTGAATAATTATGCTTAAAAAATGATTTAACGAAAGAAATCTTTTATGTTGGATGAAATTTTTCAGTTGTAAAAACGGTAAATAGTGTCATAGAAGATGGAAAATTCCTTACAAAAACGTATTGTTTAATAAACTTTTTCTGTGTTTCACAAAATGCCTAGCTTTATTTTACCTACTTTTTTCATATAAGATAAAACAATTGGCAATTAAAATATCACATAGATGACAGATAAATAATTATAAAACCTATTAGAAAATAGATTGTTTAAATAAATTTTACTTTTAAGGATAAATTAGTGTTTATTATAAAAAGTTCTTTTCTAAACCAACGTTTTAACAGATATTCGAATAGTGTGATAATGGTTGAACATGGTATATTACAATCTTACGTAAGTTTTTATTCTAGGTAGATAAATTAAAAATTATATAACAATATCAAAATAGATAGTTGAATTTTTACATTTATAAATGTAAAAAATAATTTGTTTTATTGAAATTGAACATTATAACGGCTTAATCCGAACATTCGAGCTGAATCATTACATAGCAGTTTTTGAGCTGATTTCAAGACAATATTTTCAAGTGTGCTATTAAAATTTTTGCAGCATACTAAAATTTGGACTTTCTATTTGACTTTCTTAGTTTATTGTTGATGTGGGTTTTTTCAAAATACCTCAGGTCGGTGAAAAAGAAAACGATGTTAACATGACTATCGCTCTGTGGTAGCGCCACTTTAGTTTCATGAACTCAAAGTGCAACCATTCAGTCTTCGGTCCGACCACACTAACCGACTACTCGGTGTTCGTGTAATTTTTGGCGCATTTTATTTAAACACAATTCGAGATAAATTCTCAGTGATTCAGTGAAAAAATAAAAATTTATACATAACTATGGCCGATACAGATAACCAGAATTCGGCAACTTCTGCAACGACCGGTGCCAATGCATCTCAGATCTCTTCTTCATCAAAAAAAGAGAAAAAAAATAAAAATCCAAGAAGTAAACCTTCTCATCCACCTACATCTGAAATGGTCAATAACGCTATTAAAGGACTAAAAGAGAGAGGTGGATCGTCGCTTCAAGCTATCAAAAAATATATAACAGCAAATTACAAAGTTGACGCTGAAAAAGTTGCGCCTTTCATCAAAAAGTACTTAAAATCTGCTGTAGTATCAGGATCTCTGGTCCAAACTAAAGGAAAGGGTGCATCAGGTTCATTTAAACTTGCATCAGCTGCATCCACTGGATCGATCAAAAGTACTAGTGCCACTGGTGAAAAGAAAAAGGCTTCTGGTGCAAAACCCAAAAAAGCTGCAACTGTAAAACGATCTAGTTTAGCAACTGGAGATAAAACTAAACCGGCTAAGAAATCAATCAAAGCGAAAAAATCACCAATAAAAGCTGCTAAACCGAAAAAAGACGAAAAGAAAACACCATCTGCTGCTAAAACTACATCGACTACAACTGCAAAATCACCGATTAAAGCCAAAAAATCAGCTAAAGGTCCAACTAAAAAACCAAAGGCACCAAAACCAAAAACTGCCAAAACTCCTACTTCACCTAAAGCCAGGAAGGCAGCATCACCTAAAAAGAAGAAATAAACACGAAATATTTATATATCATCGTTGTTTATGTGGTATCATCCTTCAATAAACTGTTATTATAAACAAATGGCCCTTTTGAGGGCCACAAAATTATTCAATTTTAATAATGATAGAATAAAAATAATAATTATAATAATAATAAAACAAAAACCGTATAAGTTGATAAGTTTGATACAAGTTTTAAAAATTTTAAATTGTAAAAAAAAAAAAATTATTTATCATTCAATTAGATTTTCTTTTGTACGAATTTAGCTAAATATTAAAACAAAAATGAATATATATATATATATATATATATATATGTATTGTGCTTCTTAAAGATTTTCTAAGTGGAAACGCAATAAATCACAACAAAATATAACAATATTTGTTTTTATATAAAAACATTTTTTTTTATCAACAAATCATTTTAGCAAATATTTATTTTATTATACGTTTACTTTTTTTTTACGTTATTAGACTAGAATGACATTTATTATCATTCAATTTCAAATTGCATTCCAAATTTGCAAATTAATAAATAAATTATACATGTGTTAGTTTTTTTTTTGTCGAACATTATAAAATAATAATAATATTATGGCCCTGAAAAGGGCCGAGTATTTACTAATTTGACAACGAATAAAAAATTTAAGCCTTCTTTTCAGTTTTCTTGGGTAAAAGAACAGCTTGTATATTTGGTAAAACACCACCTTGTGCAATTGTAACACCAGACAGAAGTTTATTTAATTCTTCGTCGTTACGAATTGCCAATTGCAAATGTCTAGGAATAATACGAGTTTTCTTGTTATCACGAGCAGCATTACCCGCCAATTCTAGTACTTCAGCAGCTAAATATTCCATGACAGCAGCCAAATAAACTGGTGCACCAGCTCCAACACGTTCAGCATAATTTCCTTTTCTCAACAGACGATGAATACGTCCAACGGGAAACTGTAAACCAGCACGAGTTGATCGTGTCTTTGCCTTTCCTTTAACTTTGCCTCCTTTACCACGTCCGGACATTTTCACTTAGTTACAGACAGATAGACAGAAAAAGAACTGAGGAATACTCTCCACGGTGCAAAGAGATATGAAAATATTTACTATGTACCAACAAATTTATACTAACGAGTGTAGCCAATAGCGTACAGCGCACATGCCATAACGCAGTGGGTGGAGCCTATTGAAGAAACGGAACTTTATTATAAATATGCCTCGTAAGGTAGAGACACCGCTTAGTTGACGTTATACTTTGTATCGTTTAATAGTAAATATGCCACCAAAAACAAGCGGAAAAGCTGCAAAAAAAGCCGGAAAGGCACAAAAAAATATTTCTAAAGGAGATAAAAAGAAGAGACGAAAGAGGAAGGAAAGTTATGCCATTTACATCTACAAAGTTTTGAAACAAGTACATCCTGACACCGGTATTTCCAGTAAAGCTATGAGTATCATGAACAGTTTTGTTAATGATATTTTCGAACGTATTGCAGCTGAAGCTTCACGTTTAGCACATTACAATAAACGTTCTACGATTACCAGTAGAGAAATTCAAACTGCAGTTCGTCTATTACTTCCTGGTGAATTGGCTAAACACGCAGTCAGTGAAGGAACAAAAGCTGTAACTAAATATACAAGTTCTAAATAATTTCATGTTTATTTACATAGCATTTACCTATTTCTTTTTAACAACAACAACGGTTCTTTTAAGAACCACAACATATACGTATATATATATAAAATGATAAAAATTATAATTAAATTGTATTAGATTTTATTATTAATGACAAGATCTATTACAGTATAAAAATTATATAATTTTTTTATTAAAATATTGAAACAAAAAAAAAGAATATAATTACTGAATTTTTAAATAATTAACAATAAAATATTAAAGAAAGAAAGAAATAAATAAATAAATAAATAATACAAATTTTATAGTAAATAGCATACAAATTATTAATTATATCCTCAAATATTTTATAAATAATCCAAAATATATTCTACAAATAATACAAATTGAATAAACAACAAAAAAATGACATTTTTTTTATTTTTACATCTTTTATTTTCTGAAACAACTGACTATTATCTGTTATAATATATTTAACTTAGTGAAGTTTAGGTTGCAAAAATTAAGTAACTATTAAATTTTATCATAATTAATAAAATATACTTGTGGTTCTGAAAAGAACCGTTGTTGTTATTTATATAAAAAAAAATCCCTGTTTAGGCACGTTCTCCACGAATTCTTCTAGCCAATTGAATGTCTTTAGGCATTATAGTTACACGTTTAGCATGGATGGCACACAAATTTGTATCTTCAAAAAGACCAACCAAGTAAGCTTCACTGGCTTCTTGAAGAGCCATTACAGCGGAACTTTGGAAACGTAAATCGGTTTTAAAATCCTGTGCAATTTCTCGCACTAAACGTTGGAAAGGTAATTTTCGGATCAAAAGCTCAGTACTTTTCTGATAACGTCTGATTTCACGAAGAGCTACAGTTCCGGGACGGTAACGATGTGGTTTTTTAACGCCACCAGTAGCTGGAGCACTCTTACGAGCTGCTTTTGTAGCTAATTGTTTTCTGGGAGCTTTACCTCCGGTTGATTTACGAGCCGTTTGCTTTGTACGTGCCATTATTATTACAAATTATTCAAAAAAAAAATTTATAAGAACAGCGCCAACGACGACTTGATACTAACAATAGTAGAGTTCGAATGAATTTAATTTTGTTTTGGTCTGCTCTTTTATCACCTCGATCTGGTCGCTGATTGGTCGAGAGGTGGAGCTTAGCCAACAAAAAGCCGTACTCTCAAGGAGAAACTACAGTCAACGTGCAGTGTTTGTTCGTAACGAATCTTACTTGCAGTTTTAATCAATTCGTTTTTATTTAATATGACAGGCCGAGGTAAAGGTGGAAAAGGTCTTGGTAAAGGGGGTGCTAAACGTCACCGTAAAGTATTACGTGATAATATCCAAGGTATTACCAAACCTGCCATTAGAAGATTGGCACGTAGAGGTGGTGTCAAACGTATATCTGGTCTTATCTATGAAGAAACCAGAGGAGTACTGAAAGTATTTTTGGAAAATGTAATCAGAGATGCTGTAACTTATACAGAACATGCTAAAAGGAAAACCGTCACAGCCATGGATGTTGTTTATGCATTAAAAAGACAGGGACGTACTTTGTATGGTTTTGGAGGTTAAAAATATTTAACTTGATAATCGTCAATATTGTCAACTATCATCTAAATATATTGTTAAACAATAAAATAAAACATCGGTTCTTTTCAGAACCACAAAAATTAAATTTATCAATGATAAAAATTTCATAAACTAAACAAAACAAACAAACGATTTATTTTTCTTTTTGGCTTTTACTACAATCAGTTAATTTTAATTAAAATTAAAAGATTCTATATCAATAATGTAAACTATTTTACTTTTATACATTAATTAAACGGATAATTATTATAATTTTTTTTAAGTTAGATTATTATTTTTTGTTAAATTATAAAATCACACACACATAATACTGACCATCTTATGAAAGATACTGTTTGTTAAGATATTTAATTTAAAACAGCTTTTGTTTTTTTTTTGTCTTTTATTCATTCATATCAATCCTAGTTAAGAAGAATAATAAAGGAACATCCCAATTTTGGATATGTTATTTTTTAAATGCTAATAATATGTTTTTATTTTGTTTTCTCTATTATTCTACAAGTCTATCTAAACGAAACCACAGTTCAGTTTAATTTTTATATACTTACTTAAAAAACAAAACGTTTATATATCGATTTAATTAAAATAATTATAACTTTTCTCTATCATATATATATATTCACATATAGATTGTGGCCCTTAAAAGGGCCGAGTATTATTTGATATGATATTAATATTGTATTAAATTAGGCTTTCTTTTCAGTTTTCTTGGGTAAAAGAACAGCTTGTATATTTGGTAAAACACCACCTTGTGCAATTGTAACACCAGACAGAAGTTTATTTAATTCTTCGTCGTTACGAATTGCCAATTGCAAATGTCTAGGAATAATACGAGTTTTCTTGTTGTCACGAGCAGCATTACCCGCCAATTCTAGTACTTCAGCAGCTAAATATTCCATGACAGCAGCCAAATAAACTGGTGCACCAGCTCCAACACGTTCAGCATAATTTCCTTTTCTCAACAGACGATGAATACGTCCAACGGGAAATTGTAAACCAGCACGGTTTGATCGTGACTTTGCCTTTCCTTTAACTTTTCCACCTTTACCACGTCCGGACATTTTTCTTTATATATAGTTGTACAAAAAGAGACAACACACTCTACTCTTACACGAAACGTTATGAAAATTTCTATAATCTACCAACAAATTTATAGTAACGAGTATAGCCAATAGCGTACAGCGCACATGCCGTAACGCAGTGGGTGGAGCCTATTGAAGAAACGCAACTTTATTATAATATGCCTTGTAAGTCGGCGGCACCACACAGTTAACGTTATACTTTGGTACCGTTTAACAGTAAATATGCCACCAAAAACAAGCGGAAAAGCTGCGAAAAAAGCCGGCAAGGCACAAAAAAATATTTCTAAAGGTGATAAGAAGAAGAGACGAAAGAGGAAGGAAAGTTATGCCATTTACATCTACAAAGTTTTGAAACAAGTACATCCTGACACCGGTATTTCCAGTAAAGCCATGAGTATCATGAACAGTTTTGTTAATGATATTTTTGAACGTATTGCAGCAGAAGCTTCCCGTTTAGCACACTACAATAAACGTTCTACGATTACCAGTAGAGAAATTCAAACTGCAGTTCGTCTATTACTTCCTGGTGAATTGGCTAAACACGCAGTCAGTGAAGGAACAAAAGCTGTTACTAAATATACAAGCTCCAAGTAATTTACATAATTAATTGGACAAATTTGCAATACAAAACGGTTCTTTTCAGAACCACAATATATTTATATTTTATTAATGAATAAAAACCATTTTATTATCTATATCCAAAAACTTTGAGAAAAATTTGTTGAAATGTCAAATTTGTTCTCTTAAAAATTAAATTATCAGTATCTTTAAAACTGTAAAATGTTACAGTCGTATTAAATAAGTAATTTCATTCTTTCTGATGTTCATTTTTGAATCATTAAAACTATTTATGATATTAGAAATTGTTGGTTAGCAACAATGAAACGACTAAGTGGACTCTTTTAAATTATCCTACGTTTTGGGTTTAGATGGAAAGTTTTACGTTTTGACGCTATTTGAGCTCATCTGCAGGGATTTAGATGGAAAAGTTTTACGTTTCGAACATATTTGAAACTGTTTTTTTAAACTTTTTTAGTTCATCTTCAATGATTTAGTTGGAAAGTTTTACGTTTCGAACCTATAAAAGTTCATCTTCAGGGATTTAGATGAAAAGTTTTACGTTTCGAACCTATAAGAGTTTATCTTTAGGGATTTAGAAAGAAAAGTTTTACGTTTTGACCCTATTTGATGTCATCTTCAGAGATGTAGATGGAAAAGTTTACTTTTATTTGTACAATACTTATAGTGTTATATAACTTGTAAAAAAACAAAAACATTTTCTTTAAAATTGCAGTTAGTTAAAAAAATACAAACAAAAGTACAAGAAATCCCAATAGATGTCGCTACATGCTTGAAATTTATTTAATTTATGTATTTTATAATTCTTGTTTAATTTTAGCTAATATCATTACAATTATTTTGTCAAAATGTATGATTAATCAGATAAATCGTTATTTTATATGTAAAATAATTGATAATAATAGAAACCTTAGTAAGAAATGTCTCTTTTTGAAGTATAGTATGAGGGAATGATGACAAAAATATATAAAAAAATAGAGATGTGTACCCTGTATACCCTAATTGTTTCTATAGATTTCCACATATAACTTTTTAATTAATATCATATATTAATAAACAATCAATTTTAACTTGTTCAATCACTTTGTAAAAAGTTTTAAGAGTATCTAGAATAGGTCGAACCGAAATAAAACTGTATAAAATTTAGCGTTAGTTGAATAATTATGCTTAAAAAATGATTTAACGAAAGAAATCTTTTATGTTGGATGAAATTTTTCAGTTGTAAAAACGGTAAATAGTGTCATAGAAGATGGAAAATTCCTTACAAAAACGTATTGTTTAATAAACTTTTTCTGTGTTTCACAAAATGCCTAGCTTTATTTTACCTACTTTTTTCATATAAGATAAAACAATTGGCAATTAAAATATCACATAGATGACAGATAAATAATTATAAAACCTATTAGAAAATAGATTGTTTAAATAAATTTTACTTTTAAGGATAAATTAGTGTTTATTATAAAAAGTTCTTTTCTAAACCAACGTTTTAACAGATATTCGAATAGTGTGATAATGGTTGAACATGGTATATTACAATCTTACGTAAGTTTTTATTCTAGGTAGATAAATTAAAAATTATATAACAATATCAAAATAGATAGTTGAATTTTTACATTTATAAATGTAAAAAATAATTTGTTTTATTGAAATTGAACATTATAACGGCTTAATCCGAACATTCGAGCTGAATCATTACATAGCAGTTTTTGAGCTGATTTCAAGACAATATTTTCAAGTGTGCTATTAAAATTTTTGCAGCATACTAAAATTTGGACTTTCTATTTGACTTTCTTAGTTTATTGTTGATGTGGGTTTTTTCAAAATACCTCAGGTCGGTGAAAAAGAAAACGATGTTAACATGACTATCGCTCTGTGGTAGCGCCATTATTATTAACAAATCTTTATTAACATTCTACTATTATTTACAAAATTACAATAAATAAAACATCACAAGACATAAAATATATACACATATATAGGATTATATCCCTCGTCCCATTTCTTGTATTTTGTGTACCTCTGTTTACAGTGCTAACTCCTGTCCTGTTGGACTTATAAAGCAGTTATAGCATGGTCCCTTCGGCAGAATGGCTTTGTTTTCGAATACTCGGTTTTTGTGTACAATAATTTTTTGTCGTTATTCACTGAGAAAACTTTGAAAAACTCAGTGGTGGTCAGAAGTGGTAGCGCCACTTTAGTTTCATGAACTCAAAGTGCAACCATTCAGTCTTCGGTCCGACCACACTAACCGACTACTCGGTGTTCGTGTAATTTTTGGCGCATTTTATTTAAACACAATTCGAGATAAATTCTCAGTGATTCAGTGAAAAAATAAAAATTTATACATAACTATGGCCGATACAGATAACCAGAATTCGGCAACTTCTGCAACGACCGGTGCCAATGCATCTCAGATCTCTTCTTCATCAAAAAAAGAGAAAAAAAATAAAAATCCAAGAAGTAAACCTTCTCATCCACCTACATCTGAAATGGTCAATAACGCTATTAAAGGACTAAAAGAGAGAGGTGGATCGTCGCTTCAAGCTATCAAAAAATATATAACAGCAAATTACAAAGTTGACGCTGAAAAAGTTGCGCCTTTCATCAAAAAGTACTTAAAATCTGCTGTAGTATCAGGATCTCTGGTCCAAACTAAAGGAAAGGGTGCATCAGGTTCATTTAAACTTGCATCAGCTGCATCCACTGGATCGATCAAAAGTACTAGTGCCACTGGTGAAAAGAAAAAGGCTTCTGGTGCAAAACCCAAAAAAGCTGCAACTGTAAAACGATCTAGTTTAGCAACTGGAGATAAAACTAAACCGGCTAAGAAATCAATCAAAGCGAAAAAATCACCAATAAAAGCTGCTAAACCGAAAAAAGACGAAAAGAAAACACCATCTGCTGCTAAAACTACATCGACTACAACTGCAAAATCACCGATTAAAGCCAAAAAATCAGCTAAAGGTCCAACTAAAAAACCAAAGGCACCAAAACCAAAAACTGCCAAAACTCCTACTTCACCTAAAGCCAGGAAGGCAGCATCACCTAAAAAGAAGAAATAAACACGAAATATTTATATATCATCGTTGTTTATGTGGTATCATCCTTCAATAAACTGTTATTATCAACAAATGGCCCTTTTGAGGGCCACAAAATTATTCAATTTTAATAATGATAGAATAAAAATAATAATTATAATAATAATAAAACAAAAACCGTATAAGTTGATAAGTTTGATACAAGTTTTAAAAATTTTAAATTGTAAAAAAAAAAAAATTATTTATCATTCAATTAGATTTTCTTTTGTACGAATTTAGCTAAATATTAAAACAAAAATGAATATATATATATATATATATATATATATATATGTATTGTGCTTCTTAAAGATTTTCTAAGTGGAAACGCAATAAATCACAACAAAATATAACAATATTTGTTTTTATATAAAAACATTTTTTTTTATCAACAAATCATTTTTAGCAAATATTTATTTTATTATACGTTTACTTTTTTTTTACGTTATTAGACTAGAATGACATTTATTATCATTCAATTTCAAATTGCATTCCAAATTTGCAAATTAATAAATAAATTATACATGTGTTAGTTTTTTTTTTTGTCGAACATTATAAAATAATAATAATAATATTATGGCCCTGAAAAGGGCCGAGTATTTACTAATTTGACAACGAATAAAAAATTTAAGCCTTCTTTTCAGTTTTCTTGGGTAAAAGAACAGCTTGTATATTTGGTAAAACACCACCTTGTGCAATTGTAACACCAGACAGAAGTTTATTTAATTCTTCGTCGTTACGAATTGCCAATTGCAAATGTCTAGGAATAATACGAGTTTTCTTGTTATCACGAGCAGCATTACCCGCCAATTCTAGTACTTCAGCAGCTAAATATTCCATGACAGCAGCCAAATAAACTGGTGCACCAGCTCCAACACGTTCAGCATAATTTCCTTTTCTCAACAGACGATGAATACGTCCAACGGGAAACTGTAAACCAGCACGAGTTGATCGTGTCTTTGCCTTTCCTTTAACTTTGCCTCCTTTACCACGTCCGGACATTTTCACTTAGTTACAGACAGATAGACAGAAAAAGAACTGAGGAATACTCTCCACGGTGCAAAGAGATATGAAAATATTTACTATGTACCAACAAATTTATACTAACGAGTGTAGCCAATAGCGTACAGCGCACATGCCATAACGCAGTGGGTGGAGCCTATTGAAGAAACGGAACTTTATTATAAATATGCCTCGTAAGGTAGAGACACCGCTTAGTTGACGTTATACTTTGTATCGTTTAATAGTAAATATGCCACCAAAAACAAGCGGAAAAGCTGCAAAAAAAGCCGGAAAGGCACAAAAAAATATTTCTAAAGGAGATAAAAAGAAGAGACGAAAGAGGAAGGAAAGTTATGCCATTTACATCTACAAAGTTTTGAAACAAGTACATCCTGACACCGGTATTTCCAGTAAAGCTATGAGTATCATGAACAGTTTTGTTAATGATATTTTCGAACGTATTGCAGCTGAAGCTTCACGTTTAGCACATTACAATAAACGTTCTACGATTACCAGTAGAGAAATTCAAACTGCAGTTCGTCTATTACTTCCTGGTGAATTGGCTAAACACGCAGTCAGTGAAGGAACAAAAGCTGTAACTAAATATACAAGTTCTAAATAATTTCATGTTTATTTACATAGCATTTACCTATTTCTTTTTAACAACAACAACGGTTCTTTTAAGAACCACAACATATACGTATATATATATAAAATGATAAAAATTATAATTAAATTGTATTAGATTTTATTATTAATGACAAGATCTATTACAGTATAAAAATTATATAATTTTTTTATTAAAATATTGAAACAAAAAAAAAGAATATAATTACTGAATTTTTAAATAATTAACAATAAAATATTAAAGAAAGAAAGAAATAAATAAATAAATAAATAATACAAATTTTATAGTAAATAGCATACAAATTATTAATTATATCCTCAAATATTTTATAAATAATCCAAAATATATTCTACAAATAATACAAATTGAATAAACAACAAAAAAATGACATTTTTTTTATTTTTACATCTTTTATTTTCTGAAACAACTGACTATTATCTGTTATAATATATTTAACTTAGTGAAGTTTAGGTTGCAAAAATTAAGTAACTATTAAATTTTATCATAATTAATAAAATATACTTGTGGTTCTGAAAAGAACCGTTGTTGTTATTTATATAAAAAAAAATCCCTGTTTAGGCACGTTCTCCACGAATTCTTCTAGCCAATTGAATGTCTTTAGGCATTATAGTTACACGTTTAGCATGGATGGCACACAAATTTGTATCTTCAAAAAGACCAACCAAGTAAGCTTCACTGGCTTCTTGAAGAGCCATTACAGCGGAACTTTGGAAACGTAAATCGGTTTTAAAATCCTGTGCAATTTCTCGCACTAAACGTTGGAAAGGTAATTTTCGGATCAAAAGCTCAGTACTTTTCTGATAACGTCTGATTTCACGAAGAGCTACAGTTCCGGGACGGTAACGATGTGGTTTTTTAACGCCACCAGTAGCTGGAGCACTCTTACGAGCTGCTTTTGTAGCTAATTGTTTTCTGGGAGCTTTACCTCCGGTTGATTTACGAGCCGTTTGCTTTGTACGTGCCATTATTATTACAAATTATTCAAAAAAAAAATTTATAAGAACAGCGCCAACGACGACTTGATACTAACAATAGTAGAGTTCGAATGAATTTAATTTTGTTTTGGTCTGCTCTTTTATCACCTCGATCTGGTCGCTGATTGGTCGAGAGGTGGAGCTTAGCCAACAAAAAGCCGTACTCTCAAGGAGAAACTACAGTCAACGTGCAGTGTTTGTTCGTAACGAATCTTACTTGCAGTTTTAATCAATTCGTTTTTATTTAATATGACAGGCCGAGGTAAAGGTGGAAAAGGTCTTGGTAAAGGGGGTGCTAAACGTCACCGTAAAGTATTACGTGATAATATCCAAGGTATTACCAAACCTGCCATTAGAAGATTGGCACGTAGAGGTGGTGTCAAACGTATATCTGGTCTTATCTATGAAGAAACCAGAGGAGTACTGAAAGTATTTTTGGAAAATGTAATCAGAGATGCTGTAACTTATACAGAACATGCTAAAAGGAAAACCGTCACAGCCATGGATGTTGTTTATGCATTAAAAAGACAGGGACGTACTTTGTATGGTTTTGGAGGTTAAAAATATTTAACTTGATAATCGTCAATATTGTCAACTATCATCTAAATATATTGTTAAACAATAAAATAAAACATCGGTTCTTTTCAGAACCACAAAAATTAAATTTATCAATGATAAAAATTTCATAAACTAAACAAAACAAACAAACGATTTATTTTTCTTTTTGGCTTTTACTACAATCAGTTAATTTTAATTAAAATTAAAAGATTCTATATCAATAATGTAAACTATTTTACTTTTATACATTAATTAAACGGATAATTATTATAATTTTTTTTAAGTTAGATTATTATTTTTTGTTAAATTATAAAATCACACACACATAATACTGACCATCTTATGAAAGATACTGTTTGTTAAGATATTTAATTTAAAACAGCTTTTGTTTTTTTTTTGTCTTTTATTCATTCATATCAATCCTAGTTAAGAAGAATAATAAAGGAACATCCCAATTTTGGATATGTTATTTTTTAAATGCTAATAATATGTTTTTATTTTGTTTTCTCTATTATTCTACAAGTCTATCTAAACGAAACCACAGTTCAGTTTAATTTTTATATACTTACTTAAAAAACAAAACGTTTATATATCGATTTAATTAAAATAATTATAACTTTTCTCTATCATATATATATATTCACATATAGATTGTGGCCCTTAAAAGGGCCGAGTATTATTTGATATGATATTAATATTGTATTAAATTAGGCTTTCTTTTCAGTTTTCTTGGGTAAAAGAACAGCTTGTATATTTGGTAAAACACCACCTTGTGCAATTGTAACACCAGACAGAAGTTTATTTAATTCTTCGTCGTTACGAATTGCCAATTGCAAATGTCTAGGAATAATACGAGTTTTCTTGTTGTCACGAGCAGCATTACCCGCCAATTCTAGTACTTCAGCAGCTAAATATTCCATGACAGCAGCCAAATAAACTGGTGCACCAGCTCCAACACGTTCAGCATAATTTCCTTTTCTCAACAGACGATGAATACGTCCAACGGGAAATTGTAAACCAGCACGGTTTGATCGTGACTTTGCCTTTCCTTTAACTTTTCCACCTTTACCACGTCCGGACATTTTTCTTTATATATAGTTGTACAAAAAGAGACAACACACTCTACTCTTACACGAAACGTTATGAAAATTTCTATAATCTACCAACAAATTTATAGTAACGAGTATAGCCAATAGCGTACAGCGCACATGCCGTAACGCAGTGGGTGGAGCCTATTGAAGAAACGCAACTTTATTATAATATGCCTTGTAAGTCGGCGGCACCACACAGTTAACGTTATACTTTGGTACCGTTTAACAGTAAATATGCCACCAAAAACAAGCGGAAAAGCTGCGAAAAAAGCCGGCAAGGCACAAAAAAATATTTCTAAAGGTGATAAGAAGAAGAGACGAAAGAGGAAGGAAAGTTATGCCATTTACATCTACAAAGTTTTGAAACAAGTACATCCTGACACCGGTATTTCCAGTAAAGCCATGAGTATCATGAACAGTTTTGTTAATGATATTTTTGAACGTATTGCAGCAGAAGCTTCCCGTTTAGCACACTACAATAAACGTTCTACGATTACCAGTAGAGAAATTCAAACTGCAGTTCGTCTATTACTTCCTGGTGAATTGGCTAAACACGCAGTCAGTGAAGGAACAAAAGCTGTTACTAAATATACAAGCTCCAAGTAATTTACATAATTAATTGGACAAATTTGCAATACAAAACGGTTCTTTTCAGAACCACAATATATTTATATTTTATTAATGAATAAAAACCATTTTATTATCTATATCCAAAAACTTTGAGAAAAATTTGTTGAAATGTCAAATTTGTTCTCTTAAAAATTAAATTATCAGTATCTTTAAAACTGTAAAATGTTACAGTCGTATTAAATAAGTAATTTCATTCTTTCTGATGTTCATTTTTGAATCATTAAAACTATTTATGATATTAGAAATTGTTGGTTAGCAACAATGAAACGACTAAGTGGACTCTTTTAAATTATCCTACGTTTTGGGTTTAGATGGAAAGTTTTACGTTTTGACGCTATTTGAGCTCATCTGCAGGGATTTAGATGGAAAAGTTTTACGTTTCGAACATATTTGAAACTGTTTTTTTAAACTTTTTTAGTTCATCTTCAATGATTTAGTTGGAAAGTTTTACGTTTCGAACCTATAAAAGTTCATCTTCAGGGATTTAGATGAAAAGTTTTACGTTTCGAACCTATAAGAGTTTATCTTTAGGGATTTAGAAAGAAAAGTTTTACGTTTTGACCCTATTTGATGTCATCTTCAGAGATGTAGATGGAAAAGTTTACTTTTATTTGTACAATACTTATAGTGTTATATAACTTGTAAAAAAACAAAAACATTTTCTTTAAAATTGCAGTTAGTTAAAAAAATACAAACAAAAGTACAAGAAATCCCAATAGATGTCGCTACATGCTTGAAATTTATTTAATTTATGTATTTTATAATTCTTGTTTAATTTTAGCTAATATCATTACAATTATTTTGTCAAAATGTATGATTAATCAGATAAATCGTTATTTTATATGTAAAATAATTGATAATAATAGAAACCTTAGTAAGAAATGTCTCTTTTTGAAGTATAGTATGAGGGAATGATGACAAAAATATATAAAAAAATAGAGATGTGTACCCTGTATACCCTAATTGTTTCTATAGATTTCCACATATAACTTTTTAATTAATATCATATATTAATAAACAATCAATTTTAACTTGTTCAATCACTTTGTAAAAAGTTTTAAGAGTATCTAGAATAGGTCGAACCGAAATAAAACTGTATAAAATTTAGCGTTAGTTGAATAATTATGCTTAAAAAATGATTTAACGAAAGAAATCTTTTATGTTGGATGAAATTTTTCAGTTGTAAAAACGGTAAATAGTGTCATAGAAGATGGAAAATTCCTTACAAAAACGTATTGTTTAATAAACTTTTTCTGTGTTTCACAAAATGCCTAGCTTTATTTTACCTACTTTTTTCATATAAGATAAAACAATTGGCAATTAAAATATCACATAGATGACAGATAAATAATTATAAAACCTATTAGAAAATAGATTGTTTAAATAAATTTTACTTTTAAGGATAAATTAGTGTTTATTATAAAAAGTTCTTTTCTAAACCAACGTTTTAACAGATATTCGAATAGTGTGATAATGGTTGAACATGGTATATTACAATCTTACGTAAGTTTTTATTCTAGGTAGATAAATTAAAAATTATATAACAATATCAAAATAGATAGTTGAATTTTTACATTTATAAATGTAAAAAATAATTTGTTTTATTGAAATTGAACATTATAACGGCTTAATCCGAACATTCGAGCTGAATCATTACATAGCAGTTTTTGAGCTGATTTCAAGACAATATTTTCAAGTGTGCTATTAAAATTTTTGCAGCATACTAAAATTTGGACTTTCTATTTGACTTTCTTAGTTTATTGTTGATGTGGGTTTTTTCAAAATACCTCAGGTCGGTGAAAAAGAAAACGATGTTAACATGACTATCGCTCTGTGGTAGCGCCACACACACAAAACCTTTATTTACATTTTTACAATTTCATTTACAATAAACACATTTAATAAGCACATTTTAACATAAAATATATACACATAAAATATATACAGAAATGTCACTAACTTATTTAGTGTAAATTGTTTTCCTTTGCTTTGGAAAAACACTACCTCCTGTCCTGTTTGGAGGACTTATATAGTGATTATGGCTTGGTCAATTTGGCAGAATGTCTTTTTTCGATTTCTCGGCTCTGTGTACAATAATTTTTTTGTCCGGTTATACTGAGAAAAATTGTAAAAATAAAAAAATAAAAAACATAAAAAACTCAGTGTTTGTCGGTGTGCATAACTTTAGTTATGTCGGTTGTCGTTTACTGATTAGTCGAGGGTGAATCACCCCGGGCCGAGGTCCGAGAATTGTCCATTAATGAACGTTTCCCTCTCTCCGTCCCGAAATGCTTCCTCCTCGTCCAATCAACTGTCCTGTCTAGCTGTTTTCGACTAGAAGTGAATGTTGTTTGTCTTGTCACGTTTTGTTTATTATTGCCAGAATAGCGGAAGCCTCTCATGCAACAGACCATGCCTCCGGTCCGGTGAGTCCGCCCCTTTTATACTTATGATTTCTCTTATGTTTTCTGGTAGACAGTTTAGGTAGAATTTATTTGAGTTCTTTGTTATGAACTCACGGATCGTTGGCATGGCAGCCTCCCTATGAAGATCCACTATTCTGGTAAATCTGTCTTTGTTAAGTGCTAGTCTTAAACAGCTGTTTTGAATTCTTTGTAATTTGTTCATTTGTGTGTCTGTTATTGAGCAAAAAACTTGTTGTCCGTATGTAAGAGTTGGTCTTATGAGTTGTTTGTATAATAGAATTTTGTTTTTTGTGGTCATTTGACTGTCTTTGTTAAGTAGCGGGTAGAGTTTTTTTATAAGTCCATGTGTTTTGTTAATTAGTGTGTTTAAATGCATGTTGTGGTTTATTTTCCTGTCTATGGTGTATCCTAGGTATTTTAGTTTGTCCTTTTCTTCTATGTCTTGTCCCTGTATTTGAATCTTTTTAAACGGTTTGATGTTTGTTTTTCTTTTTGTCAATATCATTAATTCTGTTTTTTTTGGGTTTATTTTCATCTTATTTTTTGTTATGTATGGTATGATTTGTCTGTTTATGTGAATGTCTAGTTTTCTCGTCGCTATTTCTGTTAAGTCCGATCTATTGTAAAGACATATTGTGGTAGCGCCACTTTAGTTTCATGAACTCAAAGTGCAACCATTCAGTCTTCGGTCCGACCACACTAACCGACTACTCGGTGTTCGTGTAATTTTTGGCGCATTTTATTTAAACACAATTCGAGATAAATTCTCAGTGATTCAGTGAAAAAATAAAAATTTATACATAACTATGGCCGATACAGATAACCAGAATTCGGCAACTTCTGCAACGACCGGTGCCAATGCATCTCAGATCTCTTCTTCATCAAAAAAAGAGAAAAAAAATAAAAATCCAAGAAGTAAACCTTCTCATCCACCTACATCTGAAATGGTCAATAACGCTATTAAAGGACTAAAAGAGAGAGGTGGATCGTCGCTTCAAGCTATCAAAAAATATATAACAGCAAATTACAAAGTTGACGCTGAAAAAGTTGCGCCTTTCATCAAAAAGTACTTAAAATCTGCTGTAGTATCAGGATCTCTGGTCCAAACTAAAGGAAAGGGTGCATCAGGTTCATTTAAACTTGCATCAGCTGCATCCACTGGATCGATCAAAAGTACTAGTGCCACTGGTGAAAAGAAAAAGGCTTCTGGTGCAAAACCCAAAAAAGCTGCAACTGTAAAACGATCTAGTTTAGCAACTGGAGATAAAACTAAACCGGCTAAGAAATCAATCAAAGCGAAAAAATCACCAATAAAAGCTGCTAAACCGAAAAAAGACGAAAAGAAAACACCATCTGCTGCTAAAACTACATCGACTACAACTGCAAAATCACCGATTAAAGCCAAAAAATCAGCTAAAGGTCCAACTAAAAAACCAAAGGCACCAAAACCAAAAACTGCCAAAACTCCTACTTCACCTAAAGCCAGGAAGGCAGCATCACCTAAAAAGAAGAAATAAACACGAAATATTTATATATCATCGTTGTTTATGTGGTATCATCCTTCAATAAACTGTTATTATAAACAAATGGCCCTTTTGAGGGCCACAAAATTATTCAATTTTAATAATGATAGAATAAAAATAATAATTATAATAATAATAAAACAAAAACCGTATAAGTTGATAAGTTTGATACAAGTTTTAAAAATTTTAAATTGTAAAAAAAAAAAAATTATTTATCATTCAATTAGATTTTCTTTTGTACGAATTTAGCTAAATATTAAAACAAAAATGAATATATATATATATATATATATATATATATATATGTATTGTGCTTCTTAAAGATTTTCTAAGTGGAAACGCAATAAATCACAACAAAATATAACAATATTTGTTTTTATATAAAAACATTTTTTTTTATCAACAAATCATTTTAGCAAATATTTATTTTATTATACGTTTACTTTTTTTTTACGTTATTAGACTAGAATGACATTTATTATCATTCAATTTCAAATTGCATTCCAAATTTGCAAATTAATAAATAAATTATACATGTGTTAGTTTTTTTTTTGTCGAACATTATAAAATAATAATAATATTATGGCCCTGAAAAGGGCCGAGTATTTACTAATTTGACAACGAATAAAAAATTTAAGCCTTCTTTTCAGTTTTCTTGGGTAAAAGAACAGCTTGTATATTTGGTAAAACACCACCTTGTGCAATTGTAACACCAGACAGAAGTTTATTTAATTCTTCGTCGTTACGAATTGCCAATTGCAAATGTCTAGGAATAATACGAGTTTTCTTGTTATCACGAGCAGCATTACCCGCCAATTCTAGTACTTCAGCAGCTAAATATTCCATGACAGCAGCCAAATAAACTGGTGCACCAGCTCCAACACGTTCAGCATAATTTCCTTTTCTCAACAGACGATGAATACGTCCAACGGGAAACTGTAAACCAGCACGAGTTGATCGTGTCTTTGCCTTTCCTTTAACTTTGCCTCCTTTACCACGTCCGGACATTTTCACTTAGTTACAGACAGATAGACAGAAAAAGAACTGAGGAATACTCTCCACGGTGCAAAGAGATATGAAAATATTTACTATGTACCAACAAATTTATACTAACGAGTGTAGCCAATAGCGTACAGCGCACATGCCATAACGCAGTGGGTGGAGCCTATTGAAGAAACGGAACTTTATTATAAATATGCCTCGTAAGGTAGAGACACCGCTTAGTTGACGTTATACTTTGTATCGTTTAATAGTAAATATGCCACCAAAAACAAGCGGAAAAGCTGCAAAAAAAGCCGGAAAGGCACAAAAAAATATTTCTAAAGGAGATAAAAAGAAGAGACGAAAGAGGAAGGAAAGTTATGCCATTTACATCTACAAAGTTTTGAAACAAGTACATCCTGACACCGGTATTTCCAGTAAAGCTATGAGTATCATGAACAGTTTTGTTAATGATATTTTCGAACGTATTGCAGCTGAAGCTTCACGTTTAGCACATTACAATAAACGTTCTACGATTACCAGTAGAGAAATTCAAACTGCAGTTCGTCTATTACTTCCTGGTGAATTGGCTAAACACGCAGTCAGTGAAGGAACAAAAGCTGTAACTAAATATACAAGTTCTAAATAATTTCATGTTTATTTACATAGCATTTACCTATTTCTTTTTAACAACAACAACGGTTCTTTTAAGAACCACAACATATACGTATATATATATAAAATGATAAAAATTATAATTAAATTGTATTAGATTTTATTATTAATGACAAGATCTATTACAGTATAAAAATTATATAATTTTTTTATTAAAATATTGAAACAAAAAAAAAGAATATAATTACTGAATTTTTAAATAATTAACAATAAAATATTAAAGAAAGAAAGAAATAAATAAATAAATAAATAATACAAATTTTATAGTAAATAGCATACAAATTATTAATTATATCCTCAAATATTTTATAAATAATCCAAAATATATTCTACAAATAATACAAATTGAATAAACAACAAAAAAATGACATTTTTTTTATTTTTACATCTTTTATTTTCTGAAACAACTGACTATTATCTGTTATAATATATTTAACTTAGTGAAGTTTAGGTTGCAAAAATTAAGTAACTATTAAATTTTATCATAATTAATAAAATATACTTGTGGTTCTGAAAAGAACCGTTGTTGTTATTTATATAAAAAAAAATCCCTGTTTAGGCACGTTCTCCACGAATTCTTCTAGCCAATTGAATGTCTTTAGGCATTATAGTTACACGTTTAGCATGGATGGCACACAAATTTGTATCTTCAAAAAGACCAACCAAGTAAGCTTCACTGGCTTCTTGAAGAGCCATTACAGCGGAACTTTGGAAACGTAAATCGGTTTTAAAATCCTGTGCAATTTCTCGCACTAAACGTTGGAAAGGTAATTTTCGGATCAAAAGCTCAGTACTTTTCTGATAACGTCTGATTTCACGAAGAGCTACAGTTCCGGGACGGTAACGATGTGGTTTTTTAACGCCACCAGTAGCTGGAGCACTCTTACGAGCTGCTTTTGTAGCTAATTGTTTTCTGGGAGCTTTACCTCCGGTTGATTTACGAGCCGTTTGCTTTGTACGTGCCATTATTATTACAAATTATTCAAAAAAAAAATTTATAAGAACAGCGCCAACGACGACTTGATACTAACAATAGTAGAGTTCGAATGAATTTAATTTTGTTTTGGTCTGCTCTTTTATCACCTCGATCTGGTCGCTGATTGGTCGAGAGGTGGAGCTTAGCCAACAAAAAGCCGTACTCTCAAGGAGAAACTACAGTCAACGTGCAGTGTTTGTTCGTAACGAATCTTACTTGCAGTTTTAATCAATTCGTTTTTATTTAATATGACAGGCCGAGGTAAAGGTGGAAAAGGTCTTGGTAAAGGGGGTGCTAAACGTCACCGTAAAGTATTACGTGATAATATCCAAGGTATTACCAAACCTGCCATTAGAAGATTGGCACGTAGAGGTGGTGTCAAACGTATATCTGGTCTTATCTATGAAGAAAATAGAGGAGTACTGAAAGTATTTTTGGAAAATGTAATCAGAGATGCTGTAACTTATACAGAACATGCTAAAAGGAAAACCGTCACAGCCATGGATGTTGTTTATGCATTAAAAAGACAGGGACGTACTTTGTATGGTTTTGGAGGTTAAAAATATTTAACTTGATAATCGTCAATATTGTCAACTATCATCTAAATATATTGTTAAACAATAAAATAAAACATCGGTTCTTTTCAGAACCACAAAAATTAAATTTATCAATGATAAAAATTTCATAAACTAAACAAAACAAACAAACGATTTATTTTTCTTTTTGGCTTTTACTACAATCAGTTAATTTTAATTAAAATTAAAAGATTCTATATCAATAATGTAAACTATTTTACTTTTATACATTAATTAAACGGATAATTATTATAATTTTTTTTAAGTTAGATTATTATTTTTTGTTAAATTATAAAATCACACACACATAATACTGACCATCTTATGAAAGATACTGTTTGTTAAGATATTTAATTTAAAACAGCTTTTGTTTTTTTTTTGTCTTTTATTCATTCATATCAATCCTAGTTAAGAAGAATAATAAAGGAACATCCCAATTTTGGATATGTTATTTTTTAAATGCTAATAATATGTTTTTATTTTGTTTTCTCTATTATTCTACAAGTCTATCTAAACGAAACCACAGTTCAGTTTAATTTTTATATACTTACTTAAAAAACAAAACGTTTATATATCGATTTAATTAAAATAATTATAACTTTTCTCTATCATATATATATATTCACATATAGATTGTGGCCCTTAAAAGGGCCGAGTATTATTTGATATGATATTAATATTGTATTAAATTAGGCTTTCTTTTCAGTTTTCTTGGGTAAAAGAACAGCTTGTATATTTGGTAAAACACCACCTTGTGCAATTGTAACACCAGACAGAAGTTTATTTAATTCTTCGTCGTTACGAATTGCCAATTGCAAATGTCTAGGAATAATACGAGTTTTCTTGTTGTCACGAGCAGCATTACCCGCCAATTCTAGTACTTCAGCAGCTAAATATTCCATGACAGCAGCCAAATAAACTGGTGCACCAGCTCCAACACGTTCAGCATAATTTCCTTTTCTCAACAGACGATGAATACGTCCAACGGGAAATTGTAAACCAGCACGGTTTGATCGTGACTTTGCCTTTCCTTTAACTTTTCCACCTTTACCACGTCCGGACATTTTTCTTTATATATAGTTGTACAAAAAGAGACAACACACTCTACTCTTACACGAAACGTTATGAAAATTTCTATAATCTACCAACAAATTTATAGTAACGAGTATAGCCAATAGCGTACAGCGCACATGCCGTAACGCAGTGGGTGGAGCCTATTGAAGAAACGCAACTTTATTATAATATGCCTTGTAAGTCGGCGGCACCACACAGTTAACGTTATACTTTGGTACCGTTTAACAGTAAATATGCCACCAAAAACAAGCGGAAAAGCTGCGAAAAAAGCCGGCAAGGCACAAAAAAATATTTCTAAAGGTGATAAGAAGAAGAGACGAAAGAGGAAGGAAAGTTATGCCATTTACATCTACAAAGTTTTGAAACAAGTACATCCTGACACCGGTATTTCCAGTAAAGCCATGAGTATCATGAACAGTTTTGTTAATGATATTTTTGAACGTATTGCAGCAGAAGCTTCCCGTTTAGCACACTACAATAAACGTTCTACGATTACCAGTAGAGAAATTCAAACTGCAGTTCGTCTATTACTTCCTGGTGAATTGGCTAAACACGCAGTCAGTGAAGGAACAAAAGCTGTTACTAAATATACAAGCTCCAAGTAATTTACATAATTAATTGGACAAATTTGCAATACAAAACGGTTCTTTTCAGAACCACAATATATTTATATTTTATTAATGAATAAAAACCATTTTATTATCTATATCCAAAAACTTTGAGAAAAATTTGTTGAAATGTCAAATTTGTTCTCTTAAAAATTAAATTATCAGTATCTTTAAAACTGTAAAATGTTACAGTCGTATTAAATAAGTAATTTCATTCTTTCTGATGTTCATTTTTGAATCATTAAAACTATTTATGATATTAGAAATTGTTGGTTAGCAACAATGAAACGACTAAGTGGACTCTTTTAAATTATCCTACGTTTTGGGTTTAGATGGAAAGTTTTACGTTTTGACGCTATTTGAGCTCATCTGCAGGGATTTAGATGGAAAAGTTTTACGTTTCGAACATATTTGAAACTGTTTTTTTAAACTTTTTTAGTTCATCTTCAATGATTTAGTTGGAAAGTTTTACGTTTCGAACCTATAAAAGTTCATCTTCAGGGATTTAGATGAAAAGTTTTACGTTTCGAACCTATAAGAGTTTATCTTTAGGGATTTAGAAAGAAAAGTTTTACGTTTTGACCCTATTTGATGTCATCTTCAGAGATGTAGATGGAAAAGTTTACTTTTATTTGTACAATACTTATAGTGTTATATAACTTGTAAAAAAACAAAAACATTTTCTTTAAAATTGCAGTTAGTTAAAAAAATACAAACAAAAGTACAAGAAATCCCAATAGATGTCGCTACATGCTTGAAATTTATTTAATTTATGTATTTTATAATTCTTGTTTAATTTTAGCTAATATCATTACAATTATTTTGTCAAAATGTATGATTAATCAGATAAATCGTTATTTTATATGTAAAATAATTGATAATAATAGAAACCTTAGTAAGAAATGTCTCTTTTTGAAGTATAGTATGAGGGAATGATGACAAAAATATATAAAAAAATAGAGATGTGTACCCTGTATACCCTAATTGTTTCTATAGATTTCCACATATAACTTTTTAATTAATATCATATATTAATAAACAATCAATTTTAACTTGTTCAATCACTTTGTAAAAAGTTTTAAGAGTATCTAGAATAGGTCGAACCGAAATAAAACTGTATAAAATTTAGCGTTAGTTGAATAATTATGCTTAAAAAATGATTTAACGAAAGAAATCTTTTATGTTGGATGAAATTTTTCAGTTGTAAAAACGGTAAATAGTGTCATAGAAGATGGAAAATTCCTTACAAAAACGTATTGTTTAATAAACTTTTTCTGTGTTTCACAAAATGCCTAGCTTTATTTTACCTACTTTTTTCATATAAGATAAAACAATTGGCAATTAAAATATCACATAGATGACAGATAAATAATTATAAAACCTATTAGAAAATAGATTGTTTAAATAAATTTTACTTTTAAGGATAAATTAGTGTTTATTATAAAAAGTTCTTTTCTAAACCAACGTTTTAACAGATATTCGAATAGTGTGATAATGGTTGAACATGGTATATTACAATCTTACGTAAGTTTTTATTCTAGGTAGATAAATTAAAAATTATATAACAATATCAAAATAGATAGTTGAATTTTTACATTTATAAATGTAAAAAATAATTTGTTTTATTGAAATTGAACATTATAACGGCTTAATCCGAACATTCGAGCTGAATCATTACATAGCAGTTTTTGAGCTGATTTCAAGACAATATTTTCAAGTGTGCTATTAAAATTTTTGCAGCATACTAAAATTTGGACTTTCTATTTGACTTTCTTAGTTTATTGTTGATGTGGGTTTTTTCAAAATACCTCAGGTCGGTGAAAAAGAAAACGATGTTAACATGACTATCGCTCTGTGGTAGCGCCACACACACACACAAAACCTTTATTTACAATTTTCCATATTAATTACAAAAACAATAAATAAATTAATTAAAAATATAAAATATTTACAAGAAAGTATAATTCATTTAATCCGTTTTTGTTTTCTTGTGAGAATTAAATGCCACCTCCTATCCAATATGACTTATGTGGCAGTTATGGTTTTTCCCCTTGGCAGAATGTCTTTCCTTGAACTTTATTCACTCTTTATAATAACTTTTGTCTTGTCTTTTACTGAGAAAAAATACGTAAAAAACTCAGTACTTGTCCATGTGCATAACGTCAGTTATGTAGTTTTTCGTTTTCTGATTGGTCGTAGATGGTTCACCCCCGAGAGAGATCCAGGATCCGCCCATTAAAATGAACGTTTTCCCTTCTCCCCTCGAGCGCGCTCCATCCACGTCCCATCAGTTGTCTCGTCTAGCTGTTTTTGGCCAGTCGTAATTCTCGTCTGTCTCGTCGCGTATAGTTGGTTATTCCCAGAATAGCGGAAGTCTCTCGTGCAGCAGGCCATGCCTTCGATCCGGTAAGTCCGCCCCTTTTACATTTATAATATGCCTGATGTTTTCAGGTAGGCAATTTAAGTAAAATTTGTTTGAGTTTTTTGTGATGAACTCACGGATCGTCGGAATGGCCGCCTCCCGATGAAGTTCCACTATTCTGGTGTATATGTCTTTGTTAAGGGCTAGCCTTAAACAGCTATTTTGTATTGTTTGTAGTCTGTTCATTTGTGTGTCTGTTATTGAGCAGAATACTTGTTGTCCATACGTTAGAGTCGGTCTGATTAGTTGTTTGTATAGTAATAGTTTGTTTTTAGTGTTCATTTGACTGTCTTTGTTCAGTAATGGGTACAGTTTTCTAATTAGTCCGTGTGATTTATTGATTAGGTTGTTTAAATGTAAGTTATGGTTAATTTTTTTGTCTATTGTGTATCCTAAATATTTAAGTTTGTCTTTTTCCTCTATGTCTTGTCCCTGTATTTGTATTTTTTTAAATGCTTTGATGTTTGTTTTCCTTTTCGTCATTGTCATTAGTTCAGTTTTCTTTGTGTTTATTTTCATTTTGTTGTTTGTTATGTATGGTATAATTTGTCTGTTTACGTGAATGTCTAGTTTTCTAGTTGCAATCTCTGTCATGTCTGATCTATTATAAAGGCATAGGTCGTCGGCGTATAACGCCGTTTGTACCGCTGGGTCTTTTGGTATATCATGTATCATGATTGAGAATAACGTTGGTGATAACACAGATCCCTGCGGTACACCAGCCTTCATAATAAATTTGTCAGATGTTATGTCGTTAAGTTTTACTTTAAAGTGTCTGTTGTGAAGATAGGATTTAATTAGGTTAACGATATAATTCGGGAACCCACTCGCAGCCATTTTGTTTGTGAGTCCGTCTGTCCATACTGTATCGAATGCTTTTTCTAAGTCTAGGGACAGCATCACAGTGGATTGTCCTTTTCTAAATCCATCTTTGGCATATTGTATGATTCGGATTATTTGGGCCACTGTGCTGTGTCCTTGTCTGAATCCGTACTGTTCGTCAGGTATTATTTTACGTTGGTTAATTGTCTTGTTTAGTCTTGTAAGAATTATTTTGTCTATTATTTTTGCTAAAATGTTAAGTAGTGATATTGGGCGGTAGCTTTCCACTTTTTTCTTGTCCTTGTTTTGTTTCTGTATTGGTATAATTGTCGCTTCTTTCAGTCTGTCCGGGTAATGTTGTAGGGTGAGAACTGCATTACCTATGTATTGCAACTGGACTATGGCTTTGTTTGGAAGATTTTTAAATAGAATCGGGTGCAAGTTGTCTGGCCCTGGAGCTTTCTTTGACTTCAATGCATGCAATATTTCCCGTATTTCTTGAGGAGTTACCCTGTCTTGCATTGGAATCTGGGCTGGTGTTTTGTTTACGGTTTGCTTGTTTGTTGATATGTTTTTAATGACGTTTTGTATATCATTTGTAAAACAAGACTGGAAATATTCCCCCAGTGCGTTCGCCCTTTCTTTGTCTGATGTATAGGTTACGTTATTGTTATGTAAAATCGGTATTTGTTCTCGTTGTTTTGTTAGTTTTTTGTCAGTTTCCATATCGAGTTGTCTTGTACGTTAACTTGTTGTAAATGGGTTTGCCAAATACGGTTTTTATGATTTTTAATTTCTTGGTTTATCTGTCTTCCCAAGTCTAACATTTGTATTCTGTCAATGTCCCGTCTGTGTTTTTGCCAAATTTTTCGTATTTTATTTTTTTCTTTTATTTTGTTTATTATGTCCTGTGGTAATTCGTCATCTAAGTATTTACCCTGTTTTTTCATTGTAGATTCGTTCCTGGCTTGGGTGATTAAATTTGTCAACATTGTTATTTCATTGTCTAGGTCAGTTATTGTTTGTAAATTGTTGTTTATATACAAATTTTTATTTATAATTGTCCTGAATTTAAACCAGTTCGTCGAGTTATAGTCGTAAAACGATTTGTTTATGTTGTTAGTATTCGTTGGGTTTCTATTTATTTCGAAATGTACAGGGTCATGGTCCGATGTCATTGATTCCTCCGTTTGTATGTTGTTTATTTGTGTATTTTTTGATAGTATTAGGTCTAATGTACTGGGTGTCGTGTTGCTAAAGGGGAAGCACGTAGGAGTATCTGTGTGAAATATACAGAGTCTGTTTAACTCTGCATATTTCATCAACGTATTTCCATTCTTGTTTTGGTATATGCAGTTATTATCCCACGCCGGATGCTTTGCATTGAAGTCTCCAGCTATTATTAGTTTGTTGCCCAGCTGCACCAGGTCCTGCAGTTCTCCCATTGTCATGTCATTGTGTGGGGGGTTGTATACCCCTATTATTATTAGTCCAGTGTCTAGTTTACATGTTATGTGTTCTAGTCTTGTATTGTTATTAATATTTGTCAGTCTTTCGTGTAATATATTTCTTTTGATTAAAATTGCTACCCCCCCGTGTCCTACGTCACCTGGTCTGTCTTGTCTGTGTATTGTGTAACCTTTTATTTTAAATTTGTCTTTTGTTTTGAAGTGTGTTTCTGTTAGAATTATTATGTCAATTTTATGTTTGCGAATGTGTTCCTGAATTAAATTTATCTTGTTTGTTACGCCATGTGCGTTGTATAGCATTAGTTTAATCCTATCCTTTTTGTCTGTCATTGTTTGTCTTTTAAAAATTATATTTGTCTATGTTCTGTACGAAGTTATTATAAATTGTGAATTTTTGCAAGTTGCTTACCGCAGTTTTTAGCTGGTCCCTTAGGTCCCTTGCTGCCCTTGCTAATTCTGCTAGGTTTACCATTTGGTAGCGCCACTTTAGTTTCATGAACTCAAAGTGCAACCATTCAGTCTTCGGTCCGACCACACTAACCGACTACTCGGTGTTCGTGTAATTTTTGGCGCATTTTATTTAAACACAATTCGAGATAAATTCTCAGTGATTCAGTGAAAAAATAAAAATTTATACATAACTATGGCCGATACAGATAACCAGAATTCGGCAACTTCTGCAACGACCGGTGCCAATGCATCTCAGATCTCTTCTTCATCAAAAAAAGAGAAAAAAAATAAAAATCCAAGAAGTAAACCTTCTCATCCACCTACATCTGAAATGGTCAATAACGCTATTAAAGGACTAAAAGAGAGAGGTGGATCGTCGCTTCAAGCTATCAAAAAATATATAACAGCAAATTACAAAGTTGACGCTGAAAAAGTTGCGCCTTTCATCAAAAAGTACTTAAAATCTGCTGTAGTATCAGGATCTCTGGTCCAAACTAAAGGAAAGGGTGCATCAGGTTCATTTAAACTTGCATCAGCTGCATCCACTGGATCGATCAAAAGTACTAGTGCCACTGGTGAAAAGAAAAAGGCTTCTGGTGCAAAACCCAAAAAAGCTGCAACTGTAAAACGATCTAGTTTAGCAACTGGAGATAAAACTAAACCGGCTAAGAAATCAATCAAAGCGAAAAAATCACCAATAAAAGCTGCTAAACCGAAAAAAGACGAAAAGAAAACACCATCTGCTGCTAAAACTACATCGACTACAACTGCAAAATCACCGATTAAAGCCAAAAAATCAGCTAAAGGTCCAACTAAAAAACCAAAGGCACCAAAACCAAAAACTGCCAAAACTCCTACTTCACCTAAAGCCAGGAAGGCAGCATCACCTAAAAAGAAGAAATAAACACGAAATATTTATATATCATCGTTGTTTATGTGGTATCATCCTTCAATAAACTGTTATTATAAACAAATGGCCCTTTTGAGGGCCACAAAATTATTCAATTTTAATAATGATAGAATAAAAATAATAATTATAATAATAATAAAACAAAAACCGTATAAGTTGATAAGTTTGATACAAGTTTTAAAAATTTTAAATTGTAAAAAAAAAAAAATTATTTATCATTCAATTAGATTTTCTTTTGTACGAATTTAGCTAAATATTAAAACAAAAATGAATATATATATATTGTTATGGTATTCAATAGTTGGTCTTTATATGTAATATAAGTGTAATTAAGACTAACTAGATATTAGAATTGAATAATCAATTTATGCAAATTATCAAGGAATCATAAATAAAAAAAAATTTGGGTTGCGAGGTTTCTAGGGGGATAAAAAAAAAAAAAAAAAAAAAAATTATTGATAGAATGTCATAGAATTTTGGAGAGTAAAGTCAGAGAAAAAGTTTAGGAAATTATATAGAATTTTAAAAATTTAAAAACCATTATAAAGTAAATATAATAATAATAGAAATTGAAAATGAAGATAAATACTGAATGTTAATGAATATAAATATAAAAATTATAAAAGAAGATTAATGTATGAATAGAATGTTATAATAACTATATGGTAGAGTTAAATATGGAATAAAATGGATATATATAGAGAAGATTAATTGGATATTTGCATAGATTGGATTTTCAAAATAAAATAAGCATAGTTTATAAAGATAAGTATTTCTGGTATAGTTTGTTATCAGCTGGTAATAGAGGTATATTAGAAATAGTTATTCGGGGATTTTAGGAAAAGAGGGCAAAATTTCATTTAAAATTAATTAGTGTTAAGTTTATGACAGGATAAATGATGAATGTTATATTGTTTTTTTAAAGTGTTGTAAAGAATTAATATATTTATATATTAAATGATGTTAAAATTGAGATGGACTTTTTAGTTTAATATTATCGAAGAACCCAACCTTGAAGAGTCACAAGAATACAATTATATGAGTATAGAGATCATAACAATTATGGCGAGCCAACGTGTGGCGTGAATAAAACAAGAATCCAGTTTAAAATAGAACAGTATATTGAAATTGAGAGGGTGATATAGACAATTGAAGTGATTAGAAAATTTAGAACAGTGAAGAATTGAAATAAAACATAAATACATTATAATAGAAATAAGAGGATTAGGTGAGAGTTTTAAGTATATTTATATTTATATATAAAGACCATAAAATTTTGAAAATTTTAAAACTAAATACAAATCGAATAAATATAATAAAGTAATATAATAAGTTAACATTATAAATTAAATAAATATATAAAATAATTAAAAGATTTGAATAAAATGAATACAAGACAAAATAGAAGAAATAGAAGGAGAGAAGATGGAATACAGGAATCTAATGAAAATATGCATGAAACAGAAAGTAATGATGGATCGTCGGAAGGAGAAGAAAAAACAATGTTTCAAGTGGTACAAGCTGATGTGATAGGAGATGCGACTAGTTCAAAACCACATCAAGAAACAGAGATGGAGAAAATGTTTAAATTTTTGGAAAATAAATTTGATGAAAATAATAGAAAAATGGATTCTATGAAAAAAGAAATAAGAGAAGATATAAAAAAAGAAATAAAAGATATGAACAAGAATATGGAAACATTTAAAGATGAAATGAAAAATATTATTAAAGAAGAAAATATCAAAATACAAAAAGAAGTCGATCAATTGAAAGATGGAATTAAGGCGATGGAGGAAATGGGTAATATACACCAGGAGAAGATTAATAATATAGAAAAAAATGTGAAGGAGCAGAAAAATGAAAATAAGAAAGAAAATGAAAGAATACTACAAACTATGGAAAGGAATGTAATGGAAGTAGCAAAGAAATTTGAAGATGAAACAAAAAAATTACAAGAAATGCAAAATGAAAGAACTGAGGATGGTTCCTATATGATAATACATGGAGGAGAAGGAGCAGTAAAATTTACAGGGAATATCAGTATATTACATCCATGCACGTATATGAATATGATTAAAACTAAGACTAGGAACAAAAGAGATTGGAAAGAAATTATAAGAAGTTCTTTGAAAGATAATGCTGCATTATGGTATGCAACACAGGAAAATGAAATATTAACCTTTAATGATTTTGAAAGGGAATTTCTTAAATATTTCTGGGGTGAATCAAAACAAGGGGTGAGTAGGGAAAAATTATATTTCGGAAAATTCAATTATAGATTAGGGAATAATTTAACTAATTATGCGTTACAATTATATAATGTTGCACAATATTTGGAACCTCCTATGAGAGAAGAGGAAATAATTTTATATATTTCTAGACATTATGATATAACAGTTTCTGAAACAATAGTTATACAAAATATTAAAAAAAAAGAACAATTGATTGAGTATTTAAATCGAGTTGAAAGAAATTTAAAGATTAATGAAAATAGATCACAAAATTATGAAAATGATAGATTTAGAAATTATCAAAACAGAAATGGATATAATAGAGTAAGAGAAGAAATGCGTAATAGAAACAATGGAAATTATAATTATGGATATAATGGGAGAGAAAATGGAAATCGTATAAACGGAAATACATATAGAAATGGAAATAATATGGATAATAATAATAATATAAGAAATGGAAATAACAGAAATGAAAATGGTTTTCAAAATGTAAATAATGGAAGATATGAAAGATCAAGATATAGAAATATAAATGAAATTCATAATAATAATAATAATAATCGAGAAGATAGAAATGGAAACAATAATGTACCTAGAAGAATAAATCAAATTAATATGCAAAGTAGAGAAATAGAAGAAAATGTAGAAAATGTTAGGGTAGAACCAGAACAAGAAAATTTTTAAATAAGCACCTACAAAATTTTAATGTTAAATGTTGTTATATACATCCTAGTGAATTTATAAAATTAGAAGAAAATAATAATAAATTAGAAGATAAAATTGGATTAGTAGTTGTTGAAGGAAATTTAGAAAATAAGAAAATTAGAATTTTAATAGATACCGGATCAGAAGCAACATTGATAAATGAAAAAATTATTGAGGATAATAAATTAGAAGAAATGATTAAAATTCCAAGAATTAAGTTAATAGGTGCTAATGAAAAAAAATTAGGGGAAATTAATAAGACTATAAATATTAGTATTAAAATTGGAAATAGTATATATAAAATACAAGGTTTGATTATAGGAAATATGGAGTATGATATAATATTAGGTACTGATGAATTAGAAAGAATGAATGTTATTATTAATTATGAAGAAGGTTGGATAAAATTGAAAGAAGAACAAATCAAATTAAATAAAATAAACAATAATGAGGAGATAATACATATAAATGAACTAAGAATTAATGGGGAAATGATGAAAGAAGGAGAAGATATAAAAAGTGATGATAAATATAAAGATGAAATTAATTTGTTATTTAAAAAATATCAAAATTTAATTACATTAGAGAATAATACTGCCAAAGAATATACTCACAGATTTGAAGTAAAGAATATAGAAAATTTTCGAGTTAAAACTTATCCAATTCCATATCAATATAGAAAACAAGTAGCTATAGAAATAGATAAAATGCTAGAAAATAATATAATTGAGAGAAGTGATACATCTTTCATTAATCCAATTGTAGTTGTGAAAAAAAGGAATGGAGAGTTAAGGTTATGTCTAGATGCTAGAAATATTAACAAATTTTCAATACCACAATATGAGAAACCTATGCATATTGAAGCAATATTTGGTAGAATAACAGGAATTGAAATTTTTAGTAAAATAGATTTAAAACATAGTTTTTGGTTAATACCTCTACATAAAAGTAGTAGGAAATATACTGGTTTTAGTATTGATGGTGTAGTATATCAATTTAAAGTAGTACCATTCGGTATACAAAGTGCATGTGCAGCTTTGGTTAAAGCATTACATAAAATTTTAAACAAATATGAAAATTTTGTTGTTCATTATGTAGATGATATATTAATTTATTCAAAAAGTGAAGAAGAACATAAAAAACACTTAAATATTGTGTTAAAAGAATTGGATTTAGCGGGATTGAAAGTAAATAAAGAAAAATGTCAATTTTTCTTAAAAGAAGTGATATATTTAGGATTTAAAATTAATAAAAATGGAGTAGAGATGGATACGGAAAGAGTAGATAAAATTTTAAAATTTGAGAAACCAAAAAGTTTAAAGCAAATAAGGGGATTTTTGGGAATGATGAATTATTATAAAAAGTTAATACCAAATCTATCAGAAAAACAGATTCCATTAGTAGAATTATTAAAGAAAAATGTAAAATGGAACTGGAATGAAGAAAGAGAACAAGCATTCAATGATTTAAAAAAAATGTTTACTAATAATTTGAAGGTATATCATCCAAATTATGAATTAGATTTTATATTAAGAACAGATGCATCAATTAATAAGTTAGCAGGGGTTTTAATACAAGTACAAAATGGAATAGAAGTACCAATATGTTTTATGTCTAGAGTCACAAAAATGTATGAAAGAAATTATAGTGTATCAGAATTGGAATTTGCGAGTATAGTTTTTTGTGTGCAAAAATGTCGATTTTATTTAATTGGAAAAAAATTTATAATTGAAACCGATCACATGGCTTTGAAGAATGTAATGGTCAATCGATTTAATAATAATAGGATATATCGATGGAGTTTATTATTACAAGAATATGATTTTGAAATTAGATATTTATCAGGAAAGGAAAATATTATTGCAGATACATTATCAAGAGAAAGTAGTGAAAATAAGGATAAAGGAAGAATAATACAAATTGGAATGAACAAATTAATAGAAGATGAAGGTATGTTTTCGGAAGAAGAAATAATAAGAAGTCAACAAAATTTAACAGAAAAAGAAAAACAGAATACTTTAATTAAAGATGGATATTATATAAAGGAAATAGGAAATGAAGAAGTTTATGTAATTGAGAGTTATTTAGGAAAACAAATATTAAAAAATTTACATGTAACATATGGACATATAGGTTCAAGAAAATTATGGTTATTATTTAGAGAAAATTTTATCATGAAAAAAGATCAAAAGATAGCAAAAGGAATAACAAGAACATGTAAGATATGTCAATTGAATAAAAATAAGAATAAAGTGAATAAAAATATTGGGAAAAGTGTTACAGCAATGGAAAAATTGGAAATAATAGCAATAGATTTCATTAGTAATCTAATAAGAAGTAAAAATAATAATAAACATATATTGGTAATTGTTGATGTTTTTACAAAATTTATAAAATTATACCCATGTAGAAGGACAAATTATAAAAGTATTAAAAATTGTTTACAAAAATTTATAGAAGAAATAGGTAAACCAAGGACATGTGTAATGGATAATGCAACTTATTTTCAAGGACAGAATTTAGAAAAATTTTTAAAAAGGAAAGGAATCAAAAAGAATTGTATTAGTATAAGACATCCTGCAGCAAATCCTGCAGAAAGATATATTAAAGAAGTGATAAAATTTTTACGAATAAGTTTAAATGGAAAGAAACATAAAGAATGGGAAAATTATATTAATAAAGTAGAAATGTATATCAATGATATTCCAAATGTAATAACAGAAGAAACACCAACATATTTAATGTTAGGTCAAAAACCAAAACGAAATTGGGAAGAAGAAGAAGAAAGAAAAAAATATGATGAAATTATAGAAAAAGTAAGAAAAAGGTTAATGGATGCGTGGGAAAAATATTATAAAAAAATTAAGAAAAAAGTGAAATATCCTGTAAGGTTTAAGAAAGGAGATTTGGTAATAATAAAAGCATATATAAGTGGAAATTTAAAGAAAAATGAATCAGGGAAATTAAAAGCTATATTTGAAGGACCATATAGAATAGTAAATGAGGAAGGTGTTAATAGTTATATTGTTGAAGATCCGATAACAAGAAATGTTAGAGGAGTATTTAATATTGAAAGCCTATATAGGTATTTTGAAGAAACTTAGAGTATTCAGAATTTGTGTTAATATGTTAATTGTTATATACTTTAAATTTTAAATTATTAAAATTTTTTTTCTAAAATTTATAAAATTTTAAATTTGGGAAATTGTTATGGTATTCAATAGTTGGTCTTTATATGTAATATAAGTGTAATTAAGACTAACTAGATATTAGAATTGAATAATCAATTTATGCAAATTATCAAGGAATCATAAATAAAAAAAAATTTGGGTTGCGAGGTTTCTAGGGGGATAAAAAAAAAAAAAAAAAAAAAAAATTATTGATAGAATGTCATAGAATTTTGGAGAGTAAAGTCAGAGAAAAAGTCAGAGAAAAAGTTTAGGAAATTATATAGAATTTTAAAAATTTAAAAACCATTATAAAGTAAATATAATAATAATAGAAATTGAAAATGAAGATAAATACTGAATGTTAATGAATATAAATATAAAAATTATAAAAGAAGATTAATGTATGAATAGAATGTTATAATAACTATATGGTAGAGTTAAATATGGAATAAAATGGATATATATAGAGAAGATTAATTGGATATTTGCATAGATTGGATTTTCAAAATAAAATAAGCATAGTTTATAAAGATAAGTATTTCTGGTATAGTTTGTTATCAGCTGGTAATAGAGGTATATTAGAAATAGTTATTCGGGGATTTTAGGAAAAGAGGGCAAAATTTCATTTAAAATTAATTAGTGTTAAGTTTATGACAGGATAAATGATGAATGTTATATTGTTTTTTTAAAGTGTTGTAAAGAATTAATATATTTATATATTAAATGATGTTAAAATTGAGATGGACTTTTTAGTTTAATATTATCGAAGAACCCAACCTTGAAGAGTCACAAGAATACAATTATATGAGTATAGAGATCATAACAATATATATATATATATATATATGTATTGTGCTTCTTAAAGATTTTCTAAGTGGAAACGCAATAAATCACAACAAAATATAACAATATTTGTTTTTATATAAAAACATTTTTTTTTATCAACAAATCATTTTAGCAAATATTTATTTTATTATACGTTTACTTTTTTTTTACGTTATTAGACTAGAATGACATTTATTATCATTCAATTTCAAATTGCATTCCAAATTTGCAAATTAATAAATAAATTATACATGTGTTAGTTTTTTTTTTGTCGAACATTATAAAATAATAATAATATTATGGCCCTGAAAAGGGCCGAGTATTTACTAATTTGACAACGAATAAAAAATTTAAGCCTTCTTTTCAGTTTTCTTGGGTAAAAGAACAGCTTGTATATTTGGTAAAACACCACCTTGTGCAATTGTAACACCAGACAGAAGTTTATTTAATTCTTCGTCGTTACGAATTGCCAATTGCAAATGTCTAGGAATAATACGAGTTTTCTTGTTATCACGAGCAGCATTACCCGCCAATTCTAGTACTTCAGCAGCTAAATATTCCATGACAGCAGCCAAATAAACTGGTGCACCAGCTCCAACACGTTCAGCATAATTTCCTTTTCTCAACAGACGATGAATACGTCCAACGGGAAACTGTAAACCAGCACGAGTTGATCGTGTCTTTGCCTTTCCTTTAACTTTGCCTCCTTTACCACGTCCGGACATTTTCACTTAGTTACAGACAGATAGACAGAAAAAGAACTGAGGAATACTCTCCACGGTGCAAAGAGATATGAAAATATTTACTATGTACCAACAAATTTATACTAACGAGTGTAGCCAATAGCGTACAGCGCACATGCCATAACGCAGTGGGTGGAGCCTATTGAAGAAACGGAACTTTATTATAAATATGCCTCGTAAGGTAGAGACACCGCTTAGTTGACGTTATACTTTGTATCGTTTAATAGTAAATATGCCACCAAAAACAAGCGGAAAAGCTGCAAAAAAAGCCGGAAAGGCACAAAAAAATATTTCTAAAGGAGATAAAAAGAAGAGACGAAAGAGGAAGGAAAGTTATGCCATTTACATCTACAAAGTTTTGAAACAAGTACATCCTGACACCGGTATTTCCAGTAAAGCTATGAGTATCATGAACAGTTTTGTTAATGATATTTTCGAACGTATTGCAGCTGAAGCTTCACGTTTAGCACATTACAATAAACGTTCTACGATTACCAGTAGAGAAATTCAAACTGCAGTTCGTCTATTACTTCCTGGTGAATTGGCTAAACACGCAGTCAGTGAAGGAACAAAAGCTGTAACTAAATATACAAGTTCTAAATAATTTCATGTTTATTTACATAGCATTTACCTATTTCTTTTTAACAACAACAACGGTTCTTTTAAGAACCACAACATATACGTATATATATATAAAATGATAAAAATTATAATTAAATTGTATTAGATTTTATTATTAATGACAAGATCTATTACAGTATAAAAATTATATAATTTTTTTATTAAAATATTGAAACAAAAAAAAAGAATATAATTACTGAATTTTTAAATAATTAACAATAAAATATTAAAGAAAGAAAGAAATAAATAAATAAATAAATAATACAAATTTTATAGTAAATAGCATACAAATTATTAATTATATCCTCAAATATTTTATAAATAATCCAAAATATATTCTACAAATAATACAAATTGAATAAACAACAAAAAAATGACATTTTTTTTATTTTTACATCTTTTATTTTCTGAAACAACTGACTATTATCTGTTATAATATATTTAACTTAGTGAAGTTTAGGTTGCAAAAATTAAGTAACTATTAAATTTTATCATAATTAATAAAATATACTTGTGGTTCTGAAAAGAACCGTTGTTGTTATTTATATAAAAAAAAATCCCTGTTTAGGCACGTTCTCCACGAATTCTTCTAGCCAATTGAATGTCTTTAGGCATTATAGTTACACGTTTAGCATGGATGGCACACAAATTTGTATCTTCAAAAAGACCAACCAAGTAAGCTTCACTGGCTTCTTGAAGAGCCATTACAGCGGAACTTTGGAAACGTAAATCGGTTTTAAAATCCTGTGCAATTTCTCGCACTAAACGTTGGAAAGGTAATTTTCGGATCAAAAGCTCAGTACTTTTCTGATAACGTCTGATTTCACGAAGAGCTACAGTTCCGGGACGGTAACGATGTGGTTTTTTAACGCCACCAGTAGCTGGAGCACTCTTACGAGCTGCTTTTGTAGCTAATTGTTTTCTGGGAGCTTTACCTCCGGTTGATTTACGAGCCGTTTGCTTTGTACGTGCCATTATTATTACAAATTATTCAAAAAAAAAATTTATAAGAACAGCGCCAACGACGACTTGATACTAACAATAGTAGAGTTCGAATGAATTTAATTTTGTTTTGGTCTGCTCTTTTATCACCTCGATCTGGTCGCTGATTGGTCGAGAGGTGGAGCTTAGCCAACAAAAAGCCGTACTCTCAAGGAGAAACTACAGTCAACGTGCAGTGTTTGTTCGTAACGAATCTTACTTGCAGTTTTAATCAATTCGTTTTTATTTAATATGACAGGCCGAGGTAAAGGTGGAAAAGGTCTTGGTAAAGGGGGTGCTAAACGTCACCGTAAAGTATTACGTGATAATATCCAAGGTATTACCAAACCTGCCATTAGAAGATTGGCACGTAGAGGTGGTGTCAAACGTATATCTGGTCTTATCTATGAAGAAACCAGAGGAGTACTGAAAGTATTTTTGGAAAATGTAATCAGAGATGCTGTAACTTATACAGAACATGCTAAAAGGAAAACCGTCACAGCCATGGATGTTGTTTATGCATTAAAAAGACAGGGACGTACTTTGTATGGTTTTGGAGGTTAAAAATATTTAACTTGATAATCGTCAATATTGTCAACTATCATCTAAATATATTGTTAAACAATAAAATAAAACATCGGTTCTTTTCAGAACCACAAAAATTAAATTTATCAATGATAAAAATTTCATAAACTAAACAAAACAAACAAACGATTTATTTTTCTTTTTGGCTTTTACTACAATCAGTTAATTTTAATTAAAATTAAAAGATTCTATATCAATAATGTAAACTATTTTACTTTTATACATTAATTAAACGGATAATTATTATAATTTTTTTTAAGTTAGATTATTATTTTTTGTTAAATTATAAAATCACACACACATAATACTGACCATCTTATGAAAGATACTGTTTGTTAAGATATTTAATTTAAAACAGCTTTTGTTTTTTTTTTGTCTTTTATTCATTCATATCAATCCTAGTTAAGAAGAATAATAAAGGAACATCCCAATTTTGGATATGTTATTTTTTAAATGCTAATAATATGTTTTTATTTTGTTTTCTCTATTATTCTACAAGTCTATCTAAACGAAACCACAGTTCAGTTTAATTTTTATATACTTACTTAAAAAACAAAACGTTTATATATCGATTTAATTAAAATAATTATAACTTTTCTCTATCATATATATATATTCACATATAGATTGTGGCCCTTAAAAGGGCCGAGTATTATTTGATATGATATTAATATTGTATTAAATTAGGCTTTCTTTTCAGTTTTCTTGGGTAAAAGAACAGCTTGTATATTTGGTAAAACACCACCTTGTGCAATTGTAACACCAGACAGAAGTTTATTTAATTCTTCGTCGTTACGAATTGCCAATTGCAAATGTCTAGGAATAATACGAGTTTTCTTGTTGTCACGAGCAGCATTACCCGCCAATTCTAGTACTTCAGCAGCTAAATATTCCATGACAGCAGCCAAATAAACTGGTGCACCAGCTCCAACACGTTCAGCATAATTTCCTTTTCTCAACAGACGATGAATACGTCCAACGGGAAATTGTAAACCAGCACGGTTTGATCGTGACTTTGCCTTTCCTTTAACTTTTCCACCTTTACCACGTCCGGACATTTTTCTTTATATATAGTTGTACAAAAAGAGACAACACACTCTACTCTTACACGAAACGTTATGAAAATTTCTATAATCTACCAACAAATTTATAGTAACGAGTATAGCCAATAGCGTACAGCGCACATGCCGTAACGCAGTGGGTGGAGCCTATTGAAGAAACGCAACTTTATTATAATATGCCTTGTAAGTCGGCGGCACCACACAGTTAACGTTATACTTTGGTACCGTTTAACAGTAAATATGCCACCAAAAACAAGCGGAAAAGCTGCGAAAAAAGCCGGCAAGGCACAAAAAAATATTTCTAAAGGTGATAAGAAGAAGAGACGAAAGAGGAAGGAAAGTTATGCCATTTACATCTACAAAGTTTTGAAACAAGTACATCCTGACACCGGTATTTCCAGTAAAGCCATGAGTATCATGAACAGTTTTGTTAATGATATTTTTGAACGTATTGCAGCAGAAGCTTCCCGTTTAGCACACTACAATAAACGTTCTACGATTACCAGTAGAGAAATTCAAACTGCAGTTCGTCTATTACTTCCTGGTGAATTGGCTAAACACGCAGTCAGTGAAGGAACAAAAGCTGTTACTAAATATACAAGCTCCAAGTAATTTACATAATTAATTGGACAAATTTGCAATACAAAACGGTTCTTTTCAGAACCACAATATATTTATATTTTATTAATGAATAAAAACCATTTTATTATCTATATCCAAAAACTTTGAGAAAAATTTGTTGAAATGTCAAATTTGTTCTCTTAAAAATTAAATTATCAGTATCTTTAAAACTGTAAAATGTTACAGTCGTATTAAATAAGTAATTTCATTCTTTCTGATGTTCATTTTTGAATCATTAAAACTATTTATGATATTAGAAATTGTTGGTTAGCAACAATGAAACGACTAAGTGGACTCTTTTAAATTATCCTACGTTTTGGGTTTAGATGGAAAGTTTTACGTTTTGACGCTATTTGAGCTCATCTGCAGGGATTTAGATGGAAAAGTTTTACGTTTCGAACATATTTGAAACTGTTTTTTTAAACTTTTTTAGTTCATCTTCAATGATTTAGTTGGAAAGTTTTACGTTTCGAACCTATAAAAGTTCATCTTCAGGGATTTAGATGAAAAGTTTTACGTTTCGAACCTATAAGAGTTTATCTTTAGGGATTTAGAAAGAAAAGTTTTACGTTTTGACCCTATTTGATGTCATCTTCAGAGATGTAGATGGAAAAGTTTACTTTTATTTGTACAATACTTATAGTGTTATATAACTTGTAAAAAAACAAAAACATTTTCTTTAAAATTGCAGTTAGTTAAAAAAATACAAACAAAAGTACAAGAAATCCCAATAGATGTCGCTACATGCTTGAAATTTATTTAATTTATGTATTTTATAATTCTTGTTTAATTTTAGCTAATATCATTACAATTATTTTGTCAAAATGTATGATTAATCAGATAAATCGTTATTTTATATGTAAAATAATTGATAATAATAGAAACCTTAGTAAGAAATGTCTCTTTTTGAAGTATAGTATGAGGGAATGATGACAAAAATATATAAAAAAATAGAGATGTGTACCCTGTATACCCTAATTGTTTCTATAGATTTCCACATATAACTTTTTAATTAATATCATATATTAATAAACAATCAATTTTAACTTGTTCAATCACTTTGTAAAAAGTTTTAAGAGTATCTAGAATAGGTCGAACCGAAATAAAACTGTATAAAATTTAGCGTTAGTTGAATAATTATGCTTAAAAAATGATTTAACGAAAGAAATCTTTTATGTTGGATGAAATTTTTCAGTTGTAAAAACGGTAAATAGTGTCATAGAAGATGGAAAATTCCTTACAAAAACGTATTGTTTAATAAACTTTTTCTGTGTTTCACAAAATGCCTAGCTTTATTTTACCTACTTTTTTCATATAAGATAAAACAATTGGCAATTAAAATATCACATAGATGACAGATAAATAATTATAAAACCTATTAGAAAATAGATTGTTTAAATAAATTTTACTTTTAAGGATAAATTAGTGTTTATTATAAAAAGTTCTTTTCTAAACCAACGTTTTAACAGATATTCGAATAGTGTGATAATGGTTGAACATGGTATATTACAATCTTACGTAAGTTTTTATTCTAGGTAGATAAATTAAAAATTATATAACAATATCAAAATAGATAGTTGAATTTTTACATTTATAAATGTAAAAAATAATTTGTTTTATTGAAATTGAACATTATAACGGCTTAATCCGAACATTCGAGCTGAATCATTACATAGCAGTTTTTGAGCTGATTTCAAGACAATATTTTCAAGTGTGCTATTAAAATTTTTGCAGCATACTAAAATTTGGACTTTCTATTTGACTTTCTTAGTTTATTGTTGATGTGGGTTTTTTCAAAATACCTCAGGTCGGTGAAAAAGAAAACGATGTTAACATGACTATCGCTCTGTGGTAGCGCCACTTTAGTTTCATGAACTCAAAGTGCAACCATTCAGTCTTCGGTCCGACCACACTAACCGACTACTCGGTGTTCGTGTAATTTTTGGCGCATTTTATTTAAACACAATTCGAGATAAATTCTCAGTGATTCAGTGAAAAAATAAAAATTTATACATAACTATGGCCGATACAGATAACCAGAATTCGGCAACTTCTGCAACGACCGGTGCCAATGCATCTCAGATCTCTTCTTCATCAAAAAAAGAGAAAAAAAATAAAAATCCAAGAAGTAAACCTTCTCATCCACCTACATCTGAAATGGTCAATAACGCTATTAAAGGACTAAAAGAGAGAGGTGGATCGTCGCTTCAAGCTATCAAAAAATATATAACAGCAAATTACAAAGTTGACGCTGAAAAAGTTGCGCCTTTCATCAAAAAGTACTTAAAATCTGCTGTAGTATCAGGATCTCTGGTCCAAACTAAAGGAAAGGGTGCATCAGGTTCATTTAAACTTGCATCAGCTGCATCCACTGGATCGATCAAAAGTACTAGTGCCACTGGTGAAAAGAAAAAGGCTTCTGGTGCAAAACCCAAAAAAGCTGCAACTGTAAAACGATCTAGTTTAGCAACTGGAGATAAAACTAAACCGGCTAAGAAATCAATCAAAGCGAAAAAATCACCAATAAAAGCTGCTAAACCGAAAAAAGACGAAAAGAAAACACCATCTGCTGCTAAAACTACATCGACTACAACTGCAAAATCACCGATTAAAGCCAAAAAATCAGCTAAAGGTCCAACTAAAAAACCAAAGGCACCAAAACCAAAAACTGCCAAAACTCCTACTTCACCTAAAGCCAGGAAGGCAGCATCACCTAAAAAGAAGAAATAAACACGAAATATTTATATATCATCGTTGTTTATGTGGTATCATCCTTCAATAAACTGTTATTATAAACAAATGGCCCTTTTGAGGGCCACAAAATTATTCAATTTTAATAATGATAGAATAAAAATAATAATTATAATAATAATAAAACAAAAACCGTATAAGTTGATAAGTTTGATACAAGTTTTAAAAATTTTAAATTGTAAAAAAAAAAAAATTATTTATCATTCAATTAGATTTTCTTTTGTACGAATTTAGCTAAATATTAAAACAAAAATGAATATATATATATATATATATATATATATATATGTATTGTGCTTCTTAAAGATTTTCTAAGTGGAAACGCAATAAATCACAACAAAATATAACAATATTTGTTTTTATATAAAAACATTTTTTTTTATCAACAAATCATTTTAGCAAATATTTATTTTATTATACGTTTACTTTTTTTTTACGTTATTAGACTAGAATGACATTTATTATCATTCAATTTCAAATTGCATTCCAAATTTGCAAATTAATAAATAAATTATACATGTGTTAGTTTTTTTTTTGTCGAACATTATAAAATAATAATAATATTATGGCCCTGAAAAGGGCCGAGTATTTACTAATTTGACAACGAATAAAAAATTTAAGCCTTCTTTTCAGTTTTCTTGGGTAAAAGAACAGCTTGTATATTTGGTAAAACACCACCTTGTGCAATTGTAACACCAGACAGAAGTTTATTTAATTCTTCGTCGTTACGAATTGCCAATTGCAAATGTCTAGGAATAATACGAGTTTTCTTGTTATCACGAGCAGCATTACCCGCCAATTCTAGTACTTCAGCAGCTAAATATTCCATGACAGCAGCCAAATAAACTGGTGCACCAGCTCCAACACGTTCAGCATAATTTCCTTTTCTCAACAGACGATGAATACGTCCAACGGGAAACTGTAAACCAGCACGAGTTGATCGTGTCTTTGCCTTTCCTTTAACTTTGCCTCCTTTACCACGTCCGGACATTTTCACTTAGTTACAGACAGATAGACAGAAAAAGAACTGAGGAATACTCTCCACGGTGCAAAGAGATATGAAAATATTTACTATGTACCAACAAATTTATACTAACGAGTGTAGCCAATAGCGTACAGCGCACATGCCATAACGCAGTGGGTGGAGCCTATTGAAGAAACGGAACTTTATTATAAATATGCCTCGTAAGGTAGAGACACCGCTTAGTTGACGTTATACTTTGTATCGTTTAATAGTAAATATGCCACCAAAAACAAGCGGAAAAGCTGCAAAAAAAGCCGGAAAGGCACAAAAAAATATTTCTAAAGGAGATAAAAAGAAGAGACGAAAGAGGAAGGAAAGTTATGCCATTTACATCTACAAAGTTTTGAAACAAGTACATCCTGACACCGGTATTTCCAGTAAAGCTATGAGTATCATGAACAGTTTTGTTAATGATATTTTCGAACGTATTGCAGCTGAAGCTTCACGTTTAGCACATTACAATAAACGTTCTACGATTACCAGTAGAGAAATTCAAACTGCAGTTCGTCTATTACTTCCTGGTGAATTGGCTAAACACGCAGTCAGTGAAGGAACAAAAGCTGTAACTAAATATACAAGTTCTAAATAATTTCATGTTTATTTACATAGCATTTACCTATTTCTTTTTAACAACAACAACGGTTCTTTTAAGAACCACAACATATACGTATATATATATAAAATGATAAAAATTATAATTAAATTGTATTAGATTTTATTATTAATGACAAGATCTATTACAGTATAAAAATTATATAATTTTTTTATTAAAATATTGAAACAAAAAAAAAGAATATAATTACTGAATTTTTAAATAATTAACAATAAAATATTAAAGAAAGAAAGAAATAAATAAATAAATAAATAATACAAATTTTATAGTAAATAGCATACAAATTATTAATTATATCCTCAAATATTTTATAAATAATCCAAAATATATTCTACAAATAATACAAATTGAATAAACAACAAAAAAATGACATTTTTTTTATTTTTACATCTTTTATTTTCTGAAACAACTGACTATTATCTGTTATAATATATTTAACTTAGTGAAGTTTAGGTTGCAAAAATTAAGTAACTATTAAATTTTATCATAATTAATAAAATATACTTGTGGTTCTGAAAAGAACCGTTGTTGTTATTTATATAAAAAAAAATCCCTGTTTAGGCACGTTCTCCACGAATTCTTCTAGCCAATTGAATGTCTTTAGGCATTATAGTTACACGTTTAGCATGGATGGCACACAAATTTGTATCTTCAAAAAGACCAACCAAGTAAGCTTCACTGGCTTCTTGAAGAGCCATTACAGCGGAACTTTGGAAACGTAAATCGGTTTTAAAATCCTGTGCAATTTCTCGCACTAAACGTTGGAAAGGTAATTTTCGGATCAAAAGCTCAGTACTTTTCTGATAACGTCTGATTTCACGAAGAGCTACAGTTCCGGGACGGTAACGATGTGGTTTTTTAACGCCACCAGTAGCTGGAGCACTCTTACGAGCTGCTTTTGTAGCTAATTGTTTTCTGGGAGCTTTACCTCCGGTTGATTTACGAGCCGTTTGCTTTGTACGTGCCATTATTATTACAAATTATTCAAAAAAAAAATTTATAAGAACAGCGCCAACGACGACTTGATACTAACAATAGTAGAGTTCGAATGAATTTAATTTTGTTTTGGTCTGCTCTTTTATCACCTCGATCTGGTCGCTGATTGGTCGAGAGGTGGAGCTTAGCCAACAAAAAGCCGTACTCTCAAGGAGAAACTACAGTCAACGTGCAGTGTTTGTTCGTAACGAATCTTACTTGCAGTTTTAATCAATTCGTTTTTATTTAATATGACAGGCCGAGGTAAAGGTGGAAAAGGTCTTGGTAAAGGGGGTGCTAAACGTCACCGTAAAGTATTACGTGATAATATCCAAGGTATTACCAAACCTGCCATTAGAAGATTGGCACGTAGAGGTGGTGTCAAACGTATATCTGGTCTTATCTATGAAGAAACCAGAGGAGTACTGAAAGTATTTTTGGAAAATGTAATCAGAGATGCTGTAACTTATACAGAACATGCTAAAAGGAAAACCGTCACAGCCATGGATGTTGTTTATGCATTAAAAAGACAGGGACGTACTTTGTATGGTTTTGGAGGTTAAAAATATTTAACTTGATAATCGTCAATATTGTCAACTATCATCTAAATATATTGTTAAACAATAAAATAAAACATCGGTTCTTTTCAGAACCACAAAAATTAAATTTATCAATGATAAAAATTTCATAAACTAAACAAAACAAACAAACGATTTATTTTTCTTTTTGGCTTTTACTACAATCAGTTAATTTTAATTAAAATTAAAAGATTCTATATCAATAATGTAAACTATTTTACTTTTATACATTAATTAAACGGATAATTATTATAATTTTTTTTAAGTTAGATTATTATTTTTTGTTAAATTATAAAATCACACACACATAATACTGACCATCTTATGAAAGATACTGTTTGTTAAGATATTTAATTTAAAACAGCTTTTGTTTTTTTTTTGTCTTTTATTCATTCATATCAATCCTAGTTAAGAAGAATAATAAAGGAACATCCCAATTTTGGATATGTTATTTTTTAAATGCTAATAATATGTTTTTATTTTGTTTTCTCTATTATTCTACAAGTCTATCTAAACGAAACCACAGTTCAGTTTAATTTTTATATACTTACTTAAAAAACAAAACGTTTATATATCGATTTAATTAAAATAATTATAACTTTTCTCTATCATATATATATATTCACATATAGATTGTGGCCCTTAAAAGGGCCGAGTATTATTTGATATGATATTAATATTGTATTAAATTAGGCTTTCTTTTCAGTTTTCTTGGGTAAAAGAACAGCTTGTATATTTGGTAAAACACCACCTTGTGCAATTGTAACACCAGACAGAAGTTTATTTAATTCTTCGTCGTTACGAATTGCCAATTGCAAATGTCTAGGAATAATACGAGTTTTCTTGTTGTCACGAGCAGCATTACCCGCCAATTCTAGTACTTCAGCAGCTAAATATTCCATGACAGCAGCCAAATAAACTGGTGCACCAGCTCCAACACGTTCAGCATAATTTCCTTTTCTCAACAGACGATGAATACGTCCAACGGGAAATTGTAAACCAGCACGGTTTGATCGTGACTTTGCCTTTCCTTTAACTTTTCCACCTTTACCACGTCCGGACATTTTTCTTTATATATAGTTGTACAAAAAGAGACAACACACTCTACTCTTACACGAAACGTTATGAAAATTTCTATAATCTACCAACAAATTTATAGTAACGAGTATAGCCAATAGCGTACAGCGCACATGCCGTAACGCAGTGGGTGGAGCCTATTGAAGAAACGCAACTTTATTATAATATGCCTTGTAAGTCGGCGGCACCACACAGTTAACGTTATACTTTGGTACCGTTTAACAGTAAATATGCCACCAAAAACAAGCGGAAAAGCTGCGAAAAAAGCCGGCAAGGCACAAAAAAATATTTCTAAAGGTGATAAGAAGAAGAGACGAAAGAGGAAGGAAAGTTATGCCATTTACATCTACAAAGTTTTGAAACAAGTACATCCTGACACCGGTATTTCCAGTAAAGCCATGAGTATCATGAACAGTTTTGTTAATGATATTTTTGAACGTATTGCAGCAGAAGCTTCCCGTTTAGCACACTACAATAAACGTTCTACGATTACCAGTAGAGAAATTCAAACTGCAGTTCGTCTATTACTTCCTGGTGAATTGGCTAAACACGCAGTCAGTGAAGGAACAAAAGCTGTTACTAAATATACAAGCTCCAAGTAATTTACATAATTAATTGGACAAATTTGCAATACAAAACGGTTCTTTTCAGAACCACAATATATTTATATTTTATTAATGAATAAAAACCATTTTATTATCTATATCCAAAAACTTTGAGAAAAATTTGTTGAAATGTCAAATTTGTTCTCTTAAAAATTAAATTATCAGTATCTTTAAAACTGTAAAATGTTACAGTCGTATTAAATAAGTAATTTCATTCTTTCTGATGTTCATTTTTGAATCATTAAAACTATTTATGATATTAGAAATTGTTGGTTAGCAACAATGAAACGACTAAGTGGACTCTTTTAAATTATCCTACGTTTTGGGTTTAGATGGAAAGTTTTACGTTTTGACGCTATTTGAGCTCATCTGCAGGGATTTAGATGGAAAAGTTTTACGTTTCGAACATATTTGAAACTGTTTTTTTAAACTTTTTTAGTTCATCTTCAATGATTTAGTTGGAAAGTTTTACGTTTCGAACCTATAAAAGTTCATCTTCAGGGATTTAGATGAAAAGTTTTACGTTTCGAACCTATAAGAGTTTATCTTTAGGGATTTAGAAAGAAAAGTTTTACGTTTTGACCCTATTTGATGTCATCTTCAGAGATGTAGATGGAAAAGTTTACTTTTATTTGTACAATACTTATAGTGTTATATAACTTGTAAAAAAACAAAAACATTTTCTTTAAAATTGCAGTTAGTTAAAAAAATACAAACAAAAGTACAAGAAATCCCAATAGATGTCGCTACATGCTTGAAATTTATTTAATTTATGTATTTTATAATTCTTGTTTAATTTTAGCTAATATCATTACAATTATTTTGTCAAAATGTATGATTAATCAGATAAATCGTTATTTTATATGTAAAATAATTGATAATAATAGAAACCTTAGTAAGAAATGTCTCTTTTTGAAGTATAGTATGAGGGAATGATGACAAAAATATATAAAAAAATAGAGATGTGTACCCTGTATACCCTAATTGTTTCTATAGATTTCCACATATAACTTTTTAATTAATATCATATATTAATAAACAATCAATTTTAACTTGTTCAATCACTTTGTAAAAAGTTTTAAGAGTATCTAGAATAGGTCGAACCGAAATAAAACTGTATAAAATTTAGCGTTAGTTGAATAATTATGCTTAAAAAATGATTTAACGAAAGAAATCTTTTATGTTGGATGAAATTTTTCAGTTGTAAAAACGGTAAATAGTGTCATAGAAGATGGAAAATTCCTTACAAAAACGTATTGTTTAATAAACTTTTTCTGTGTTTCACAAAATGCCTAGCTTTATTTTACCTACTTTTTTCATATAAGATAAAACAATTGGCAATTAAAATATCACATAGATGACAGATAAATAATTATAAAACCTATTAGAAAATAGATTGTTTAAATAAATTTTACTTTTAAGGATAAATTAGTGTTTATTATAAAAAGTTCTTTTCTAAACCAACGTTTTAACAGATATTCGAATAGTGTGATAATGGTTGAACATGGTATATTACAATCTTACGTAAGTTTTTATTCTAGGTAGATAAATTAAAAATTATATAACAATATCAAAATAGATAGTTGAATTTTTACATTTATAAATGTAAAAAATAATTTGTTTTATTGAAATTGAACATTATAACGGCTTAATCCGAACATTCGAGCTGAATCATTACATAGCAGTTTTTGAGCTGATTTCAAGACAATATTTTCAAGTGTGCTATTAAAATTTTTGCAGCATACTAAAATTTGGACTTTCTATTTGACTTTCTTAGTTTATTGTTGATGTGGGTTTTTTCAAAATACCTCAGGTCGGTGAAAAAGAAAACGATGTTAACATGACTATCGCTCTGTGGTAGCGCCACTTTAGTTTCATGAACTCAAAGTGCAACCATTCAGTCTTCGGTCCGACCACACTAACCGACTACTCGGTGTTCGTGTAATTTTTGGCGCGTTGGCGAATTCGCATAGCGCATTCACCATTCTGAGATTTTTAGCGAATCTCTGTTTGTGTTTTTAGTTTTTCAGCATTCCCTGTGGAAAATCTAAAGAAAATTAGTTTTTTTTCAGTTTATATCGTTGGAAAGCCCAACCCCGTGGCTTAATAGCTGATATATGTACTATCTATAGTTCTTTTTAGAATAATAGATATTGTTTTTTTGAATCTTTTTGGATATTTTTGAACTTTGTTGATACAACTTAAGTTGTAATCATTACAAAAACAATAGAAGTGGCGGAGAGGCCTCCCGCCATAAACCTTAAGCCTCGAAAAAGACATCTTTCAATGAAAAAAGTTATAATTAGCCCTGATATGGTATCTATTAATAAAAATTTAACTTCCCTTCCAGAACTGCCCCCGCTTTCTGATGAAGAGATGACAGATGTGGTAGAAACCGAATTTGTAACACCCAAAAATCCTGTAAAACAGCCTAAAAACCTAAATACCGCCCCTACCCTGGTCCAAAACAAATATGGAGTCCTGAACAAAGTCCCAGATGCTATTCCTAGCACCAGTAATGCAGTCCCTAATCCTATTACCAATAAAGAGAAACCCAAGTGGATTCCTCCGATCATTATTAAAGATAAGGTAACCAATTACTCCCTTTTTATAAATCAGATTAAAACCATCATGGGACATGATAGATTTCAAGTCAAATTTCTACGCAACAATATTAAAATCATTGTGACTGACAATACGGACCGACAAAGACTCATTGCTAACTTCGAAAAGGACAAAATAAATGGATACAGCTACCTACCGAAAGAAGAAAAGGAAAAAAAAATAGTAATGAAAGCTGCACCTGGAATGGACATAGAAGAAATAAAAGAGGAATTTAAAAAATATAACCTAGACACAAAATCTATCATGCCCCTACGTGGAAAAGGGGAGCTTTCCTACTCCTACCTAATTAACCTTCCTCAAACTGCTGACATTGGTATAATTAAGAACCAAATAACAAATATTTCACATTTAAAAGTGAATTTTGAGAAATACGCAAAAAAGACAAATTATACACAATGCCACAGATGTCAGCAGTTTGGGCATGGCGAAAGATACTGCTTTTCTACACCAAAATGCGTTAAATGCGCAGAAAATCACCACACATCACAATGCAAACTTGTAAGAACTGAGCTTAGTGTAGCAAAATGTGTAAACTGCGGAGAAAATCATACCGCAAACTACAGTAAGTGCCCAAAACTTCTAGAATACCTAGAAAGCAGAAACAGACAGAATAACAATAACATGACAAATAACAACAACCAAAGAACCTTCACCAGTAATTTTACAAACCCCAACATAAGCTACAGCAACATAACGCAAAATAACAAACCAACAACGACAAACTCGACAAATTCAAGCGAAAGCTGCAAGTTAAACGAACTAAGCTCAGTTCTTAAAGAATTGAATGAAATAATTGATTTAGACAAGATGATATCCACCGTCAAAAAACTTATTGTCGAACTTAAAAATGCTCCCACAAACGTGGATAAACTAATGATCTTCACAAGATACGCACAAGAATTTTAAGTTCGACTTTAACGAGAGTAAAATTAAACTATTATTTTGGAATGCCCAAGGTATAAAAGGTAAAGTTAATGAAATAAGAAAAATAATAAAAGACGGTGGATATCATGTTGTATACATCAACGAAACCCACTATTGTGGAAATAAAAGTCCCACAAACATAGCAGGTTACAATAAAATATTCAACAACAGAACAGACATAAATAATATAAATAATCAAACGCTGCGCGGGGGACAAGTAATGTACATTAAAAAAGGTATCAACTTTAGACAAATAAAAGACATTGACACAAACATAGAACACATAACAATTTTAATAAATGACTTACAAATTACAGGACTATACACAACACAAATAATAAGACAAGACTTGACAAATATATTCGACAGAAATATAAAAATTATAGCAATGGGAGACTTTAACGCTAGACATATTTACTGGAATAACGTAAATAACAACGACAATGGTAACAAACTACTAGACTTTATACTAGACAATAACATTGACATAAATCATACAGAAGACTACACAAGATACGGATACAACAATGATACAAACTCCACACTAGACTTAGTACTAACGAAAAACAAAGACATAAACAGACCAAAAACACTACTAGACTTAAACTCAGACCATAGACCGATTGAATTTACAACAAACGAAGCAATAACTCTACATAAAACTCACAGGAAAATTAAAGACTTTAACAGAGCAAACTGGACAGAATACAAAAACTACATACATAATAAAACAAAAATAAAATCAGACATAAACAACAAGGAACAAATCAACGAAGAAATTACAAAACTGACAAATATAATAAATGAAGCGACTGATATGTACATACCAACGATACTAAACGAAAATGACAAATATAACGCAGAAATAGAAAATGCAAGACTAGACAGAAACAGAAAACGACGAATATATCAAAGACACAGAACAAGAGACAATCAAATAGAGCTAGAAATAGCTAAAGATCACTACAAAGCCTTACTAGACTCATACATGACTGACAAATGGAACAAAAAAATTGACAATTTAATTAATACACAACAAAACATCTGGAAATTAATAAAAAATCGAAAGCAAAATAACGGATTTGACATTGAGACTCTAAAGAAAAATAACATGGAATATTATCACGACAAAGACAAGGCTCAATTAATTGCAGAACAACTAGACATTAATTGTAACTCTACACAACATTTAAGCGACGAACAAACCGAGACAGAAGTTAACAACACAATTAACAATACATTAAACGTAAACATACATAATAACATCGACATAATAACTCCACATAAAATACACCAAATGATAAGGAAAACCAGACCATACAAAGCACCAGGACATGACAACATACAGAATAAAAACTTAAAAATGTTACCCCGCAAGGCGTTTGTTATATTGTATTATTTGTACAAAGCATGTCTCAGACTTCAATACTTTCCTGAGTGCTGGAAAAAAGCTATTATCCTCCCCTTCAGGAAAAATGGTAAAAACGGGGAAAATCCTGAGAATTATAGACCTATAAGCCTACTACCAGCACTCGGAAAGATACTGGAGAGAATAATAAAGAAAGAGCTAGTTTCGCATCTGCATGTGAATGACATAATAATAAAGGAACAGTTTGGGTTCAGAGCCAAACACTCAACCTTACTCCAGCTCAGTAGAATTACTGACAAAATAATAAAAAATTATAACATTAGACATACTACATCACTGGTTTCTCTAGATCTAGAGAAAGCCTTTGATGTGGTATGGCATGATGGTTTAATTTATAAATTAATTAAAATAAACACACCGCTGTGGTTAATCAAAATCCTCCAATCATTTATAGAAAATAGAGAATATAATGTCAGAGTAAACAGTGAAAACTCCAATAATATCAGGAGCACAGCTGGAGTACCCCAAGGGGCAGCTCTGAGCCCAATTCTGTTCCAAATATTTATTAATGACATTCCGACACATGCAGAGACGGAAATAGCTCTTTTCGCAGATGATACTGCGATTATGGCTAGCTCTAAAGCTACAAAATTAGCACACAAAAAAATTCAAAAACACCTACCATTGATAGAGAAATACTTCCAGAAATGGAAAATCAGAATAAATGACAATAAAAGTCATTTAATAAACTTCAACAAAAAATTAAGACTGGAACAGAATACGACAATCAAAATAAATGACAGACAACTACCGACTGACAGTGAAATTACGTATTTAGGAGTTATACTGGACAGAAAATTACTTTTTACTAAACATATAGACAATACACTACGAAAAGGACTTAACGCGACAAACCTTATAGCTCCGTACATAAACAAATTCTCAAGACTGACTGAAAATAAAAAATTACAACTATATAAAAGTTACATAAGACCAATACTGACATATTGCGCCCCTATATGGATAAATACTGCTAACTATAACATTGACAAGATAATAAAACTTGAAAACAACATACTTCGTAGGATAATTAACTTAAAACCAATACAAATTAGTAACAATAACTTACGAGACTACTACAGAGACAACCATCAACTGACACCAATAGGATACAAAATTTACAATGACTTACAAACTTTTCTAAACCAGACAAAATACAATACTGAACTGACAAGCCATATAGGGGCAGAGACAATTGACGACATCCCGACAAGACAAAAACACCCCCTTTTTAATCAAAAAATCTTAAATAACTACCTATAACATTAAATTCAAAATTATATGTAAATTTCAACTTAAATCTATGTAAACACAAATTTAAGTAATTTGTGTAAATGCAAACATGCAGAAAATCTTGTAAAACTAATACTTGAGAAAAAAGCCAATAGGCATACTCACTAGTGCTTAACAAAACCAAAAATATTAAAAATTATTAAAAAAAAAATATTAAAAAATTAAAAAATATTAAAAAAAAAAAAAAAAAAAAAAAAAAAAAAAAAAAAAAAAAAAAAAAAAAAAAAAAAAAGAATAAATATACAAATATATGTATATATACATTAAAAAAAAAAAACACATAATTATGATAAAATATGTAAGCACTAGTGAGAAAAAGTAAAAATCAATGCAAGAAAGAAAATAAAAGAAGAAAAGAAGAAAGAAAATGAGAACAAAAGAGAGAAAACAAAGAAGACAAATACAATAACTACAATTATGACAAATTGTCGAAAAAACCCCCCCCCCTACACAATTAAATTAAACGGTGGAGCCAAAAACCACTAGAAGAAATAAAATTAAAAGAAACAATAACTTAAAAGTCCGAAAATTAATAAAATCTGGTAAATATTGGTACAGATCAAAACTATAAGAAGTTAAGACAAAGAAAAGAAGATAAAGTCTGAATGGCTAGATACCTTATTATTATTATTATTATTATTATTATTATTATTATTATTATAATTTTTGGCGCATTTTATTTAAACACAATTCGAGATAAATTCTCAGTGATTCAGTGAAAAAATAAAAATTTATACATAACTATGGCCGATACAGATAACCAGAATTCGGCAACTTCTGCAACGACCGGTGCCAATGCATCTCAGATCTCTTCTTCATCAAAAAAAGAGAAAAAAAATAAAAATCCAAGAAGTAAACCTTCTCATCCACCTACATCTGAAATGGTCAATAACGCTATTAAAGGACTAAAAGAGAGAGGTGGATCGTCGCTTCAAGCTATCAAAAAATATATAACAGCAAATTACAAAGTTGACGCTGAAAAAGTTGCGCCTTTCATCAAAAAGTACTTAAAATCTGCTGTAGTATCAGGATCTCTGGTCCAAACTAAAGGAAAGGGTGCATCAGGTTCATTTAAACTTGCATCAGCTGCATCCACTGGATCGATCAAAAGTACTAGTGCCACTGGTGAAAAGAAAAAGGCTTCTGGTGCAAAACCCAAAAAAGCTGCAACTGTAAAACGATCTAGTTTAGCAACTGGAGATAAAACTAAACCGGCTAAGAAATCAATCAAAGCGAAAAAATCACCAATAAAAGCTGCTAAACCGAAAAAAGACGAAAAGAAAACACCATCTGCTGCTAAAACTACATCGACTACAACTGCAAAATCACCGATTAAAGCCAAAAAATCAGCTAAAGGTCCAACTAAAAAACCAAAGGCACCAAAACCAAAAACTGCCAAAACTCCTACTTCACCTAAAGCCAGGAAGGCAGCATCACCTAAAAAGAAGAAATAAACACGAAATATTTATATATCATCGTTGTTTATGTGGTATCATCCTTCAATAAACTGTTATTATAAACAAATGGCCCTTTTGAGGGCCACAAAATTATTCAATTTTAATAATGATAGAATAAAAATAATAATTATAATAATAATAAAACAAAAACCGTATAAGTTGATAAGTTTGATACAAGTTTTAAAAATTTTAAATTGTAAAAAAAAAAAAATTATTTATCATTCAATTAGATTTTCTTTTGTACGAATTTAGCTAAATATTAAAACAAAAATGAATATATATATATATATATATATATATATATATGTATTGTGCTTCTTAAAGATTTTCTAAGTGGAAACGCAATAAATCACAACAAAATATAACAATATTTGTTTTTATATAAAAACATTTTTTTTTATCAACAAATCATTTTAGCAAATATTTATTTTATTATACGTTTACTTTTTTTTTACGTTATTAGACTAGAATGACATTTATTATCATTCAATTTCAAATTGCATTCCAAATTTGCAAATTAATAAATAAATTATACATGTGTTAGTTTTTTTTTTGTCGAACATTATAAAATAATAATAATATTATGGCCCTGAAAAGGGCCGAGTATTTACTAATTTGACAACGAATAAAAAATTTAAGCCTTCTTTTCAGTTTTCTTGGGTAAAAGAACAGCTTGTATATTTGGTAAAACACCACCTTGTGCAATTGTAACACCAGACAGAAGTTTATTTAATTCTTCGTCGTTACGAATTGCCAATTGCAAATGTCTAGGAATAATACGAGTTTTCTTGTTATCACGAGCAGCATTACCCGCCAATTCTAGTACTTCAGCAGCTAAATATTCCATGACAGCAGCCAAATAAACTGGTGCACCAGCTCCAACACGTTCAGCATAATTTCCTTTTCTCAACAGACGATGAATACGTCCAACGGGAAACTGTAAACCAGCACGAGTTGATCGTGTCTTTGCCTTTCCTTTAACTTTGCCTCCTTTACCACGTCCGGACATTTTCACTTAGTTACAGACAGATAGACAGAAAAAGAACTGAGGAATACTCTCCACGGTGCAAAGAGATATGAAAATATTTACTATGTACCAACAAATTTATACTAACGAGTGTAGCCAATAGCGTACAGCGCACATGCCATAACGCAGTGGGTGGAGCCTATTGAAGAAACGGAACTTTATTATAAATATGCCTCGTAAGGTAGAGACACCGCTTAGTTGACGTTATACTTTGTATCGTTTAATAGTAAATATGCCACCAAAAACAAGCGGAAAAGCTGCAAAAAAAGCCGGAAAGGCACAAAAAAATATTTCTAAAGGAGATAAAAAGAAGAGACGAAAGAGGAAGGAAAGTTATGCCATTTACATCTACAAAGTTTTGAAACAAGTACATCCTGACACCGGTATTTCCAGTAAAGCTATGAGTATCATGAACAGTTTTGTTAATGATTTTCGAACGTATTGCAGCTGAAGCTTCACGTTTAGCACATTACAATAAACGTTCTACGATTACCAGTAGAGAAATTCAAACTGCAGTTCGTCTATTACTTCCTGGTGAATTGGCTAAACACGCAGTCAGTGAAGGAACAAAAGCTGTAACTAAATATACAAGTTCTAAATAATTTCATGTTTATTTACATAGCATTTACCTATTTCTTTTTAACAACAACAACGGTTCTTTTAAGAACCACAACATATACGTATATATATATAAAATGATAAAAATTATAATTAAATTGTATTAGATTTTATTATTAATGACAAGATCTATTACAGTATAAAAATTATATAATTTTTTTATTAAAATATTGAAACAAAAAAAAAGAATATAATTACTGAATTTTTAAATAATTAACAATAAAATATTAAAGAAAGAAAGAAATAAATAAATAAATAAATAATACAAATTTTATAGTAAATAGCATACAAATTATTAATTATATCCTCAAATATTTTATAAATAATCCAAAATATATTCTACAAATAATACAAATTGAATAAACAACAAAAAAATGACATTTTTTTTATTTTTACATCTTTTATTTTCTGAAACAACTGACTATTATCTGTTATAATATATTTAACTTAGTGAAGTTTAGGTTGCAAAAATTAAGTAACTATTAAATTTTATCATAATTAATAAAATATACTTGTGGTTCTGAAAAGAACCGTTGTTGTTATTTATATAAAAAAAAATCCCTGTTTAGGCACGTTCTCCACGAATTCTTCTAGCCAATTGAATGTCTTTAGGCATTATAGTTACACGTTTAGCATGGATGGCACACAAATTTGTATCTTCAAAAAGACCAACCAAGTAAGCTTCACTGGCTTCTTGAAGAGCCATTACAGCGGAACTTTGGAAACGTAAATCGGTTTTAAAATCCTGTGCAATTTCTCGCACTAAACGTTGGAAAGGTAATTTTCGGATCAAAAGCTCAGTACTTTTCTGATAACGTCTGATTTCACGAAGAGCTACAGTTCCGGGACGGTAACGATGTGGTTTTTTAACGCCACCAGTAGCTGGAGCACTCTTACGAGCTGCTTTTGTAGCTAATTGTTTTCTGGGAGCTTTACCTCCGGTTGATTTACGAGCCGTTTGCTTTGTACGTGCCATTATTATTACAAATTATTCAAAAAAAAAATTTATAAGAACAGCGCCAACGACGACTTGATACTAACAATAGTAGAGTTCGAATGAATTTAATTTTGTTTTGGTCTGCTCTTTTATCACCTCGATCTGGTCGCTGATTGGTCGAGAGGTGGAGCTTAGCCAACAAAAAGCCGTACTCTCAAGGAGAAACTACAGTCAACGTGCAGTGTTTGTTCGTAACGAATCTTACTTGCAGTTTTAATCAATTCGTTTTTATTTAATATGACAGGCCGAGGTAAAGGTGGAAAAGGTCTTGGTAAAGGGGGTGCTAAACGTCACCGTAAAGTATTACGTGATAATATCCAAGGTATTACCAAACCTGCCATTAGAAGATTGGCACGTAGAGGTGGTGTCAAACGTATATCTGGTCTTATCTATGAAGAAACCAGAGGAGTACTGAAAGTATTTTTGGAAAATGTAATCAGAGATGCTGTAACTTATACAGAACATGCTAAAAGGAAAACCGTCACAGCCATGGATGTTGTTTATGCATTAAAAAGACAGGGACGTACTTTGTATGGTTTTGGAGGTTAAAAATATTTAACTTGATAATCGTCAATATTGTCAACTATCATCTAAATATATTGTTAAACAATAAAATAAAACATCGGTTCTTTTCAGAACCACAAAAATTAAATTTATCAATGATAAAAATTTCATAAACTAAACAAAACAAACAAACGATTTATTTTTCTTTTTGGCTTTTACTACAATCAGTTAATTTTAATTAAAATTAAAAGATTCTATATCAATAATGTAAACTATTTTACTTTTATACATTAATTAAACGGATAATTATTATAATTTTTTTTAAGTTAGATTATTATTTTTTGTTAAATTATAAAATCACACACACATAATACTGACCATCTTATGAAAGATACTGTTTGTTAAGATATTTAATTTAAAACAGCTTTTGTTTTTTTTTTGTCTTTTATTCATTCATATCAATCCTAGTTAAGAAGAATAATAAAGGAACATCCCAATTTTGGATATGTTATTTTTTAAATGCTAATAATATGTTTTTATTTTGTTTTCTCTATTATTCTACAAGTCTATCTAAACGAAACCACAGTTCAGTTTAATTTTTATATACTTACTTAAAAAACAAAACGTTTATATATCGATTTAATTAAAATAATTATAACTTTTCTCTATCATATATATATATTCACATATAGATTGTGGCCCTTAAAAGGGCCGAGTATTATTTGATATGATATTAATATTGTATTAAATTAGGCTTTCTTTTCAGTTTTCTTGGGTAAAAGAACAGCTTGTATATTTGGTAAAACACCACCTTGTGCAATTGTAACACCAGACAGAAGTTTATTTAATTCTTCGTCGTTACGAATTGCCAATTGCAAATGTCTAGGAATAATACGAGTTTTCTTGTTGTCACGAGCAGCATTACCCGCCAATTCTAGTACTTCAGCAGCTAAATATTCCATGACAGCAGCCAAATAAACTGGTGCACCAGCTCCAACACGTTCAGCATAATTTCCTTTTCTCAACAGACGATGAATACGTCCAACGGGAAATTGTAAACCAGCACGGTTTGATCGTGACTTTGCCTTTCCTTTAACTTTTCCACCTTTACCACGTCCGGACATTTTTCTTTATATATAGTTGTACAAAAAGAGACAACACACTCTACTCTTACACGAAACGTTATGAAAATTTCTATAATCTACCAACAAATTTATAGTAACGAGTATAGCCAATAGCGTACAGCGCACATGCCGTAACGCAGTGGGTGGAGCCTATTGAAGAAACGCAACTTTATTATAATATGCCTTGTAAGTCGGCGGCACCACACAGTTAACGTTATACTTTGGTACCGTTTAACAGTAAATATGCCACCAAAAACAAGCGGAAAAGCTGCGAAAAAAGCCGGCAAGGCACAAAAAAATATTTCTAAAGGTGATAAGAAGAAGAGACGAAAGAGGAAGGAAAGTTATGCCATTTACATCTACAAAGTTTTGAAACAAGTACATCCTGACACCGGTATTTCCAGTAAAGCCATGAGTATCATGAACAGTTTTGTTAATGATATTTTTGAACGTATTGCAGCAGAAGCTTCCCGTTTAGCACACTACAATAAACGTTCTACGATTACCAGTAGAGAAATTCAAACTGCAGTTCGTCTATTACTTCCTGGTGAATTGGCTAAACACGCAGTCAGTGAAGGAACAAAAGCTGTTACTAAATATACAAGCTCCAAGTAATTTACATAATTAATTGGACAAATTTGCAATACAAAACGGTTCTTTTCAGAACCACAATATATTTATATTTTATTAATGAATAAAAACCATTTTATTATCTATATCCAAAAACTTTGAGAAAAATTTGTTGAAATGTCAAATTTGTTCTCTTAAAAATTAAATTATCAGTATCTTTAAAACTGTAAAATGTTACAGTCGTATTAAATAAGTAATTTCATTCTTTCTGATGTTCATTTTTGAATCATTAAAACTATTTATGATATTAGAAATTGTTGGTTAGCAACAATGAAACGACTAAGTGGACTCTTTTAAATTATCCTACGTTTTGGGTTTAGATGGAAAGTTTTACGTTTTGACGCTATTTGAGCTCATCTGCAGGGATTTAGATGGAAAAGTTTTACGTTTCGAACATATTTGAAACTGTTTTTTTAAACTTTTTTAGTTCATCTTCAATGATTTAGTTGGAAAGTTTTACGTTTCGAACCTATAAAAGTTCATCTTCAGGGATTTAGATGAAAAGTTTTACGTTTCGAACCTATAAGAGTTTATCTTTAGGGATTTAGAAAGAAAAGTTTTACGTTTTGACCCTATTTGATGTCATCTTCAGAGATGTAGATGGAAAAGTTTACTTTTATTTGTACAATACTTATAGTGTTATATAACTTGTAAAAAAACAAAAACATTTTCTTTAAAATTGCAGTTAGTTAAAAAAATACAAACAAAAGTACAAGAAATCCCAATAGATGTCGCTACATGCTTGAAATTTATTTAATTTATGTATTTTATAATTCTTGTTTAATTTTAGCTAATATCATTACAATTATTTTGTCAAAATGTATGATTAATCAGATAAATCGTTATTTTATATGTAAAATAATTGATAATAATAGAAACCTTAGTAAGAAATGTCTCTTTTTGAAGTATAGTATGAGGGAATGATGACAAAAATATATAAAAAAATAGAGATGTGTACCCTGTATACCCTAATTGTTTCTATAGATTTCCACATATAACTTTTTAATTAATATCATATATTAATAAACAATCAATTTTAACTTGTTCAATCACTTTGTAAAAAGTTTTAAGAGTATCTAGAATAGGTCGAACCGAAATAAAACTGTATAAAATTTAGCGTTAGTTGAATAATTATGCTTAAAAAATGATTTAACGAAAGAAATCTTTTATGTTGGATGAAATTTTTCAGTTGTAAAAACGGTAAATAGTGTCATAGAAGATGGAAAATTCCTTACAAAAACGTATTGTTTAATAAACTTTTTCTGTGTTTCACAAAATGCCTAGCTTTATTTTACCTACTTTTTTCATATAAGATAAAACAATTGGCAATTAAAATATCACATAGATGACAGATAAATAATTATAAAACCTATTAGAAAATAGATTGTTTAAATAAATTTTACTTTTAAGGATAAATTAGTGTTTATTATAAAAAGTTCTTTTCTAAACCAACGTTTTAACAGATATTCGAATAGTGTGATAATGGTTGAACATGGTATATTACAATCTTACGTAAGTTTTTATTCTAGGTAGATAAATTAAAAATTATATAACAATATCAAAATAGATAGTTGAATTTTTACATTTATAAATGTAAAAAATAATTTGTTTTATTGAAATTGAACATTATAACGGCTTAATCCGAACATTCGAGCTGAATCATTACATAGCAGTTTTTGAGCTGATTTCAAGACAATATTTTCAAGTGTGCTATTAAAAAAAATTTTTGCAGCATACTAAAATTTGGACTTTCTATTTGACTTTCTTAGTTTATTGTTGATGTGGGTTTTTTCAAAATACCTCAGGTCGGTGAAAAAGAAAACGATGTTAACATGACTATCGCTCTGTGGTAGCGCCATTATTATTATTATTATTAACAAATCTTTATTAACATTCTACTATTATTTACAAAATTACAATAAATAAAACATCACAAGACATAAAATATATACACATATATAGGATTATATCCCTCGTCCCATTTCTTGTATTTTGTGTACCTCTGTTTACAGTGCTAACTCCTGTCCTGTTGGACTTATAAAGCAGTTATAGCATGGTCCCTTCGGCAGAATGGCTTTGTTTTCGAATACTCGGTTTTTGTGTACAATAATTTTTTGTCGTTATTCACTGAGAAAACTTTGAAAAACTCAGTGGTGGTCAGTTGCATAACTATAGTTATGTCGTTTGTCGTTTGCTGGTTTTACATCAGAGGATTTCCCCCTGGTCCAGGATTGGGTTCCTTCCCTTGCGGGTCGATTCCCTCTCCTAGTCCAGCGAGCTCCTCCCACGTCTAACCAGCTGTCCCGCCTAGCTGATCTCGGCTACCCTTGTCTGTTATTTGTTTGTATCGAGTTTGTTATTCCCAGAATAGTGGAAGTCTCTCGTGTAGCAGACCATGCCTTCGATCCGGTAGGTCTGCCCCCCTTGTGTTAATAATATGTTTTATATTGTCGGGTAGGCATTTTAAATAAAATTTGTTGGAATTTTTTGTTATGAACTCCCGTATCGTCGGCATGGATGCCTCCCGGTGAAGATCCACTATTCTGGTGTATCTGTCTTTGTCTAATGTTAGTCGTAAACAGCTGTTTTGTATCCTTTGTAGTCTGTCCATCTGTGTGTCAGTGATGGAACAGAATACCTGTTGTCCGTACGTTAGGGTTGGTCTTATAATTTGTTTGTATAGTAGTAGTTTGTTGTTTTTGTTCATTTTGCTGTCTTTGGCTAGTAACGGGTATAGTTTTTTTATTAGTCCGTGTGATTTGTATATTAAGTTGTTTAAGTGTGTGTTGTGATTTATTTTCTTGTCTATTGTATAACCTAAGTATTTTATATTGTCTTTTTCTTCTATGTCTTGTCCCAGGATTTGTAATTTTTTAAATGGTTTGAAATTTGTTTTCCTTTTTGTCATTGTCATTAGTTCTGTTTTTCTTGTATTAATTTTCATTTTGTTTCTTGTTATGTAAGGTATGATTTGTCTGTTTACGTGTATGTCTAGTTTTCTTGTCGCTATCTCTGTCATGTCAGATCTGTTGTAAAGGCATATGTCGTCGGCGTAAAGTGCGGTTTGTACCGCAGGGTCTCTAGGTATGTCGTGGATCATTAGTGAAAATAGAGTTGGTGAAAGTGCAGATCCCTGCGGCACACCAGCTTTCATTATCATTTTGTTTGATGTCGTGTCATTTATTTTTACTTTGAAATGTCTTTCATGTAGGTATGATTTGATGAGTTTTATTAGGTATAATGGAAATCCCTTTCCAGTCATTTTGTTGATAAGTCCGTCTGTCCACACTGTGTCGAATGCCTTTTCCATGTCTAGGGACACCATTACAGTGGATTGTCCCTTTCTGAATCCTTCTTTTGCATAATGGATGATCCTGATTATCTGGGCCACTGTACTGTGTCCCTGTCTGAATCCATATTGTTCGTCCGGTATAAGTTTGTTTTTTGTGATTGTCTTGTTGAGTCTTGTTAGTATTAATTTGTCCATTATCTTCGCTGTGATGTTTAGTAGGGAAATAGGTCTGTAACTTTGTGGTTTTTTCTTGTCTTTGTTTGGTTTTAGTATCGGTATTATTGTCGCTTCTTTAAGTTTGTCTGGGTAATGTTGTAGTGAGAGAATTGCATTACCTATGTACTGTAACTGTACAATTGCTTTTTGCGGTAGGTTTTTGAACAAAATTGGGTGTAAGTCGTCAGGACCAGGTGCTTTTTTGGATTTTAATGCGTGTATTGTTGCCGTAATTTCTTGTGGTGTTATCCTGTCTTTTGCCGGTATATCTATATTGTTTTGTGTATTTACATTATCTCTTGTGTTTGTTTGAGTTATGTTGTGTGTGTCATTAGTAAAACAGGACTGGAAATACTCTCCCAGTGCATTCGCCCTATCTCTGTCGGTAGCGTATGTTTTATTGTTGTCATGTAGTATTTGTATTTTTTCTTGTTGTTTTGTTAAGTTCTTTGTCAGTTTCCATATTGAGTTGTCTTGTGGATTAATTTGTTGTAGGAATGTCTGCCATTTTGTGTTTTTGTAGATTTTTATTTCTGTGTTAATTTGTTTCCCTAAGTCTATCATATTGATTCTGTCAATGTCCTGTCTGTGTTTTTGCCATTTTTTTCTTATTTTATTTTTTTCTTTTATTTTGTCTAGTATGTCCTGTGGTAGTTCGTCCTGTATATAAGTACCGCGTTTTTTAATTGTCGATTTATCCCTGGCCTGCGTGATGATTTTTGTCAGCGTATTTAATTCGTTTTCTAGTTCCGTTATTGTATTGATTTTGTTGTTTATAATTAGATTGTTATTTATTATTGTTCTGAATTTAAGCCAGTTCGTCGTCCTGTAATCGAAGTAGGTCTTGTTTTTGTTAGTGGCGTTTGTTGATTTACTTTCGATTTCAAAATATACAGGGTCATGGTCCGATGTCAATGTATTTTCTGTTTTGATGTTAAATATTTGTGTGTTTTTAGATAATATTAAGTCTAATGTACTTGGTGTTGTGTTACTATAGGGGAAGCATGTGGGAGTATCTGTGTGAAATATGCAGAGTTTGTTTAATTCCGCAAATTTCAACAGAGTATTTCCACTCCTGTTTGACATAATGCACTTTTCATCCCACGCCGGATGTTTTGCATTAAAATCTCCTGCGATGACGACTTTGTTACCCAATTTTTCTAGGTTTTGCAACTCTCCCATTGTCAAGTAGTTATGTGGAGGGTTGTAAACACCTGTTATTATGAGTCCGCTGTCTAGTCTGCATGTTATATGTTCTAGTCTGGTGACGTTATTTGTGTTTTGTAATCGTTCGTGTGTTATGTCCTTTCTGATTATTATTGCAACTCCTCCATGTCCTGATTCTCCTGGTCTGTCTAGTCTGTGAGTTATGTATCCTTTTGGTTTGAATTTGTCTTTCGTCTTAAAGTGGGTTTCTGTTAGTATTATTATGTGATATTTGTGTTTGTATATATGTTCTAGTAGTAAGTTTTGTTTGTTTGTTACTCCGTGAGCGTTATATAACATTAGTTTTAATCTGTCGTCTTTGTCTTTCATAATTGGTCTTTAAAAGTTATATTTGTCAATGTTCTGTACAAAATTATTGTACACTGTGAATTTTTCTAGGTTACTCACTGCTTTCCTTAGCTGATCCCTGAGGTCTCTTGCTGCTCGTGCCAATTCTGCCAAATTGACCATGCTATTTACTTCGGTTAGTATTTCGTTAATTTCATGAAATTGGGCCATATTGTCTTCTCTTTCTGTTTGTTGGTGTTCTTGTGTTCTTGTTGTTTGTTTTGACCTAAGTGGTGGGAAATCCTCCTTCGTTTTAGCGGTTTGTGTTGTAGTCTTTTTTTCCCATGGATTTTTTGTAGGGAGAGGTGCTGGTATATATTTTCTAGTTTCTCTATTCAGGTTTTTCCTTTGTTCCAATACCTCTACTTTTTTTATGTACTGTGGGCAGTCTATACTATTGGCGGGATGTGGGCCCTTGCAATTTATGCACTTTGCAGGTACATCTTTTGGTTTAGTGCAGGTTCTCGTGTGATGATCCCCTGCACATTTGAGGCATTTTGGGGCTCTACCACAGTTTGATGTGGCGTGACCCCATGCCTGGCAATTATGGCACTGTATTATTCTCCTTGTGCTTTTTCTCATTTCCCATGTAACCCTTGTGTTATTGACGATTCTTATATTTTTATTTAAATATTCTAGTGTGATCGCTCTGTCGGTGGTAACTAGGTATAAAGGTCTATAAGAAGTTGTCATTTGGAAAATGTCTCTTATCTTTATATCGTAGGTGGCTTGAAGATCTTCAATTATTTCTTCTTTTTCCATTCCCAGTCCTAGTCCTCTTAGTACGAACGCGTGTGTTCTGTCTTTGTTTTGTGTATAGGTGTGGTAATCTGCCTTTTCTTTATTTAAATGTTCTATGATTTTTTTATGATCCTCCTCTTTTTCCACGTTGAGGATTATAGAATTATTGGTGTATTTAATATAGAGTTTTCCTATAATACAATCTTTAATAGAATTATAAAATTCTGTGTGATTATCTGTGCATCCGTCTAAAACTATAGGCGGGCAGAATTGTTGTTTTTTGCCCATTTTGTTGATGTTTTTTTGATTTTTCTTTGTCGCTTGGGTAGTCGTTTGGCTTTTCTCCATTAATACTGCTTCATCCTCCGATTCTGAGAGAGAGTCGTATTTATTTTTCATCTCTATGCTCTCTATGGCTTTTTTCTTAATAATGTGTTTTATTTTTCTATGTTTTTTGGGTTTGGTAAACCCTTCTTCATCGGTAGTGTTCTTGTCTGTTTCCTGTTGTATATTCTTTTTTCGTATATTCTTAGTGAACGTCTTAAACGTGCTGTTTGGAGAAGTATTTTCATTTGTAATTTTCTTGGTTATAACATCAGTCTCCATGTCTTCTAGGGGAGTGCTAAACAGTGTGTGATATGTGCCCGGCGGTATATCTGAGGTTTGATAAGTGATTTTTATTTCTGCGTCTTGCGCATATTGCGAGGCGAACTCCGGATTTGAAATATTTTTTAGTTTTTTCGCGTCGTTTTCAACTATATTTATATTAATTGTTTTGGTTGCTGCTTCAGATTCGTCACTGTAACTGTTATTGTTTGCATTTGCCACAATTATTACCGGTTCGGTGTAATTATTAAATGTGTCACTGTTTTGTTTCGCATTTGTGTCTAAATTTATGTTTCGATTTGGGGATTCTTCCCTATCACGTTTTTTAGATTCCGACACTCCAGATTGCTCTTTAATATTTTGTAGTTCACTTTCGGTTAGTTTTTCCGGCTTAATGTTTTCCCTTTCGGGTTTATTTGCTGACTCTTTTTTTGTGACGAGCATCACATCGTATTTGCTAGCGTTTATTCTCGGTGTTTTGTTTTTCTCCTTTTTCCTGCCGTCACTACTTTTGATTATTAATTTAGGCGAATCTTTATGTAAAATTCTGTTTTTTAACCGTTTCGTGTACACAGTTTCATACGGTTTATCCACGATACGCGCAGGTTTTATAATTATATTACTATGTGTTATAATGCCATCCACCTTGGTAGGTTCCGGCTTATTTTGATTTGAAATGTTTGTGTTTTTTTCTATCGCTTTTAAATATTTTATATTCACACTCGAACACTGTATTAAGAGAATTTATGTTAGGAAGTTTATAGTTTATCGCAAACCGGTATTCACACACTTGATTTCTACCGTCGCTGCTCCTCAGCAAGCTGGCTTACAGTCCGACGGTTGAATGTTGAATGTGGTAGCGCCACTTTAGTTTCATGAACTCAAAGTGCAACCATTCAGTCTTCGGTCCGACCACACTAACCGACTACTCGGTGTTCGTGTAATTTTTGGCGAATAGTTGCTGAACACTTGTTTCAGTAACTTTTGAGTGTAAACTCAGTGATTTCCTGTGAATAGTGAGCATTTGATGAGAACATCGGAAGGTAAGAGTTTTTTAGATAATAAAACAAAAAAAATCCACCGAGACAGCTCGGTGGAAAAGAAAACTTTTAAGCGGTATTGTAAAGTTATTGCTATAAACAGCGCCGTTGACAAAAATAGGGGTTTAAGCACTGAATCAACATCTATTTTACCTGACATTAAAACTAATAACACTATGACTGACACAAACTCTATTGAAGACGTTGACATGTTACAACAGACTGAAAATACTGACAATGAGGGTTTTCAAATCCCCAATAAAACATGTAAAGTTCCTGAGGCTACAACCTCAGTGACCGCTACAAAAAATAAATTTGGACTCTTAAAAAACGACACAAAACAACTACCAAGCACCAGCAAAACGGTTGAAAAAACAAATAACATACAAACAAACGTAACAAACAAACAACCATGGATTCCACCCATAATAATAAAAGATAAAGTAAGTAATTATACAGCTTTCACAACAGAAATAAGAAATAACCTGGGACACAATGATTTTCTAATTAAATTTCTTAGAACCCAAATTAAAATAATAACAAAAACCAACGCTGACAGACTGAAACTTTTAAATACTTTTCAACAAGAACAAATTAACGGGTATTCTTTCACTCCGAAAGAATGCAAAGAGAAAAAAATTGTACTAAAAGCCGCCCCAGGTATGGATTTAGAAGATCTTAAAGAAGATCTCAAAAACCAAAATATAACACCGACAAATATCATAAATATGAAAGGCAAATCAGGACCATCGTACTCCTACTTAGTGTCAATGCCTAATGACACAGACATTAATAACATTAAAACAAACGTGACATGTTTAAATAATTTAAAAATTTCGTGGGAAAAATACGCGAAAAAAAATAATTACACTCAGTGCCATAGATGCCAAATCTTTGGACACGGAGAAAAATACTGTTTTTCAGCGCCCAAGTGCGTTAAATGCGCGGGCATTCACTTAACAAGTGAATGCCAATTAATTAAAAGCGAAATAAGTAAACCTAAATGCGCGAACTGTGGGGGCGAACACACAGCAAACTACACTCAATGTCCTGCACTATTAAAATATCTAGAATCTAAACAAAACAACAATAATAGACAAAAAACAAATAACGAACCTAAAAAATTTAATAGCAACTTTGTAAAATCGACAATAAGCTACAGCCAAATGGCTAATCCCGCGGCAGCCGCGCCTCAAATTGCGTCAACCAGCGCAACTACTAATATAAATTCGAACAACGCTAACTTAAACAACGATAACGTTAACACATTCACGGAACTAATCGGTGAATTAAACGAACTTAATAATATAATAGACATAGCTAAAATGATTAAAATTATTCGCGAGATGAAAAACGAATTAAAAAATTGCACTGGCAATCTGGAGAGATTAACAATCTTTGCCAGATACGCTGAACAGATGTAAAAAATTATTTTCGATTGCTTAAACAAAAAACTAAAAATCATGTTTTGGAACGCACACAGCCTTAAAAATAAAATTAATGAACTACGTAAAGTTATAAACAATAATAAATTCGACATAATATATATCTGCGAAACCCATTACTGCGGCAATAAATTACCAGCCAACATTAAAAATTATGTAAAAATTGTTAAAAACCGAATTAATAACCAAAACCCATTAGACCAGACTTTACGAGGAGGACAATTAATGTACGTAAACAAAGACATAAACTTTCTTGAAATAAATAATATCAACACAGGTATAGAAAACATAACAATAAGACTAGACAATGACGTGGTAATCTCTGGTATTTACGTTAGGGAAACATTTAACGAAAACGACATTTTAAATATCACAAATCTTAGTAATAAAACTGTAATTATGGGAGATTTTAATTCTCGACATACAATTTGGAATAACCCGACAAATAATCCTAACGGATCAAAACTTTTAAACATTTTAATAGATAATGGACTAGACATTAATTACACCGATTCACCTACGTTTTGTAACACACGTGGACATATATCATATATAGATCTAATACTGACAAAAAATTACAACATTACAACACCATACACACTACTAGACTTGAATTCTGACCACAGACCAGTAACTTTTAACACAGAAACAATAAATATACGTAAAACACACAGAAATATTAAAAACTTTGATAAAGCTGACTGGACTAATTATCAGAACCACATACACAGAAATCTACACATGAACAATAACCTCATAACAACTGAACAAATAGACAATCAAATAACACACATAACAGAAACAATAAAAACAGCTTCTTCTCTTTTTATACCTCTAAAAAGAGAAGCTGAATGCAAATACACGATAGATATAAATAATGCAAGACTTGAAAGAAACAGACTAAGACGAATATTTCAAAGACAACCTACACGACAAAATAAAATACAATTAGACATTGCCATAGACTACTACAAACAACTACTGGACTCATACGTGAACGAAAAATACAAACAAGACATAGAGATAAAAGTAAAAAACAAGCAAAATATTTGGCAATTAATAAAAGCTAAAAAACAATCCAACGGCTTCTACATACCACCACTAGAAGCTAATAACAGACAAATATATAATGACGAAGAGAAAACACAAACTTTTGCGGACCAACTTATCGAAAACAGTAATATTACTAGACATTTATCAGACGTTGACACAATAACTGAAGTAAACGAACTAGTTAACGCTTTTCAAAACGCAGACAATATAAATACAACAATCAGAATTACACCACATAACATATACCATATAATTCGAAAAACCAGACCTTACAAAGCTCCTGGGCATGACGACATTCAAAACAAAGAACTTAAAAAACTACCACGGAAAGCGCTAGTAGCACTCTACTACGTGTATAATGCATGCTTAAAACAACAGTATTTTCCCACGAGCTGGAAGAAGGCTGAAATTCTTCCATTCCATAAACCAGGAAAAAATTCAAAACTGCCTGAAAACTACAGGCCAATCAGTCTTCTGCCAGCACTTGGGAAGGTACTTGAACGTATTATACACCAAGAGTTAAACAATTTTATATACGACAATGACAAAATCATTGACGAACAATTTGGGTTCAGAAATGGCCACTCAACGGTACTACAGCTTGCACGAATCACAAATACAATAACTAAAAATTTTAACATAAAATATACTACATCAATGGTTACACTCGATTTAGAGAAGGCTTTTGATGTAGTATGGCACGAAGGCCTTATTTTCAAAATGCTCAAACTTAAAATTCCACCTTGGATTACTAAAATCATTTATTCTTCTATTTCAAACAGAACCTTCCAGGTGAAAATAAACGGTAAAAAATCTCTTGAAACTACAATGCAAGCCGGAGTGCCGCAGGGTTCAACTCTGAGCCCTACACTTTTTAATATTTACTTTAACGACATCCCGAAAAATAATAATACTGACTTAGCGCTTTTCGCCGACGACACAGCTATAATAGCCTCTTCAAAACAAACAAAACTAGCACAACTTAAAATTAAAAGACACCTTAAAGACTTTACAAAATATTGTAAAAAATGGAAAATTAAAATAAATGCAGACAAATGTAAACTCATAAACTTTAATAAAAAACGGACTTTAGAAAGACTTGACATAATTAAAATTGACAATGTAACAATTGAACCAGAACAACATGTTAAATACCTTGGAGTAACTCTAGATAGAAAACTTAATTATAGGGAACATATCAATAACACCATTAAAAAGGCAAATACAGCCAAAAGCCTTATATCCCCATACCTGTCTCGTTTTACTCCAATTAACGAACGCAAAAAAACAGAACTATACAAAGCCTATGTTAGATCAATTCTATCATACGCCTCTCCCATTTGGATTAACGCAAGCAATAGCAACCTAGACAAACTAATAAGAATTGAAAATGCCCAACTTCGAAAAATACTAAACTTAAAAACCTATCAAATCTCAAATAAAAACTTACGCGACTATTTTAAAACAACCCACAAATTAACACCTATTGGACATCAAATGTACAAAGACCTTGTAAAACTCATACAAACAAAGAAAGACATTTCACCCTTAACAAATAACCTAGGAGCTGAAAACCATGACAATATACCCTACGCCAGGCTACGACACCCACTTATACACCAAAAAATACTTGACAGACTAGTATAAACAAACAAAAATACAACCAAAAAAACAGAAAAACATAAAAAACAAAAAAAAAACAAAAAACACAAAACCAAAAAAAATAAAATAAAAAACACTAACACCCAAAAAACAAAAAAAAAAAAAAATACTAACACCAATCATTTATAGATACTTATATATACTTACACTTATTATTAAAATAATAAATAAAACAATATCAAAACTGTTCTAGTGCTGACAAAACATCAGCTACTAGTAACAAAGATTATTTATACTAATGATAAAATGGTAAAAACAAAAGTAAACAAATAAAAATAAAAATAAATTTCCTTTTCCTTTCCACAACTACTTCTTATCGGAAAAACCGAAAACCAAAATAAAATACATACTTATCCTCTACATAGAGAGATAGAAAATTTATATAATGATAATTCTATTATTTATATGATGATGAAAGTAAGGTTTATATAGTGATAAATGGGTACAAGATGATGAAGGGCGACAACAGCGTCAACTTATATTTTATATAATGATGAATACAATTATTTATATGATGATGATGAGGTTTTTATATAGTGATGACATACATCTATATAATGGTAAAAAAGCAATAAAAACGACAACGTTTTAACCACAAACAACCACAACAACTAAATATAACAGCTCCGGAGCCAAAAACCGGAGCTACAAAAATAATCCAAAAGGAAAGTAATAACAAATAATAAAACTAATAAGTCTGGTTGAAAGGTACAGACCGAAAATGTGAGTAGCAGAATATTAATTACATAATTATATATTAAAGGCTATCTACATTATTATTATTATTATTATTATTATTATTATTATTAATTTTTGGCGCATTTTATTTAAACACAATTCGAGATAAATTCTCAGTGATTCAGTGAAAAAATAAAAATTTATACATAACTATGGCCGATACAGATAACCAGAATTCGGCAACTTCTGCAACGACCGGTGCCAATGCATCTCAGATCTCTTCTTCATCAAAAAAAGAGAAAAAAAATAAAAATCCAAGAAGTAAACCTTCTCATCCACCTACATCTGAAATGGTCAATAACGCTATTAAAGGACTAAAAGAGAGAGGTGGATCGTCGCTTCAAGCTATCAAAAAATATATAACAGCAAATTACAAAGTTGACGCTGAAAAAGTTGCGCCTTTCATCAAAAAGTACTTAAAATCTGCTGTAGTATCAGGATCTCTGGTCCAAACTAAAGGAAAGGGTGCATCAGGTTCATTTAAACTTGCATCAGCTGCATCCACTGGATCGATCAAAAGTACTAGTGCCACTGGTGAAAAGAAAAAGGCTTCTGGTGCAAAACCCAAAAAAGCTGCAACTGTAAAACGATCTAGTTTAGCAACTGGAGATAAAACTAAACCGGCTAAGAAATCAATCAAAGCGAAAAAATCACCAATAAAAGCTGCTAAACCGAAAAAAGACGAAAAGAAAACACCATCTGCTGCTAAAACTACATCGACTACAACTGCAAAATCACCGATTAAAGCCAAAAAATCAGCTAAAGGTCCAACTAAAAAACCAAAGGCACCAAAACCAAAAACTGCCAAAACTCCTACTTCACCTAAAGCCAGGAAGGCAGCATCACCTAAAAAGAAGAAATAAACACGAAATATTTATATATCATCGTTGTTTATGTGGTATCATCCTTCAATAAACTGTTATTATAAACAAATGGCCCTTTTGAGGGCCACAAAATTATTCAATTTTAATAATGATAGAATAAAAATAATAATTATAATAATAATAAAACAAAAACCGTATAAGTTGATAAGTTTGATACAAGTTTTAAAAATTTTAAATTGTAAAAAAAAAAAAATTATTTATCATTCAATTAGATTTTCTTTTGTACGAATTTAGCTAAATATTAAAACAAAAATGAATATATATATATATATATATATATATATATGTATTGTGCTTCTTAAAGATTTTCTAAGTGGAAACGCAATAAATCACAACAAAATATAACAATATTTGTTTTTATATAAAAACATTTTTTTTTATCAACAAATCATTTTAGCAAATATTTATTTTATTATACGTTTACTTTTTTTTTACGTTATTAGACTAGAATGACATTTATTATCATTCAATTTCAAATTGCATTCCAAATTTGCAAATTAATAAATAAATTATACATGTGTTAGTTTTTTTTTTGTCGAACATTATAAAATAATAATAATATTATGGCCCTGAAAAGGGCCGAGTATTTACTAATTTGACAACGAATAAAAAATTTAAGCCTTCTTTTCAGTTTTCTTGGGTAAAAGAACAGCTTGTATATTTGGTAAAACACCACCTTGTGCAATTGTAACACCAGACAGAAGTTTATTTAATTCTTCGTCGTTACGAATTGCCAATTGCAAATGTCTAGGAATAATACGAGTTTTCTTGTTATCACGAGCAGCATTACCCGCCAATTCTAGTACTTCAGCAGCTAAATATTCCATGACAGCAGCCAAATAAACTGGTGCACCAGCTCCAACACGTTCAGCATAATTTCCTTTTCTCAACAGACGATGAATACGTCCAACGGGAAACTGTAAACCAGCACGAGTTGATCGTGTCTTTGCCTTTCCTTTAACTTTGCCTCCTTTACCACGTCCGGACATTTTCACTTAGTTACAGACAGATAGACAGAAAAAGAACTGAGGAATACTCTCCACGGTGCAAAGAGATATGAAAATATTTACTATGTACCAACAAATTTATACTAACGAGTGTAGCCAATAGCGTACAGCGCACATGCCATAACGCAGTGGGTGGAGCCTATTGAAGAAACGGAACTTTATTATAAATATGCCTCGTAAGGTAGAGACACCGCTTAGTTGACGTTATACTTTGTATCGTTTAATAGTAAATATGCCACCAAAAACAAGCGGAAAAGCTGCAAAAAAAGCCGGAAAGGCACAAAAAAATATTTCTAAAGGAGATAAAAAGAAGAGACGAAAGAGGAAGGAAAGTTATGCCATTTACATCTACAAAGTTTTGAAACAAGTACATCCTGACACCGGTATTTCCAGTAAAGCTATGAGTATCATGAACAGTTTTGTTAATGATATTTTCGAACGTATTGCAGCTGAAGCTTCACGTTTAGCACATTACAATAAACGTTCTACGATTACCAGTAGAGAAATTCAAACTGCAGTTCGTCTATTACTTCCTGGTGAATTGGCTAAACACGCAGTCAGTGAAGGAACAAAAGCTGTAACTAAATATACAAGTTCTAAATAATTTCATGTTTATTTACATAGCATTTACCTATTTCTTTTTAACAACAACAACGGTTCTTTTAAGAACCACAACATATACGTATATATATATAAAATGATAAAAATTATAATTAAATTGTATTAGATTTTATTATTAATGACAAGATCTATTACAGTATAAAAATTATATAATTTTTTTATTAAAATATTGAAACAAAAAAAAAGAATATAATTACTGAATTTTTAAATAATTAACAATAAAATATTAAAGAAAGAAAGAAATAAATAAATAAATAAATAATACAAATTTTATAGTAAATAGCATACAAATTATTAATTATATCCTCAAATATTTTATAAATAATCCAAAATATATTCTACAAATAATACAAATTGAATAAACAACAAAAAAATGACATTTTTTTTATTTTTACATCTTTTATTTTCTGAAACAACTGACTATTATCTGTTATAATATATTTAACTTAGTGAAGTTTAGGTTGCAAAAATTAAGTAACTATTAAATTTTATCATAATTAATAAAATATACTTGTGGTTCTGAAAAGAACCGTTGTTGTTATTTATATAAAAAAAAATCCCTGTTTAGGCACGTTCTCCACGAATTCTTCTAGCCAATTGAATGTCTTTAGGCATTATAGTTACACGTTTAGCATGGATGGCACACAAATTTGTATCTTCAAAAAGACCAACCAAGTAAGCTTCACTGGCTTCTTGAAGAGCCATTACAGCGGAACTTTGGAAACGTAAATCGGTTTTAAAATCCTGTGCAATTTCTCGCACTAAACGTTGGAAAGGTAATTTTCGGATCAAAAGCTCAGTACTTTTCTGATAACGTCTGATTTCACGAAGAGCTACAGTTCCGGGACGGTAACGATGTGGTTTTTTAACGCCACCAGTAGCTGGAGCACTCTTACGAGCTGCTTTTGTAGCTAATTGTTTTCTGGGAGCTTTACCTCCGGTTGATTTACGAGCCGTTTGCTTTGTACGTGCCATTATTATTACAAATTATTCAAAAAAAAAATTTATAAGAACAGCGCCAACGACGACTTGATACTAACAATAGTAGAGTTCGAATGAATTTAATTTTGTTTTGGTCTGCTCTTTTATCACCTCGATCTGGTCGCTGATTGGTCGAGAGGTGGAGCTTAGCCAACAAAAAGCCGTACTCTCAAGGAGAAACTACAGTCAACGTGCAGTGTTTGTTCGTAACGAATCTTACTTGCAGTTTTAATCAATTCGTTTTTATTTAATATGACAGGCCGAGGTAAAGGTGGAAAAGGTCTTGGTAAAGGGGGTGCTAAACGTCACCGTAAAGTATTACGTGATAATATCCAAGGTATTACCAAACCTGCCATTAGAAGATTGGCACGTAGAGGTGGTGTCAAACGTATATCTGGTCTTATCTATGAAGAAACCAGAGGAGTACTGAAAGTATTTTTGGAAAATGTAATCAGAGATGCTGTAACTTATACAGAACATGCTAAAAGGAAAACCGTCACAGCCATGGATGTTGTTTATGCATTAAAAAGACAGGGACGTACTTTGTATGGTTTTGGAGGTTAAAAATATTTAACTTGATAATCGTCAATATTGTCAACTATCATCTAAATATATTGTTAAACAATAAAATAAAACATCGGTTCTTTTCAGAACCACAAAAATTAAATTTATCAATGATAAAAATTTCATAAACTAAACAAAACAAACAAACGATTTATTTTTCTTTTTGGCTTTTACTACAATCAGTTAATTTTAATTAAAATTAAAAGATTCTATATCAATAATGTAAACTATTTTACTTTTATACATTAATTAAACGGATAATTATTATAATTTTTTTTAAGTTAGATTATTATTTTTTGTTAAATTATAAAATCACACACACATAATACTGACCATCTTATGAAAGATACTGTTTGTTAAGATATTTAATTTAAAACAGCTTTTGTTTTTTTTTTGTCTTTTATTCATTCATATCAATCCTAGTTAAGAAGAATAATAAAGGAACATCCCAATTTTGGATATGTTATTTTTTAAATGCTAATAATATGTTTTTATTTTGTTTTCTCTATTATTCTACAAGTCTATCTAAACGAAACCACAGTTCAGTTTAATTTTTATATACTTACTTAAAAAACAAAACGTTTATATATCGATTTAATTAAAATAATTATAACTTTTCTCTATCATATATATATATTCACATATAGATTGTGGCCCTTAAAAGGGCCGAGTATTATTTGATATGATATTAATATTGTATTAAATTAGGCTTTCTTTTCAGTTTTCTTGGGTAAAAGAACAGCTTGTATATTTGGTAAAACACCACCTTGTGCAATTGTAACACCAGACAGAAGTTTATTTAATTCTTCGTCGTTACGAATTGCCAATTGCAAATGTCTAGGAATAATACGAGTTTTCTTGTTGTCACGAGCAGCATTACCCGCCAATTCTAGTACTTCAGCAGCTAAATATTCCATGACAGCAGCCAAATAAACTGGTGCACCAGCTCCAACACGTTCAGCATAATTTCCTTTTCTCAACAGACGATGAATACGTCCAACGGGAAATTGTAAACCAGCACGGTTTGATCGTGACTTTGCCTTTCCTTTAACTTTTCCACCTTTACCACGTCCGGACATTTTTCTTTATATATAGTTGTACAAAAAGAGACAACACACTCTACTCTTACACGAAACGTTATGAAAATTTCTATAATCTACCAACAAATTTATAGTAACGAGTATAGCCAATAGCGTACAGCGCACATGCCGTAACGCAGTGGGTGGAGCCTATTGAAGAAACGCAACTTTATTATAATATGCCTTGTAAGTCGGCGGCACCACACAGTTAACGTTATACTTTGGTACCGTTTAACAGTAAATATGCCACCAAAAACAAGCGGAAAAGCTGCGAAAAAAGCCGGCAAGGCACAAAAAAATATTTCTAAAGGTGATAAGAAGAAGAGACGAAAGAGGAAGGAAAGTTATGCCATTTACATCTACAAAGTTTTGAAACAAGTACATCCTGACACCGGTATTTCCAGTAAAGCCATGAGTATCATGAACAGTTTTGTTAATGATATTTTTGAACGTATTGCAGCAGAAGCTTCCCGTTTAGCACACTACAATAAACGTTCTACGATTACCAGTAGAGAAATTCAAACTGCAGTTCGTCTATTACTTCCTGGTGAATTGGCTAAACACGCAGTCAGTGAAGGAACAAAAGCTGTTACTAAATATACAAGCTCCAAGTAATTTACATAATTAATTGGACAAATTTGCAATACAAAACGGTTCTTTTCAGAACCACAATATATTTATATTTTATTAATGAATAAAAACCATTTTATTATCTATATCCAAAAACTTTGAGAAAAATTTGTTGAAATGTCAAATTTGTTCTCTTAAAAATTAAATTATCAGTATCTTTAAAACTGTAAAATGTTACAGTCGTATTAAATAAGTAATTTCATTCTTTCTGATGTTCATTTTTGAATCATTAAAACTATTTATGATATTAGAAATTGTTGGTTAGCAACAATGAAACGACTAAGTGGACTCTTTTAAATTATCCTACGTTTTGGGTTTAGATGGAAAGTTTTACGTTTTGACGCTATTTGAGCTCATCTGCAGGGATTTAGATGGAAAAGTTTTACGTTTCGAACATATTTGAAACTGTTTTTTTAAACTTTTTTAGTTCATCTTCAATGATTTAGTTGGAAAGTTTTACGTTTCGAACCTATAAAAGTTCATCTTCAGGGATTTAGATGAAAAGTTTTACGTTTCGAACCTATAAGAGTTTATCTTTAGGGATTTAGAAAGAAAAGTTTTACGTTTTGACCCTATTTGATGTCATCTTCAGAGATGTAGATGGAAAAGTTTACTTTTATTTGTACAATACTTATAGTGTTATATAACTTGTAAAAAAACAAAAACATTTTCTTTAAAATTGCAGTTAGTTAAAAAAATACAAACAAAAGTACAAGAAATCCCAATAGATGTCGCTACATGCTTGAAATTTATTTAATTTATGTATTTTATAATTCTTGTTTAATTTTAGCTAATATCATTACAATTATTTTGTCAAAATGTATGATTAATCAGATAAATCGTTATTTTATATGTAAAATAATTGATAATAATAGAAACCTTAGTAAGAAATGTCTCTTTTTGAAGTATAGTATGAGGGAATGATGACAAAAATATATAAAAAAATAGAGATGTGTACCCTGTATACCCTAATTGTTTCTATAGATTTCCACATATAACTTTTTAATTAATATCATATATTAATAAACAATCAATTTTAACTTGTTCAATCACTTTGTAAAAAGTTTTAAGAGTATCTAGAATAGGTCGAACCGAAATAAAACTGTATAAAATTTAGCGTTAGTTGAATAATTATGCTTAAAAAATGATTTAACGAAAGAAATCTTTTATGTTGGATGAAATTTTTCAGTTGTAAAAACGGTAAATAGTGTCATAGAAGATGGAAAATTCCTTACAAAAACGTATTGTTTAATAAACTTTTTCTGTGTTTCACAAAATGCCTAGCTTTATTTTACCTACTTTTTTCATATAAGATAAAACAATTGGCAATTAAAATATCACATAGATGACAGATAAATAATTATAAAACCTATTAGAAAATAGATTGTTTAAATAAATTTTACTTTTAAGGATAAATTAGTGTTTATTATAAAAAGTTCTTTTCTAAACCAACGTTTTAACAGATATTCGAATAGTGTGATAATGGTTGAACATGGTATATTACAATCTTACGTAAGTTTTTATTCTAGGTAGATAAATTAAAAATTATATAACAATATCAAAATAGATAGTTGAATTTTTACATTTATAAATGTAAAAAATAATTTGTTTTATTGAAATTGAACATTATAACGGCTTAATCCGAACATTCGAGCTGAATCATTACATAGCAGTTTTTGAGCTGATTTCAAGACAATATTTTCAAGTGTGCTATTAAAATTTTTGCAGCATACTAAAATTTGGACTTTCTATTTGACTTTCTTAGTTTATTGTTGATGTGGGTTTTTTCAAAATACCTCAGGTCGGTGAAAAAGAAAACGATGTTAACATGACTATCGCTCTGTGGTAGCGCCACTTTAGTTTCATGAACTCAAAGTGCAACCATTCAGTCTTCGGTCCGACCACACTAACCGACTACTCGGTGTTCGTGTAATTTTTGGCGCATTTTATTTAAACACAATTCGAGATAAATTCTCAGTGATTCAGTGAAAAAATAAAAATTTATACATAACTATGGCCGATACAGATAACCAGAATTCGGCAACTTCTGCAACGACCGGTGCCAATGCATCTCAGATCTCTTCTTCATCAAAAAAAGAGAAAAAAAATAAAAATCCAAGAAGTAAACCTTCTCATCCACCTACATCTGAAATGGTCAATAACGCTATTAAAGGACTAAAAGAGAGAGGTGGATCGTCGCTTCAAGCTATCAAAAAATATATAACAGCAAATTACAAAGTTGACGCTGAAAAAGTTGCGCCTTTCATCAAAAAGTACTTAAAATCTGCTGTAGTATCAGGATCTCTGGTCCAAACTAAAGGAAAGGGTGCATCAGGTTCATTTAAACTTGCATCAGCTGCATCCACTGGATCGATCAAAAGTACTAGTGCCACTGGTGAAAAGAAAAAGGCTTCTGGTGCAAAACCCAAAAAAGCTGCAACTGTAAAACGATCTAGTTTAGCAACTGGAGATAAAACTAAACCGGCTAAGAAATCAATCAAAGCGAAAAAATCACCAATAAAAGCTGCTAAACCGAAAAAAGACGAAAAGAAAACACCATCTGCTGCTAAAACTACATCGACTACAACTGCAAAATCACCGATTAAAGCCAAAAAATCAGCTAAAGGTCCAACTAAAAAACCAAAGGCACCAAAACCAAAAACTGCCAAAACTCCTACTTCACCTAAAGCCAGGAAGGCAGCATCACCTAAAAAGAAGAAATAAACACGAAATATTTATATATCATCGTTGTTTATGTGGTATCATCCTTCAATAAACTGTTATTATAAACAAATGGCCCTTTTGAGGGCCACAAAATTATTCAATTTTAATAATGATAGAATAAAAATAATAATTATAATAATAATAAAACAAAAACCGTATAAGTTGATAAGTTTGATACAAGTTTTAAAAATTTTAAATTGTAAAAAAAAAAAAATTATTTATCATTCAATTAGATTTTCTTTTGTACGAATTTAGCTAAATATTAAAACAAAAATGAATATATATATATATATATATATATATATGTATTGTGCTTCTTAAAGATTTTCTAAGTGGAAACGCAATAAATCACAACAAAATATAACAATATTTGTTTTTATATAAAAACATTTTTTTTTATCAACAAATCATTTTAGCAAATATTTATTTTATTATACGTTTACTTTTTTTTTACGTTATTAGACTAGAATGACATTTATTATCATTCAATTTCAAATTGCATTCCAAATTTGCAAATTAATAAATAAATTATACATGTGTTAGTTTTTTTTTTGTCGAACATTATAAAATAATAATAATATTATGGCCCTGAAAAGGGCCGAGTATTTACTAATTTGACAACGAATAAAAAATTTAAGCCTTCTTTTCAGTTTTCTTGGGTAAAAGAACAGCTTGTATATTTGGTAAAACACCACCTTGTGCAATTGTAACACCAGACAGAAGTTTATTTAATTCTTCGTCGTTACGAATTGCCAATTGCAAATGTCTAGGAATAATACGAGTTTTCTTGTTATCACGAGCAGCATTACCCGCCAATTCTAGTACTTCAGCAGCTAAATATTCCATGACAGCAGCCAAATAAACTGGTGCACCAGCTCCAACACGTTCAGCATAATTTCCTTTTCTCAACAGACGATGAATACGTCCAACGGGAAACTGTAAACCAGCACGAGTTGATCGTGTCTTTGCCTTTCCTTTAACTTTGCCTCCTTTACCACGTCCGGACATTTTCACTTAGTTACAGACAGATAGACAGAAAAAGAACTGAGGAATACTCTCCACGGTGCAAAGAGATATGAAAATATTTACTATGTACCAACAAATTTATACTAACGAGTGTAGCCAATAGCGTACAGCGCACATGCCATAACGCAGTGGGTGGAGCCTATTGAAGAAACGGAACTTTATTATAAATATGCCTCGTAAGGTAGAGACACCGCTTAGTTGACGTTATACTTTGTATCGTTTAATAGTAAATATGCCACCAAAAACAAGCGGAAAAGCTGCAAAAAAAGCCGGAAAGGCACAAAAAAATATTTCTAAAGGAGATAAAAAGAAGAGACGAAAGAGGAAGGAAAGTTATGCCATTTACATCTACAAAGTTTTGAAACAAGTACATCCTGACACCGGTATTTCCAGTAAAGCTATGAGTATCATGAACAGTTTTGTTAATGATATTTTCGAACGTATTGCAGCTGAAGCTTCACGTTTAGCACATTACAATAAACGTTCTACGATTACCAGTAGAGAAATTCAAACTGCAGTTCGTCTATTACTTCCTGGTGAATTGGCTAAACACGCAGTCAGTGAAGGAACAAAAGCTGTAACTAAATATACAAGTTCTAAATAATTTCATGTTTATTTACATAGCATTTACCTATTTCTTTTTAACAACAACAACGGTTCTTTTAAGAACCACAACATATACGTATATATATATAAAATGATAAAAATTATAATTAAATTGTATTAGATTTTATTATTAATGACAAGATCTATTACAGTATAAAAATTATATAATTTTTTTATTAAAATATTGAAACAAAAAAAAAGAATATAATTACTGAATTTTTAAATAATTAACAATAAAATATTAAAGAAAGAAAGAAATAAATAAATAAATAAATAATACAAATTTTATAGTAAATAGCATACAAATTATTAATTATATCCTCAAATATTTTATAAATAATCCAAAATATATTCTACAAATAATACAAATTGAATAAACAACAAAAAAATGACATTTTTTTTATTTTTACATCTTTTATTTTCTGAAACAACTGACTATTATCTGTTATAATATATTTAACTTAGTGAAGTTTAGGTTGCAAAAATTAAGTAACTATTAAATTTTATCATAATTAATAAAATATACTTGTGGTTCTGAAAAGAACCGTTGTTGTTATTTATATAAAAAAAAATCCCTGTTTAGGCACGTTCTCCACGAATTCTTCTAGCCAATTGAATGTCTTTAGGCATTATAGTTACACGTTTAGCATGGATGGCACACAAATTTGTATCTTCAAAAAGACCAACCAAGTAAGCTTCACTGGCTTCTTGAAGAGCCATTACAGCGGAACTTTGGAAACGTAAATCGGTTTTAAAATCCTGTGCAATTTCTCGCACTAAACGTTGGAAAGGTAATTTTCGGATCAAAAGCTCAGTACTTTTCTGATAACGTCTGATTTCACGAAGAGCTACAGTTCCGGGACGGTAACGATGTGGTTTTTTAACGCCACCAGTAGCTGGAGCACTCTTACGAGCTGCTTTTGTAGCTAATTGTTTTCTGGGAGCTTTACCTCCGGTTGATTTACGAGCCGTTTGCTTTGTACGTGCCATTATTATTACAAATTATTCAAAAAAAAAATTTATAAGAACAGCGCCAACGACGACTTGATACTAACAATAGTAGAGTTCGAATGAATTTAATTTTGTTTTGGTCTGCTCTTTTATCACCTCGATCTGGTCGCTGATTGGTCGAGAGGTGGAGCTTAGCCAACAAAAAGCCGTACTCTCAAGGAGAAACTACAGTCAACGTGCAGTGTTTGTTCGTAACGAATCTTACTTGCAGTTTTAATCAATTCGTTTTTATTTAATATGACAGGCCGAGGTAAAGGTGGAAAAGGTCTTGGTAAAGGGGGTGCTAAACGTCACCGTAAAGTATTACGTGATAATATCCAAGGTATTACCAAACCTGCCATTAGAAGATTGGCACGTAGAGGTGGTGTCAAACGTATATCTGGTCTTATCTATGAAGAAACCAGAGGAGTACTGAAAGTATTTTTGGAAAATGTAATCAGAGATGCTGTAACTTATACAGAACATGCTAAAAGGAAAACCGTCACAGCCATGGATGTTGTTTATGCATTAAAAAGACAGGGACGTACTTTGTATGGTTTTGGAGGTTAAAAATATTTAACTTGATAATCGTCAATATTGTCAACTATCATCTAAATATATTGTTAAACAATAAAATAAAACATCGGTTCTTTTCAGAACCACAAAAATTAAATTTATCAATGATAAAAATTTCATAAACTAAACAAAACAAACAAACGATTTATTTTTCTTTTTGGCTTTTACTACAATCAGTTAATTTTAATTAAAATTAAAAGATTCTATATCAATAATGTAAACTATTTTACTTTTATACATTAATTAAACGGATAATTATTATAATTTTTTTTAAGTTAGATTATTATTTTTTGTTAAATTATAAAATCACACACACATAATACTGACCATCTTATGAAAGATACTGTTTGTTAAGATATTTAATTTAAAACAGCTTTTGTTTTTTTTTTGTCTTTTATTCATTCATATCAATCCTAGTTAAGAAGAATAATAAAGGAACATCCCAATTTTGGATATGTTATTTTTTAAATGCTAATAATATGTTTTTATTTTGTTTTCTCTATTATTCTACAAGTCTATCTAAACGAAACCACAGTTCAGTTTAATTTTTATATACTTACTTAAAAAACAAAACGTTTATATATCGATTTAATTAAAATAATTATAACTTTTCTCTATCATATATATATATTCACATATAGATTGTGGCCCTTAAAAGGGCCGAGTATTATTTGATATGATATTAATATTGTATTAAATTAGGCTTTCTTTTCAGTTTTCTTGGGTAAAAGAACAGCTTGTATATTTGGTAAAACACCACCTTGTGCAATTGTAACACCAGACAGAAGTTTATTTAATTCTTCGTCGTTACGAATTGCCAATTGCAAATGTCTAGGAATAATACGAGTTTTCTTGTTGTCACGAGCAGCATTACCCGCCAATTCTAGTACTTCAGCAGCTAAATATTCCATGACAGCAGCCAAATAAACTGGTGCACCAGCTCCAACACGTTCAGCATAATTTCCTTTTCTCAACAGACGATGAATACGTCCAACGGGAAATTGTAAACCAGCACGGTTTGATCGTGACTTTGCCTTTCCTTTAACTTTTCCACCTTTACCACGTCCGGACATTTTTCTTTATATATAGTTGTACAAAAAGAGACAACACACTCTACTCTTACACGAAACGTTATGAAAATTTCTATAATCTACCAACAAATTTATAGTAACGAGTATAGCCAATAGCGTACAGCGCACATGCCGTAACGCAGTGGGTGGAGCCTATTGAAGAAACGCAACTTTATTATAATATGCCTTGTAAGTCGGCGGCACCACACAGTTAACGTTATACTTTGGTACCGTTTAACAGTAAATATGCCACCAAAAACAAGCGGAAAAGCTGCGAAAAAAGCCGGCAAGGCACAAAAAAATATTTCTAAAGGTGATAAGAAGAAGAGACGAAAGAGGAAGGAAAGTTATGCCATTTACATCTACAAAGTTTTGAAACAAGTACATCCTGACACCGGTATTTCCAGTAAAGCCATGAGTATCATGAACAGTTTTGTTAATGATATTTTTGAACGTATTGCAGCAGAAGCTTCCCGTTTAGCACACTACAATAAACGTTCTACGATTACCAGTAGAGAAATTCAAACTGCAGTTCGTCTATTACTTCCTGGTGAATTGGCTAAACACGCAGTCAGTGAAGGAACAAAAGCTGTTACTAAATATACAAGCTCCAAGTAATTTACATAATTAATTGGACAAATTTGCAATACAAAACGGTTCTTTTCAGAACCACAATATATTTATATTTTATTAATGAATAAAAACCATTTTATTATCTATATCCAAAAACTTTGAGAAAAATTTGTTGAAATGTCAAATTTGTTCTCTTAAAAATTAAATTATCAGTATCTTTAAAACTGTAAAATGTTACAGTCGTATTAAATAAGTAATTTCATTCTTTCTGATGTTCATTTTTGAATCATTAAAACTATTTATGATATTAGAAATTGTTGGTTAGCAACAATGAAACGACTAAGTGGACTCTTTTAAATTATCCTACGTTTTGGGTTTAGATGGAAAGTTTTACGTTTTGACGCTATTTGAGCTCATCTGCAGGGATTTAGATGGAAAAGTTTTACGTTTCGAACATATTTGAAACTGTTTTTTTAAACTTTTTTAGTTCATCTTCAATGATTTAGTTGGAAAGTTTTACGTTTCGAACCTATAAAAGTTCATCTTCAGGGATTTAGATGAAAAGTTTTACGTTTCGAACCTATAAGAGTTTATCTTTAGGGATTTAGAAAGAAAAGTTTTACGTTTTGACCCTATTTGATGTCATCTTCAGAGATGTAGATGGAAAAGTTTACTTTTATTTGTACAATACTTATAGTGTTATATAACTTGTAAAAAAACAAAAACATTTTCTTTAAAATTGCAGTTAGTTAAAAAAATACAAACAAAAGTACAAGAAATCCCAATAGATGTCGCTACATGCTTGAAATTTATTTAATTTATGTATTTTATAATTCTTGTTTAATTTTAGCTAATATCATTACAATTATTTTGTCAAAATGTATGATTAATCAGATAAATCGTTATTTTATATGTAAAATAATTGATAATAATAGAAACCTTAGTAAGAAATGTCTCTTTTTGAAGTATAGTATGAGGGAATGATGACAAAAATATATAAAAAAATAGAGATGTGTACCCTGTATACCCTAATTGTTTCTATAGATTTCCACATATAACTTTTTAATTAATATCATATATTAATAAACAATCAATTTTAACTTGTTCAATCACTTTGTAAAAAGTTTTAAGAGTATCTAGAATAGGTCGAACCGAAATAAAACTGTATAAAATTTAGCGTTAGTTGAATAATTATGCTTAAAAAATGATTTAACGAAAGAAATCTTTTATGTTGGATGAAATTTTTCAGTTGTAAAAACGGTAAATAGTGTCATAGAAGATGGAAAATTCCTTACAAAAACGTATTGTTTAATAAACTTTTTCTGTGTTTCACAAAATGCCTAGCTTTATTTTACCTACTTTTTTCATATAAGATAAAACAATTGGCAATTAAAATATCACATAGATGACAGATAAATAATTATAAAACCTATTAGAAAATAGATTGTTTAAATAAATTTTACTTTTAAGGATAAATTAGTGTTTATTATAAAAAGTTCTTTTCTAAACCAACGTTTTAACAGATATTCGAATAGTGTGATAATGGTTGAACATGGTATATTACAATCTTACGTAAGTTTTTATTCTAGGTAGATAAATTAAAAATTATATAACAATATCAAAATAGATAGTTGAATTTTTACATTTATAAATGTAAAAAATAATTTGTTTTATTGAAATTGAACATTATAACGGCTTAATCCGAACATTCGAGCTGAATCATTACATAGCAGTTTTTGAGCTGATTTCAAGACAATATTTTCAAGTGTGCTATTAAAATTTTTGCAGCATACTAAAATTTGGACTTTCTATTTGACTTTCTTAGTTTATTGTTGATGTGGGTTTTTTCAAAATACCTCAGGTCGGTGAAAAAGAAAACGATGTTAACATGACTATCGCTCTGTGGTAGCGCCACTTTAGTTTCATGAACTCAAAGTGCAACCATTCAGTCTTCGGTCCGACCACACTAACCGACTACTCGGTGTTCGTGTAATTTTTGGCGCATTTTATTTAAACACAATTCGAGATAAATTCTCAGTGATTCAGTGAAAAAATAAAAATTTATACATAACTATGGCCGATACAGATAACCAGAATTCGGCAACTTCTGCAACGACCGGTGCCAATGCATCTCAGATCTCTTCTTCATCAAAAAAAGAGAAAAAAAATAAAAATCCAAGAAGTAAACCTTCTCATCCACCTACATCTGAAATGGTCAATAACGCTATTAAAGGACTAAAAGAGAGAGGTGGATCGTCGCTTCAAGCTATCAAAAAATATATAACAGCAAATTACAAAGTTGACGCTGAAAAAGTTGCGCCTTTCATCAAAAAGTACTTAAAATCTGCTGTAGTATCAGGATCTCTGGTCCAAACTAAAGGAAAGGGTGCATCAGGTTCATTTAAACTTGCATCAGCTGCATCCACTGGATCGATCAAAAGTACTAGTGCCACTGGTGAAAAGAAAAAGGCTTCTGGTGCAAAACCCAAAAAAGCTGCAACTGTAAAACGATCTAGTTTAGCAACTGGAGATAAAACTAAACCGGCTAAGAAATCAATCAAAGCGAAAAAATCACCAATAAAAGCTGCTAAACCGAAAAAAGACGAAAAGAAAACACCATCTGCTGCTAAAACTACATCGACTACAACTGCAAAATCACCGATTAAAGCCAAAAAATCAGCTAAAGGTCCAACTAAAAAACCAAAGGCACCAAAACCAAAAACTGCCAAAACTCCTACTTCACCTAAAGCCAGGAAGGCAGCATCACCTAAAAAGAAGAAATAAACACGAAATATTTATATATCATCGTTGTTTATGTGGTATCATCCTTCAATAAACTGTTATTATAAACAAATGGCCCTTTTGAGGGCCACAAAATTATTCAATTTTAATAATGATAGAATAAAAATAATAATTATAATAATAATAAAACAAAAACCGTATAAGTTGATAAGTTTGATACAAGTTTTAAAAATTTTAAATTGTAAAAAAAAAAAAATTATTTATCATTCAATTAGATTTTCTTTTGTACGAATTTAGCTAAATATTAAAACAAAAATGAATATATATATATATATATATATATATATATATGTATTGTGCTTCTTAAAGATTTTCTAAGTGGAAACGCAATAAATCACAACAAAATATAACAATATTTGTTTTTATATAAAAACATTTTTTTTTATCAACAAATCATTTTAGCAAATATTTATTTTATTATACGTTTACTTTTTTTTTACGTTATTAGACTAGAATGACATTTATTATCATTCAATTTCAAATTGCATTCCAAATTTGCAAATTAATAAATAAATTATACATGTGTTAGTTTTTTTTTTGTCGAACATTATAAAATAATAATAATATTATGGCCCTGAAAAGGGCCGAGTATTTACTAATTTGACAACGAATAAAAAATTTAAGCCTTCTTTTCAGTTTTCTTGGGTAAAAGAACAGCTTGTATATTTGGTAAAACACCACCTTGTGCAATTGTAACACCAGACAGAAGTTTATTTAATTCTTCGTCGTTACGAATTGCCAATTGCAAATGTCTAGGAATAATACGAGTTTTCTTGTTATCACGAGCAGCATTACCCGCCAATTCTAGTACTTCAGCAGCTAAATATTCCATGACAGCAGCCAAATAAACTGGTGCACCAGCTCCAACACGTTCAGCATAATTTCCTTTTCTCAACAGACGATGAATACGTCCAACGGGAAACTGTAAACCAGCACGAGTTGATCGTGTCTTTGCCTTTCCTTTAACTTTGCCTCCTTTACCACGTCCGGACATTTTCACTTAGTTACAGACAGATAGACAGAAAAAGAACTGAGGAATACTCTCCACGGTGCAAAGAGATATGAAAATATTTACTATGTACCAACAAATTTATACTAACGAGTGTAGCCAATAGCGTACAGCGCACATGCCATAACGCAGTGGGTGGAGCCTATTGAAGAAACGGAACTTTATTATAAATATGCCTCGTAAGGTAGAGACACCGCTTAGTTGACGTTATACTTTGTATCGTTTAATAGTAAATATGCCACCAAAAACAAGCGGAAAAGCTGCAAAAAAAGCCGGAAAGGCACAAAAAAATATTTCTAAAGGAGATAAAAAGAAGAGACGAAAGAGGAAGGAAAGTTATGCCATTTACATCTACAAAGTTTTGAAACAAGTACATCCTGACACCGGTATTTCCAGTAAAGCTATGAGTATCATGAACAGTTTTGTTAATGATATTTTCGAACGTATTGCAGCTGAAGCTTCACGTTTAGCACATTACAATAAACGTTCTACGATTACCAGTAGAGAAATTCAAACTGCAGTTCGTCTATTACTTCCTGGTGAATTGGCTAAACACGCAGTCAGTGAAGGAACAAAAGCTGTAACTAAATATACAAGTTCTAAATAATTTCATGTTTATTTACATAGCATTTACCTATTTCTTTTTAACAACAACAACGGTTCTTTTAAGAACCACAACATATACGTATATATATATAAAATGATAAAAATTATAATTAAATTGTATTAGATTTTATTATTAATGACAAGATCTATTACAGTATAAAAATTATATAATTTTTTTATTAAAATATTGAAACAAAAAAAAAGAATATAATTACTGAATTTTTAAATAATTAACAATAAAATATTAAAGAAAGAAAGAAATAAATAAATAAATAAATAATACAAATTTTATAGTAAATAGCATACAAATTATTAATTATATCCTCAAATATTTTATAAATAATCCAAAATATATTCTACAAATAATACAAATTGAATAAACAACAAAAAAATGACATTTTTTTTATTTTTACATCTTTTATTTTCTGAAACAACTGACTATTATCTGTTATAATATATTTAACTTAGTGAAGTTTAGGTTGCAAAAATTAAGTAACTATTAAATTTTATCATAATTAATAAAATATACTTGTGGTTCTGAAAAGAACCGTTGTTGTTATTTATATAAAAAAAAATCCCTGTTTAGGCACGTTCTCCACGAATTCTTCTAGCCAATTGAATGTCTTTAGGCATTATAGTTACACGTTTAGCATGGATGGCACACAAATTTGTATCTTCAAAAAGACCAACCAAGTAAGCTTCACTGGCTTCTTGAAGAGCCATTACAGCGGAACTTTGGAAACGTAAATCGGTTTTAAAATCCTGTGCAATTTCTCGCACTAAACGTTGGAAAGGTAATTTTCGGATCAAAAGCTCAGTACTTTTCTGATAACGTCTGATTTCACGAAGAGCTACAGTTCCGGGACGGTAACGATGTGGTTTTTTAACGCCACCAGTAGCTGGAGCACTCTTACGAGCTGCTTTTGTAGCTAATTGTTTTCTGGGAGCTTTACCTCCGGTTGATTTACGAGCCGTTTGCTTTGTACGTGCCATTATTATTACAAATTATTCAAAAAAAAAATTTATAAGAACAGCGCCAACGACGACTTGATACTAACAATAGTAGAGTTCGAATGAATTTAATTTTGTTTTGGTCTGCTCTTTTATCACCTCGATCTGGTCGCTGATTGGTCGAGAGGTGGAGCTTAGCCAACAAAAAGCCGTACTCTCAAGGAGAAACTACAGTCAACGTGCAGTGTTTGTTCGTAACGAATCTTACTTGCAGTTTTAATCAATTCGTTTTTATTTAATATGACAGGCCGAGGTAAAGGTGGAAAAGGTCTTGGTAAAGGGGGTGCTAAACGTCACCGTAAAGTATTACGTGATAATATCCAAGGTATTACCAAACCTGCCATTAGAAGATTGGCACGTAGAGGTGGTGTCAAACGTATATCTGGTCTTATCTATGAAGAAACCAGAGGAGTACTGAAAGTATTTTTGGAAAATGTAATCAGAGATGCTGTAACTTATACAGAACATGCTAAAAGGAAAACCGTCACAGCCATGGATGTTGTTTATGCATTAAAAAGACAGGGACGTACTTTGTATGGTTTTGGAGGTTAAAAATATTTAACTTGATAATCGTCAATATTGTCAACTATCATCTAAATATATTGTTAAACAATAAAATAAAACATCGGTTCTTTTCAGAACCACAAAAATTAAATTTATCAATGATAAAAATTTCATAAACTAAACAAAACAAACAAACGATTTATTTTTCTTTTTGGCTTTTACTACAATCAGTTAATTTTAATTAAAATTAAAAGATTCTATATCAATAATGTAAACTATTTTACTTTTATACATTAATTAAACGGATAATTATTATAATTTTTTTTAAGTTAGATTATTATTTTTTGTTAAATTATAAAATCACACACACATAATACTGACCATCTTATGAAAGATACTGTTTGTTAAGATATTTAATTTAAAACAGCTTTTGTTTTTTTTTTGTCTTTTATTCATTCATATCAATCCTAGTTAAGAAGAATAATAAAGGAACATCCCAATTTTGGATATGTTATTTTTTAAATGCTAATAATATGTTTTTATTTTGTTTTCTCTATTATTCTACAAGTCTATCTAAACGAAACCACAGTTCAGTTTAATTTTTATATACTTACTTAAAAAACAAAACGTTTATATATCGATTTAATTAAAATAATTATAACTTTTCTCTATCATATATATATATTCACATATAGATTGTGGCCCTTAAAAGGGCCGAGTATTATTTGATATGATATTAATATTGTATTAAATTAGGCTTTCTTTTCAGTTTTCTTGGGTAAAAGAACAGCTTGTATATTTGGTAAAACACCACCTTGTGCAATTGTAACACCAGACAGAAGTTTATTTAATTCTTCGTCGTTACGAATTGCCAATTGCAAATGTCTAGGAATAATACGAGTTTTCTTGTTGTCACGAGCAGCATTACCCGCCAATTCTAGTACTTCAGCAGCTAAATATTCCATGACAGCAGCCAAATAAACTGGTGCACCAGCTCCAACACGTTCAGCATAATTTCCTTTTCTCAACAGACGATGAATACGTCCAACGGGAAATTGTAAACCAGCACGGTTTGATCGTGACTTTGCCTTTCCTTTAACTTTTCCACCTTTACCACGTCCGGACATTTTTCTTTATATATAGTTGTACAAAAAGAGACAACACACTCTACTCTTACACGAAACGTTATGAAAATTTCTATAATCTACCAACAAATTTATAGTAACGAGTATAGCCAATAGCGTACAGCGCACATGCCGTAACGCAGTGGGTGGAGCCTATTGAAGAAACGCAACTTTATTATAATATGCCTTGTAAGTCGGCGGCACCACACAGTTAACGTTATACTTTGGTACCGTTTAACAGTAAATATGCCACCAAAAACAAGCGGAAAAGCTGCGAAAAAAGCCGGCAAGGCACAAAAAAATATTTCTAAAGGTGATAAGAAGAAGAGACGAAAGAGGAAGGAAAGTTATGCCATTTACATCTACAAAGTTTTGAAACAAGTACATCCTGACACCGGTATTTCCAGTAAAGCCATGAGTATCATGAACAGTTTTGTTAATGATATTTTTGAACGTATTGCAGCAGAAGCTTCCCGTTTAGCACACTACAATAAACGTTCTACGATGACCAGTAGAGAAATTCAAACTGCAGTTCGTCTATTACTTCCTGGTGAATTGGCTAAACACGCAGTCAGTGAAGGAACAAAAGCTGTTACTAAATATACAAGCTCCAAGTAATTTACATAATTAATTGGACAAATTTGCAATACAAAACGGTTCTTTTCAGAACCACAATATATTTATATTTTATTAATGAATAAAAACCATTTTATTATCTATATCCAAAAACTTTGAGAAAAATTTGTTGAAATGTCAAATTTGTTCTCTTAAAAATTAAATTATCAGTATCTTTAAAACTGTAAAATGTTACAGTCGTATTAAATAAGTAATTTCATTCTTTCTGATGTTCATTTTTGAATCATTAAAACTATTTATGATATTAGAAATTGTTGGTTAGCAACAATGAAACGACTAAGTGGACTCTTTTAAATTATCCTACGTTTTGGGTTTAGATGGAAAGTTTTACGTTTTGACGCTATTTGAGCTCATCTGCAGGGATTTAGATGGAAAAGTTTTACGTTTCGAACATATTTGAAACTGTTTTTTTAAACTTTTTTAGTTCATCTTCAATGATTTAGTTGGAAAGTTTTACGTTTCGAACCTATAAAAGTTCATCTTCAGGGATTTAGATGAAAAGTTTTACGTTTCGAACCTATAAGAGTTTATCTTTAGGGATTTAGAAAGAAAAGTTTTACGTTTTGACCCTATTTGATGTCATCTTCAGAGATGTAGATGGAAAAGTTTACTTTTATTTGTACAATACTTATAGTGTTATATAACTTGTAAAAAAACAAAAACATTTTCTTTAAAATTGCAGTTAGTTAAAAAAATACAAACAAAAGTACAAGAAATCCCAATAGATGTCGCTACATGCTTGAAATTTATTTAATTTATGTATTTTATAATTCTTGTTTAATTTTAGCTAATATCATTACAATTATTTTGTCAAAATGTATGATTAATCAGATAAATCGTTATTTTATATGTAAAATAATTGATAATAATAGAAACCTTAGTAAGAAATGTCTCTTTTTGAAGTATAGTATGAGGGAATGATGACAAAAATATATAAAAAAATAGAGATGTGTACCCTGTATACCCTAATTGTTTCTATAGATTTCCACATATAACTTTTTAATTAATATCATATATTAATAAACAATCAATTTTAACTTGTTCAATCACTTTGTAAAAAGTTTTAAGAGTATCTAGAATAGGTCGAACCGAAATAAAACTGTATAAAATTTAGCGTTAGTTGAATAATTATGCTTAAAAAATGATTTAACGAAAGAAATCTTTTATGTTGGATGAAATTTTTCAGTTGTAAAAACGGTAAATAGTGTCATAGAAGATGGAAAATTCCTTACAAAAACGTATTGTTTAATAAACTTTTTCTGTGTTTCACAAAATGCCTAGCTTTATTTTACCTACTTTTTTCATATAAGATAAAACAATTGGCAATTAAAATATCACATAGATGACAGATAAATAATTATAAAACCTATTAGAAAATAGATTGTTTAAATAAATTTTACTTTTAAGGATAAATTAGTGTTTATTATAAAAAGTTCTTTTCTAAACCAACGTTTTAACAGATATTCGAATAGTGTGATAATGGTTGAACATGGTATATTACAATCTTACGTAAGTTTTTATTCTAGGTAGATAAATTAAAAATTATATAACAATATCAAAATAGATAGTTGAATTTTTACATTTATAAATGTAAAAAATAATTTGTTTTATTGAAATTGAACATTATAACGGCTTAATCCGAACATTCGAGCTGAATCATTACATAGCAGTTTTTGAGCTGATTTCAAGACAATATTTTCAAGTGTGCTATTAAAATTTTTGCAGCATACTAAAATTTGGACTTTCTATTTGACTTTCTTAGTTTATTGTTGATGTGGGTTTTTTCAAAATACCTCAGGTCGGTGAAAAAGAAAACGATGTTAACATGACTATCGCTCTGTGGTAGCGCCACACACACACACAAAACCTTTATTTACAATTTTCCATATTAATTACAAAAACAATAAATAAATTAATTAAAAATATAAAATATTTACAAGAAAGTATAATTCATTTAATCCGTTTTTGTTTTCTTGTGAGAATTAAATGCCACCTCCTATCCAATATGACTTATGTGGCAGTTATGGTTTTTCCCCTTGGCAGGATGTCTTTCCTTGAACTTTATTCACTCTTTATAATAACTTTTGTCTCGTCTTTTACTGAGAAAAAATACGTAAAAAACTCAGTACTTGTCCATGTGCATAACGTCAGTTATGTAGTTTTTCGTTTTCTGATTAGTCGTAGATGGTTCACCCCCGAGAGAGATCCAGGATCCGCCCATTAAAATGAACGTTTTCCCTTCTCCCCTCGAGCGCGCTCCATCCACGTCCCATCAGTTGTCTCGTCTAGCTGTTTTTGGCCAGTCGTAATTCTCGTCTGTCTCGTCGCGTATAGTTGGTTATTCCCAGAATAGCGGAAGTCTCTCGTGCAGCAGGCCATGCCTTCGATCCGGTAAGTCCGCCCCTTTTACATTTATAATATGCCTGATGTTTTCAGGTAGGCAATTTAAGTAAAATTTGTTTGAGTTTTTTGTGATGAACTCACGGATCGTCGGAATGGCCGCCTCCCGATGAAGTTCCACTATTCTGGTGTATATGTCTTTGTTAAGGGCTAGCCTTAAACAGCTATTTTGTATTGTTTGTAGTCTGTTCATTTGTGTGTCTGTTATTGAGCAGAATACTTGTTGTCCATACGTTAGAGTCGGTCTGATTAGTTGTTTGTATAGTAATAGTTTGTTTTTAGTGTTCATTTGACTGTCTTTGTTCAGTAATGGGTACAGTTTTCTAATTAGTCCGTGTGATTTATTGATTAGGTTGTTTAAATGTAAGTTATGGTTAATTTTTTTGTCTATTGTGTATCCTAAATATTTAAGTTTGTCTTTTTCCTCTATGTCTTGTCCCTGTATTTGTATTTTTTTAAATGCTTTGATGTTTGTTTTCCTTTTCGTCATTGTCATTAGTTCAGTTTTCTTTGTGTTTATTTTCATTTTGTTGTTTGTTATGTATGGTATAATTTGTCTGTTTACGTGAATGTCTAGTTTTCTAGTTGCAATCTCTGTCATGTCTGATCTATTATAAAGGCATAGGTCGTCGGCGTATAACGCCGTTTGTACCGTTGGGTCTTTTGGTATATCATGTATCATGATTGAGAATAACGTTGGTGATAACACAGATCCCTGCGGTACACCAGCCTTCATAATAAATTTGTCAGATGTTATGTCGTTAAGTTTTACTTTAAAGTGTCTGTTGTGAAGATAGGATTTAATTAGGTTAACGATATAATTCGGGAACCCACTCGCAGCCATTTTGTTTGTGAGTCCGTCTGTCCATACTGTATCGAATGCTTTTTCTAAGTCTAGGGACAGCATCACAGTGGATTGTCCTTTTCTAAATCCATCTTTGGCATATTGTATGATTCGGATTATTTGGGCCACTGTGCTGTGTCCTTGTCTGAATCCGTACTGTTCGTCAGGTATTATTTTACGTTGGTTAATTGTCTTGTTTAGTCTTGTAAGAATTATTTTGTCTATTATTTTTGCTAAAATGTTAAGTAGTGATATTGGGCGGTAGCTTTCCACTTTTTTCTTGTCCTTGTTTTGTTTCTGTATTGGTATAATTGTCGCTTCTTTCAGTCTGTCCGGGTAATGTTGTAGGGTGAGAACTGCATTACCTATGTATTGCAACTGGACTATGGCTTTGTTTGGAAGATTTTTAAATAGAATCGGGTGCAAGTTGTCTGGCCCTGGAGCTTTCTTTGACTTCAATGCATGCAATATTTCCCGTATTTCTTGAGGAGTTACCCTGTCTTGCATTGGAATCTGGGCTGGTGTTTTGTTTACGGTTTGCTTGTTTATTGATATGTTTTTAATGACGTTTTGTATATCATTTGTAAAACAAGACTGGAAATATTCCCCCAGTGCGTTCGCCCTTTCTTTGTCTGATGTATAGGTTACGTTATTGTTATGTAAAATCGGTATTTGTTCTCGTTGTTTTGTTAGTTTTTTTGTCAGTTTCCATATCGAGTTGTCTTGTACGTTAACTTGTTGTAAATGGGTTTGCCAAATACGGTTTTTATGATTTTTAATTTCTTGGTTTATCTGTCTTCCCAAGTCTAACATTTGTATTCTGTCAATGTCCCGTCTGTGTTTTTGCCAAATTTTTCGTATTTTATTTTTTTCTTTTATTTTGTTTATTATGTCCTGTGGTAATTCGTCATCTAAGTATTTACCCTGTTTTTTCATTGTAGATTCGTTCCTGGCTTGGGTGATTAAATTTGTCAACATTTTTATTTCATTGTCTAGGTCAGTTATTGTTTGTAAATTGTTGTTTATATACAAATTTTTATTTATAATTGTCCTGAATTTAAACCAGTTCGTCGAGTTATAGTCGTAAAACGATTTGTTTATGTTGTTAGTATTCGTTGGGTTTCTATTTATTTCGAAATGTACAGGGTCATGGTCCGATGTCATTGATTCCTCCGTTTGTATGTTGTTTATTTGTGTATTTTTTGATAGTATTAGGTCTAATGTACTGGGTGTCGTGTTGCTAAAGGGGAAGCACGTAGGAGTATCTGTGTGAAATATACAGAGTCTGTTTAACTCTGCATATTTCATCAACGTATTTCCATTCTTGTTTTGGTATATGCAGTTATTATCCCACGCCGGATGCTTTGCATTGAAGTCTCCAGCTATTATTAGTTTGTTGCCCAGCTGCACCAGGTCCTGCAGTTCTCCCATTGTCATGTCATTGTGTGGGGGGTTGTATACCCCTATTATTATTAGTCCAGTGTCTAGTTTACATGTTATGTGTTCTAGTCTTGTATTGTTATTAATATTTGTCAGTCTTTCGTGTAATATATTTCTTTTGATTAAAATTGCTACCCCCCCGTGTCCTACGTCACCTGGTCTGTCTTGTCTGTGTATTGTGTAACCTTTTATTTTAAATTTGTCTTTTGTTTTGAAGTGTGTTTCTGTTAGAATTATTATGTCAATTTTATGTTTGCGAATGTGTTCCTGAATTAAATTTATCTTGTTTGTTACGCCATGTGCGTTGTATAGCATTAGTTTAATCCTATCCTTTTTGTCTGTCATTGTTTGTCTTTTAAAAATTATATTTGTCTATGTTCTGTACGAAGTTATTATAAATTGTGAATTTTTGCAAGTTGCTTACCGCAGTTTTTAGCTGGTCCCTTAGGTCCCTTGCTGCCCTTGCTAATTCTGCTAGGTTTACCATTTGGTTGACCTCCATTAGTATGGCATTTACCTCTTGAAATTGTGTCATGTTGTCTTCACTTCTTATGATTGGGGTTTGTTGTTGTTGTGTTTCTATTTTTGGTTCATTTTTCTTCCTTAGTGGGGGGAATTCTTCTTGGTTTTTTTTTCTGGCTTCCCATGCATTTACTTTCGGAGGTGGTGCCGGAATGTATTTGGTTGTGGTGTTTTGTTTTTTGCTTTTTAAGCTTTCTAATCTTTTAATATACTCTGGGCATTCCAAGTAATTTGCTGGGTGATCTCCCCCACAGTTTATGCATTTTGCTGCCGTATCTTTTTGCTTCGTGCAGTTTCTTGTAAGGTGTGGTCCTGCACATTTCAAGCACCATGGCGCTCTGCCACAGTTGGATGTAGCGTGACCCCAGCCTTGACAATTGTGGCATTGTATAATGTGTCTGGTGTTTCTTCTTAATTCCCAGGATATTTTCGTATTTAATAGTGCTCTTATGTTTTTATTTAGATAATCCAATGTTATTTGTTTGTTGGTGGTAACTAGGAACAGTGGTCTATATTGCGTGTTCATTTGGAATACCTCTTTGACATCTAAGTTGTATTCCTGTGTGAGTTCTTCTGCTACGTCTTCTGCACTCATGCCATCTCCCAAACCTCTGCACACAAAGGCATGTGATTTGTCCTTGTCCATACTATACGTATGGTGGTCTGCTTTTTGATTTTTTAAAGTTACTAGTAGTTCTTGATATTCCTCTTCTTTTTCAATGTTAATAATTGTAGAATTTGTAGTATATTTTATTTGAAATCTGCTTTTAACATACTTTTTTAACTCGTTTACAAAATCTTTGTGATCTTTTACTACACCATCGATTACAATTGGTGGGCAGTACAGTCTTTTTTCTTTGTTTTTTGTTGGGTTAGTCTTAGTTTTTTTGTTTTCTGTGATCGGTCCAGTTTTTCTAGTTTTAGCAGTTTTTTGATTTGCTGTGATATTCTGAGTATGTGGAGTGCTTTTGTCTGCTTCTTCTTCATCTTCCGATAAAGATTCATATTGATTTTTTAATGCTATTGAGTCTTTAACTTTTTTTTTAAGAAGGTTTTTAAGATTTACCGTCCTTTTCGGTTTTTCATAACCTTCTTCATCACTGCTAGCTTCATCATTTCTTGGTCTTTTGTTGAGATTTTTGGCCCGCCATGTGAAGTTGCTGTTTGGCGACAGCTTTCCATCCAGATCCTCTTTGGGTTTTTCTTTAATGGGGCTGGTTTCCATTTCAATAACTTGCTCGTCGTTTTTCTCCTCTAGAATATTTTTGAGGATACACTCCGGTACGTCTGATTTTTTAAAAGAAATTTCTATTGTGTTTGGATTACCATATTCCGACACAAAGTCCGGATTATTTACATTTTTTAGTTTTTTTACGTCTTTTTCGGTGGTTAATATTTTTATTTTTACGTTATCGGACTCGCATTGTTTATTTTCCGATGTTTGGTCTTTTATAATCACTTCCGGTATGATATGCACCTCTTTTGTTTGTTTATTTTTCTCAGAATCACTGGTTTTATTTTTAATCGAATTTTCGGAGCGGTCACTATCCGACGTGTATGACCCTGTATTTTTATTTTTATCGCTTAACATGTTTGCGGTTGGATCGGCATCAGTCTGATAAGTTTTACTTTCACTTTTATTATTACCACTGTTTTTAACAACAATATTTGAATGAATTTTTATGTCTTTACTTATATTATCACCTGGTGAACCCGCGATTCTTGCCTTGTGTTTGGCGATCTCCTCGTTTAAGAGTTTCAGTTTTTTTAGATTATATTTAGTTTTGGATATATTGTCACTATTTGTTGCCACTTTGTTTTTACTTGTTTTTTGTTTTAGTCTTTTTGTATATGCCGTCTCGTATTCGAGCGACGTTTTTGTTGATGTCGACCCTAGGGTCACATTCACTGGGTTGAATGTTATATTCTCACTCACTCTGAATTATTATATTAAAGTTTAAAGAAATTTAACACAATTCGCACTCAAAAACACTGTTAGTTTACTATGATACAGCAAAATAAACCGGTATCTTCGAATTAATATTGTCGCTGCTCCTCCGTAAACGGGCTTACAGGCCGACTGTCTCAACTCGAATAAAACTGTATAAAATTTAGCGTTAGTTGAATAATTATGCTTAAAAAATGATTTAACGAAAGAAATCTTTTATGTTGGATGAAATTTTTCAGTTGTAAAAACGGTAAATAGTGTCATAGAAGATGGAAAATTCCTTACAAAAACGTATTGTTTAATAAACTTTTTCTGTGTTTCACAAAATGCCTAGCTTTATTTTACCTACTTTTTTCATATAAGATAAAACAATTGGCAATTAAAATATCACATAGATGACAGATAAATAATTATAAAACCTATTAGAAAATAGATTGTTTAAATAAATTTTACTTTTAAGGATAAATTAGTGTTTATTATAAAAAGTTCTTTTCTAAACCAACGTTTTAACAGATATTCGAATAGTGTGATAATGGTTGAACATGGTATATTACAATCTTACGTAAGTTTTTATTCTAGGTAGATAAATTAAAAATTATATAACAATATCAAAATAGATAGTTGAATTTTTACATTTATAAATGTAAAAAATAATTTGTTTTATTGAAATTGAACATTATAACGGCTTAATCCGAACATTCGAGCTGAATCATTACATAGCAGTTTTTGAGCTGATTTCAAGACAATATTTTCAAGTGTGCTATTAAAATTTTTGCAGCATACTAAAATTTGGACTTTCTATTTGACTTTCTTAGTTTATTGTTGATGTGGGTTTTTTCAAAATACCTCAGGTCGGTGAAAAAGAAAACGATGTTAACATGACTATCGCTCTGTGGTAGCGCCACTTTAGTTTCATGAACTCAAAGTGCAACCATTCAGTCTTCGGTCCGACCACACTAACCGACTACTCGGTGTTCGTGTAATTTTTGGCGCATTTTATTTAAACACAATTCGAGATAAATTCTCAGTGATTCAGTGAAAAAATAAAAATTTATACATAACTATGGCCGATACAGATAACCAGAATTCGGCAACTTCTGCAACGACCGGTGCCAATGCATCTCAGATCTCTTCTTCATCAAAAAAAGAGAAAAAAAATAAAAATCCAAGAAGTAAACCTTCTCATCCACCTACATCTGAAATGGTCAATAACGCTATTAAAGGACTAAAAGAGAGAGGTGGATCGTCGCTTCAAGCTATCAAAAAATATATAACAGCAAATTACAAAGTTGACGCTGAAAAAGTTGCGCCTTTCATCAAAAAGTACTTAAAATCTGCTGTAGTATCAGGATCTCTGGTCCAAACTAAAGGAAAGGGTGCATCAGGTTCATTTAAACTTGCATCAGCTGCATCCACTGGATCGATCAAAAGTACTAGTGCCACTGGTGAAAAGAAAAAGGCTTCTGGTGCAAAACCCAAAAAAGCTGCAACTGTAAAACGATCTAGTTTAGCAACTGGAGATAAAACTAAACCGGCTAAGAAATCAATCAAAGCGAAAAAATCACCAATAAAAGCTGCTAAACCGAAAAAAGACGAAAAGAAAACACCATCTGCTGCTAAAACTACATCGACTACAACTGCAAAATCACCGATTAAAGCCAAAAAATCAGCTAAAGGTCCAACTAAAAAACCAAAGGCACCAAAACCAAAAACTGCCAAAACTCCTACTTCACCTAAAGCCAGGAAGGCAGCATCACCTAAAAAGAAGAAATAAACACGAAATATTTATATATCATCGTTGTTTATGTGGTATCATCCTTCAATAAACTGTTATTATAAACAAATGGCCCTTTTGAGGGCCACAAAATTATTCAATTTTAATAATGATAGAATAAAAATAATAATTATAATAATAATAAAACAAAAACCGTATAAGTTGATAAGTTTGATACAAGTTTTAAAAATTTTAAATTGTAAAAAAAAAAAAATTATTTATCATTCAATTAGATTTTCTTTTGTACGAATTTAGCTAAATATTAAAACAAAAATGAATATATATATATATATATATATATATATATATGTATTGTGCTTCTTAAAGATTTTCTAAGTGGAAACGCAATAAATCACAACAAAATATAACAATATTTGTTTTTATATAAAAACATTTTTTTTTATCAACAAATCATTTTAGCAAATATTTATTTTATTATACGTTTACTTTTTTTTTACGTTATTAGACTAGAATGACATTTATTATCATTCAATTTCAAATTGCATTCCAAATTTGCAAATTAATAAATAAATTATACATGTGTTAGTTTTTTTTTTGTCGAACATTATAAAATAATAATAATATTATGGCCCTGAAAAGGGCCGAGTATTTACTAATTTGACAACGAATAAAAAATTTAAGCCTTCTTTTCAGTTTTCTTGGGTAAAAGAACAGCTTGTATATTTGGTAAAACACCACCTTGTGCAATTGTAACACCAGACAGAAGTTTATTTAATTCTTCGTCGTTACGAATTGCCAATTGCAAATGTCTAGGAATAATACGAGTTTTCTTGTTATCACGAGCAGCATTACCCGCCAATTCTAGTACTTCAGCAGCTAAATATTCCATGACAGCAGCCAAATAAACTGGTGCACCAGCTCCAACACGTTCAGCATAATTTCCTTTTCTCAACAGACGATGAATACGTCCAACGGGAAACTGTAAACCAGCACGAGTTGATCGTGTCTTTGCCTTTCCTTTAACTTTGCCTCCTTTACCACGTCCGGACATTTTCACTTAGTTACAGACAGATAGACAGAAAAAGAACTGAGGAATACTCTCCACGGTGCAAAGAGATATGAAAATATTTACTATGTACCAACAAATTTATACTAACGAGTGTAGCCAATAGCGTACAGCGCACATGCCATAACGCAGTGGGTGGAGCCTATTGAAGAAACGGAACTTTATTATAAATATGCCTCGTAAGGTAGAGACACCGCTTAGTTGACGTTATACTTTGTATCGTTTAATAGTAAATATGCCACCAAAAACAAGCGGAAAAGCTGCAAAAAAAGCCGGAAAGGCACAAAAAAATATTTCTAAAGGAGATAAAAAGAAGAGACGAAAGAGGAAGGAAAGTTATGCCATTTACATCTACAAAGTTTTGAAACAAGTACATCCTGACACCGGTATTTCCAGTAAAGCTATGAGTATCATGAACAGTTTTGTTAATGATATTTTCGAACGTATTGCAGCTGAAGCTTCACGTTTAGCACATTACAATAAACGTTCTACGATTACCAGTAGAGAAATTCAAACTGCAGTTCGTCTATTACTTCCTGGTGAATTGGCTAAACACGCAGTCAGTGAAGGAACAAAAGCTGTAACTAAATATACAAGTTCTAAATAATTTCATGTTTATTTACATAGCATTTACCTATTTCTTTTTAACAACAACAACGGTTCTTTTAAGAACCACAACATATACGTATATATATATAAAATGATAAAAATTATAATTAAATTGTATTAGATTTTATTATTAATGACAAGATCTATTACAGTATAAAAATTATATAATTTTTTTATTAAAATATTGAAACAAAAAAAAAGAATATAATTACTGAATTTTTAAATAATTAACAATAAAATATTAAAGAAAGAAAGAAATAAATAAATAAATAAATAATACAAATTTTATAGTAAATAGCATACAAATTATTAATTATATCCTCAAATATTTTATAAATAATCCAAAATATATTCTACAAATAATACAAATTGAATAAACAACAAAAAAATGACATTTTTTTTATTTTTACATCTTTTATTTTCTGAAACAACTGACTATTATCTGTTATAATATATTTAACTTAGTGAAGTTTAGGTTGCAAAAATTAAGTAACTATTAAATTTTATCATAATTAATAAAATATACTTGTGGTTCTGAAAAGAACCGTTGTTGTTATTTATATAAAAAAAAATCCCTGTTTAGGCACGTTCTCCACGAATTCTTCTAGCCAATTGAATGTCTTTAGGCATTATAGTTACACGTTTAGCATGGATGGCACACAAATTTGTATCTTCAAAAAGACCAACCAAGTAAGCTTCACTGGCTTCTTGAAGAGCCATTACAGCGGAACTTTGGAAACGTAAATCGGTTTTAAAATCCTGTGCAATTTCTCGCACTAAACGTTGGAAAGGTAATTTTCGGATCAAAAGCTCAGTACTTTTCTGATAACGTCTGATTTCACGAAGAGCTACAGTTCCGGGACGGTAACGATGTGGTTTTTTAACGCCACCAGTAGCTGGAGCACTCTTACGAGCTGCTTTTGTAGCTAATTGTTTTCTGGGAGCTTTACCTCCGGTTGATTTACGAGCCGTTTGCTTTGTACGTGCCATTATTATTACAAATTATTCAAAAAAAAAATTTATAAGAACAGCGCCAACGACGACTTGATACTAACAATAGTAGAGTTCGAATGAATTTAATTTTGTTTTGGTCTGCTCTTTTATCACCTCGATCTGGTCGCTGATTGGTCGAGAGGTGGAGCTTAGCCAACAAAAAGCCGTACTCTCAAGGAGAAACTACAGTCAACGTGCAGTGTTTGTTCGTAACGAATCTTACTTGCAGTTTTAATCAATTCGTTTTTATTTAATATGACAGGCCGAGGTAAAGGTGGAAAAGGTCTTGGTAAAGGGGGTGCTAAACGTCACCGTAAAGTATTACGTGATAATATCCAAGGTATTACCAAACCTGCCATTAGAAGATTGGCACGTAGAGGTGGTGTCAAACGTATATCTGGTCTTATCTATGAAGAAACCAGAGGAGTACTGAAAGTATTTTTGGAAAATGTAATCAGAGATGCTGTAACTTATACAGAACATGCTAAAAGGAAAACCGTCACAGCCATGGATGTTGTTTATGCATTAAAAAGACAGGGACGTACTTTGTATGGTTTTGGAGGTTAAAAATATTTAACTTGATAATCGTCAATATTGTCAACTATCATCTAAATATATTGTTAAACAATAAAATAAAACATCGGTTCTTTTCAGAACCACAAAAATTAAATTTATCAATGATAAAAATTTCATAAACTAAACAAAACAAACAAACGATTTATTTTTCTTTTTGGCTTTTACTACAATCAGTTAATTTTAATTAAAATTAAAAGATTCTATATCAATAATGTAAACTATTTTACTTTTATACATTAATTAAACGGATAATTATTATAATTTTTTTTAAGTTAGATTATTATTTTTTGTTAAATTATAAAATCACACACACATAATACTGACCATCTTATGAAAGATACTGTTTGTTAAGATATTTAATTTAAAACAGCTTTTGTTTTTTTTTTGTCTTTTATTCATTCATATCAATCCTAGTTAAGAAGAATAATAAAGGAACATCCCAATTTTGGATATGTTATTTTTTAAATGCTAATAATATGTTTTTATTTTGTTTTCTCTATTATTCTACAAGTCTATCTAAACGAAACCACAGTTCAGTTTAATTTTTATATACTTACTTAAAAAACAAAACGTTTATATATCGATTTAATTAAAATAATTATAACTTTTCTCTATCATATATATATATATTCACATATAGATTGTGGCCCTTAAAAGGGCCGAGTATTATTTGATATGATATTAATATTGTATTAAATTAGGCTTTCTTTTCAGTTTTCTTGGGTAAAAGAACAGCTTGTATATTTGGTAAAACACCACCTTGTGCAATTGTAACACCAGACAGAAGTTTATTTAATTCTTCGTCGTTACGAATTGCCAATTGCAAATGTCTAGGAATAATACGAGTTTTCTTGTTGTCACGAGCAGCATTACCCGCCAATTCTAGTACTTCAGCAGCTAAATATTCCATGACAGCAGCCAAATAAACTGGTGCACCAGCTCCAACACGTTCAGCATAATTTCCTTTTCTCAACAGACGATGAATACGTCCAACGGGAAATTGTAAACCAGCACGGTTTGATCGTGACTTTGCCTTTCCTTTAACTTTTCCACCTTTACCACGTCCGGACATTTTTCTTTATATATAGTTGTACAAAAAGAGACAACACACTCTACTCTTACACGAAACGTTATGAAAATTTCTATAATCTACCAACAAATTTATAGTAACGAGTATAGCCAATAGCGTACAGCGCACATGCCGTAACGCAGTGGGTGGAGCCTATTGAAGAAACGCAACTTTATTATAATATGCCTTGTAAGTCGGCGGCACCACACAGTTAACGTTATACTTTGGTACCGTTTAACAGTAAATATGCCACCAAAAACAAGCGGAAAAGCTGCGAAAAAAGCCGGCAAGGCACAAAAAAATATTTCTAAAGGTGATAAGAAGAAGAGACGAAAGAGGAAGGAAAGTTATGCCATTTACATCTACAAAGTTTTGAAACAAGTACATCCTGACACCGGTATTTCCAGTAAAGCCATGAGTATCATGAACAGTTTTGTTAATGATATTTTTGAACGTATTGCAGCAGAAGCTTCCCGTTTAGCACACTACAATAAACGTTCTACGATTACCAGTAGAGAAATTCAAACTGCAGTTCGTCTATTACTTCCTGGTGAATTGGCTAAACACGCAGTCAGTGAAGGAACAAAAGCTGTTACTAAATATACAAGCTCCAAGTAATTTACATAATTAATTGGACAAATTTGCAATACAAAACGGTTCTTTTCAGAACCACAATATATTTATATTTTATTAATGAATAAAAACCATTTTATTATCTATATCCAAAAACTTTGAGAAAAATTTGTTGAAATGTCAAATTTGTTCTCTTAAAAATTAAATTATCAGTATCTTTAAAACTGTAAAATGTTACAGTCGTATTAAATAAGTAATTTCATTCTTTCTGATGTTCATTTTTGAATCATTAAAACTATTTATGATATTAGAAATTGTTGGTTAGCAACAATGAAACGACTAAGTGGACTCTTTTAAATTATCCTACGTTTTGGGTTTAGATGGAAAGTTTTACGTTTTGACGCTATTTGAGCTCATCTGCAGGGATTTAGATGGAAAAGTTTTACGTTTCGAACATATTTGAAACTGTTTTTTTAAACTTTTTTAGTTCATCTTCAATGATTTAGTTGGAAAGTTTTACGTTTCGAACCTATAAAAGTTCATCTTCAGGGATTTAGATGAAAAGTTTTACGTTTCGAACCTATAAGAGTTTATCTTTAGGGATTTAGAAAGAAAAGTTTTACGTTTTGACCCTATTTGATGTCATCTTCAGAGATGTAGATGGAAAAGTTTACTTTTATTTGTACAATACTTATAGTGTTATATAACTTGTAAAAAAACAAAAACATTTTCTTTAAAATTGCAGTTAGTTAAAAAAATACAAACAAAAGTACAAGAAATCCCAATAGATGTCGCTACATGCTTGAAATTTATTTAATTTATGTATTTTATAATTCTTGTTTAATTTTAGCTAATATCATTACAATTATTTTGTCAAAATGTATGATTAATCAGATAAATCGTTATTTTATATGTAAAATAATTGATAATAATAGAAACCTTAGTAAGAAATGTCTCTTTTTGAAGTATAGTATGAGGGAATGATGACAAAAATATATAAAAAAATAGAGATGTGTACCCTGTATACCCTAATTGTTTCTATAGATTTCCACATATAACTTTTTAATTAATATCATATATTAATAAACAATCAATTTTAACTTGTTCAATCACTTTGTAAAAAGTTTTAAGAGTATCTAGAATAGGTCGAACCGAAATAAAACTGTATAAAATTTAGCGTTAGTTGAATAATTATGCTTAAAAAATGATTTAACGAAAGAAATCTTTTATGTTGGATGAAATTTTTCAGTTGTAAAAACGGTAAATAGTGTCATAGAAGATGGAAAATTCCTTACAAAAACGTATTGTTTAATAAACTTTTTCTGTGTTTCACAAAATGCCTAGCTTTATTTTACCTACTTTTTTCATATAAGATAAAACAATTGGCAATTAAAATATCACATAGATGACAGATAAATAATTATAAAACCTATTAGAAAATAGATTGTTTAAATAAATTTTACTTTTAAGGATAAATTAGTGTTTATTATAAAAAGTTCTTTTCTAAACCAACGTTTTAACAGATATTCGAATAGTGTGATAATGGTTGAACATGGTATATTACAATCTTACGTAAGTTTTTATTCTAGGTAGATAAATTAAAAATTATATAACAATATCAAAATAGATAGTTGAATTTTTACATTTATAAATGTAAAAAATAATTTGTTTTATTGAAATTGAACATTATAACGGCTTAATCCGAACATTCGAGCTGAATCATTACATAGCAGTTTTTGAGCTGATTTCAAGACAATATTTTCAAGTGTGCTATTAAAATTTTTGCAGCATACTAAAATTTGGACTTTCTATTTGACTTTCTTAGTTTATTGTTGATGTGGGTTTTTTCAAAATACCTCAGGTCGGTGAAAAAGAAAACGATGTTAACATGACTATCGCTCTGTGGTAGCGCCACTTTAGTTTCATGAACTCAAAGTGCAACCATTCAGTCTTCGGTCCGACCACACTAACCGACTACTCGGTGTTCGTGTAATTTTTGGCGCATTTTATTTAAACACAATTCGAGATAAATTCTCAGTGATTCAGTGAAAAAATAAAAATTTATACATAACTATGGCCGATACAGATAACCAGAATTCGGCAACTTCTGCAACGACCGGTGCCAATGCATCTCAGATCTCTTCTTCATCAAAAAAAGAGAAAAAAAATAAAAATCCAAGAAGTAAACCTTCTCATCCACCTACATCTGAAATGGTCAATAACGCTATTAAAGGACTAAAAGAGAGAGGTGGATCGTCGCTTCAAGCTATCAAAAAATATATAACAGCAAATTACAAAGTTGACGCTGAAAAAGTTGCGCCTTTCATCAAAAAGTACTTAAAATCTGCTGTAGTATCAGGATCTCTGGTCCAAACTAAAGGAAAGGGTGCATCAGGTTCATTTAAACTTGCATCAGCTGCATCCACTGGATCGATCAAAAGTACTAGTGCCACTGGTGAAAAGAAAAAGGCTTCTGGTGCAAAACCCAAAAAAGCTGCAACTGTAAAACGATCTAGTTTAGCAACTGGAGATAAAACTAAACCGGCTAAGAAATCAATCAAAGCGAAAAAATCACCAATAAAAGCTGCTAAACCGAAAAAAGACGAAAAGAAAACACCATCTGCTGCTAAAACTACATCGACTACAACTGCAAAATCACCGATTAAAGCCAAAAAATCAGCTAAAGGTCCAACTAAAAAACCAAAGGCACCAAAACCAAAAACTGCCAAAACTCCTACTTCACCTAAAGCCAGGAAGGCAGCATCACCTAAAAAGAAGAAATAAACACGAAATATTTATATATCATCGTTGTTTATGTGGTATCATCCTTCAATAAACTGTTATTATAAACAAATGGCCCTTTTGAGGGCCACAAAATTATTCAATTTTAATAATGATAGAATAAAAATAATAATTATAATAATAATAAAACAAAAACCGTATAAGTTGATAAGTTTGATACAAGTTTTAAAAATTTTAAATTGTAAAAAAAAAAAAATTATTTATCATTCAATTAGATTTTCTTTTGTACGAATTTAGCTAAATATTAAAACAAAAATGAATATATATATATATATATATATATATATATGTATTGTGCTTCTTAAAGATTTTCTAAGTGGAAACGCAATAAATCACAACAAAATATAACAATATTTGTTTTTATATAAAAACATTTTTTTTTATCAACAAATCATTTTAGCAAATATTTATTTTATTATACGTTTACTTTTTTTTTACGTTATTAGACTAGAATGACATTTATTATCATTCAATTTCAAATTGCATTCCAAATTTGCAAATTAATAAATAAATTATACATGTGTTAGTTTTTTTTTTGTCGAACATTATAAAATAATAATAATATTATGGCCCTGAAAAGGGCCGAGTATTTACTAATTTGACAACGAATAAAAAATTTAAGCCTTCTTTTCAGTTTTCTTGGGTAAAAGAACAGCTTGTATATTTGGTAAAACACCACCTTGTGCAATTGTAACACCAGACAGAAGTTTATTTAATTCTTCGTCGTTACGAATTGCCAATTGCAAATGTCTAGGAACAATACGAGTTTTCTTGTTATCACGAGCAGCATTACCCGCCAATTCTAGTACTTCAGCAGCTAAATATTCCATGACAGCAGCCAAATAAACTGGTGCACCAGCTCCAACACGTTCAGCATAATTTCCTTTTCTCAACAGACGATGAATACGTCCAACGGGAAACTGTAAACCAGCACGAGTTGATCGTGTCTTTGCCTTTCCTTTAACTTTGCCTCCTTTACCACGTCCGGACATTTTCACTTAGTTACAGACAGATAGACAGAAAAAGAACTGAGGAATACTCTCCACGGTGCAAAGAGATATTAAAATATTTACTATGTACCAACAAATTTATACTAACGAGTGTAGCCAATAGCGTACAGCGCACATGCCATAACGCAGTGGGTGGAGCCTATTGAAGAAACGGAACTTTATTATAAATATGCCTCGTAAGGTAGAGACACCGCTTAGTTGACGTTATACTTTGTATCGTTTAATAGTAAATATGCCACCAAAAACAAGCGGAAAAGCTGCAAAAAAAGCCGGAAAGGCACAAAAAAATATTTCTAAAGGAGATAAAAAGAAGAGACGAAAGAGGAAGGAAAGTTATGCCATTTACATCTACAAAGTTTTGAAACAAGTACATCCTGACACCGGTATTTCCAGTAAAGCTATGAGTATCATGAACAGTTTTGTTAATGATATTTTCGAACGTATTGCAGCTGAAGCTTCACGTTTAGCACATTACAATAAACGTTCTACGATTACCAGTAGAGAAATTCAAACTGCAGTTCGTCTATTACTTCCTGGTGAATTGGCTAAACACGCAGTCAGTGAAGGAACAAAAGCTGTAACTAAATATACAAGTTCTAAATAATTTCATGTTTATTTACATAGCATTTACCTATTTCTTTTTAACAACAACAACGGTTCTTTTAAGAACCACAACATATACGTATATATATATAAAATGATAAAAATTATAATTAAATTGTATTAGATTTTATTATTAATGACAAGATCTATTACAGTATAAAAATTATATAATTTTTTTATTAAAATATTGAAACAAAAAAAAAGAATATAATTACTGAATTTTTAAATAATTAACAATAAAATATTAAAGAAAGAAAGAAATAAATAAATAAATAAATAATACAAATTTTATAGTAAATAGCATACAAATTATTAATTATATCCTCAAATATTTTATAAATAATCCAAAATATATTCTACAAATAATACAAATTGAATAAACAACAAAAAAATGACATTTTTTTTATTTTTACATCTTTTATTTTCTGAAACAACTGACTATTATCTGTTATAATATATTTAACTTAGTGAAGTTTAGGTTGCAAAAATTAAGTAACTATTAAATTTTATCATAATTAATAAAATATACTTGTGGTTCTGAAAAGAACCGTTGTTGTTATTTATATAAAAAAAAATCCCTGTTTAGGCACGTTCTCCACGAATTCTTCTAGCCAATTGAATGTCTTTAGGCATTATAGTTACACGTTTAGCATGGATGGCACACAAATTTGTATCTTCAAAAAGACCAACCAAGTAAGCTTCACTGGCTTCTTGAAGAGCCATTACAGCGGAACTTTGGAAACGTAAATCGGTTTTAAAATCCTGTGCAATTTCTCGCACTAAACGTTGGAAAGGTAATTTTCGGATCAAAAGCTCAGTACTTTTCTGATAACGTCTGATTTCACGAAGAGCTACAGTTCCGGGACGGTAACGATGTGGTTTTTTAACGCCACCAGTAGCTGGAGCACTCTTACGAGCTGCTTTTGTAGCTAATTGTTTTCTGGGAGCTTTACCTCCGGTTGATTTACGAGCCGTTTGCTTTGTACGTGCCATTATTATTACAAATTATTCAACAAAAAAATTTATAAGAACAGCGCCAACGACGACTTGATACTAACAATAGTAGAGTTCGAATGAATTTAATTTTGTTTTGGTCTGCTCTTTTATCACCTCGATCTGGTCGCTGATTGGTCGAGAGGTGGAGCTTAGCCAACAAAAAGCCGTACTCTCAAGGAGAAACTACAGTCAACGTGCAGTGTTTGTTCGTAACGAATCTTACTTGCAGTTTTAATCAATTCGTTTTTATTTAATATGACAGGCCGAGGTAAAGGTGGAAAAGGTCTTGGTAAAGGGGGTGCTAAACGTCACCGTAAAGTATTACGTGATAATATCCAAGGTATTACCAAACCTGCCATTAGAAGATTGGCACGTAGAGGTGGTGTCAAACGTATATCTGGTCTTATCTATGAAGAAACCAGAGGAGTACTGAAAGTATTTTTGGAAAATGTAATCAGAGATGCTGTAACTTATACAGAACATGCTAAAAGGAAAACCGTCACAGCCATGGATGTTGTTTATGCATTAAAAAGACAGGGACGTACTTTGTATGGTTTTGGAGGTTAAAAATATTTAACTTGATAATCGTCAATATTGTCAACTATCATCTAAATATATTGTTAAACAATAAAATAAAACATCGGTTCTTTTCAGAACCACAAAAATTAAATTTATCAATGATAAAAATTTCATAAACTAAACAAAACAAACAAACGATTTATTTTTCTTTTTGGCTTTTACTACAATCAGTTAATTTTAATTAAAATTAAAAGATTCTATATCAATAATGTAAACTATTTTACTTTTATACATTAATTAAACGGATAATTATTATAATTTTTTTTAAGTTAGATTATTATTTTTTGTTAAATTATAAAATCACACACACATAATACTGACCATCTTATGAAAGATACTGTTTGTTAAGATATTTAATTTAAAACAGCTTTTGTTTTTTTTTTGTCTTTTATTCATTCATATCAATCCTAGTTAAGAAGAATAATAAAGGAACATCCCAATTTTGGATATGTTATTTTTTAAATGCTAATAATATGTTTTTATTTTGTTTTCTCTATTATTCTACAAGTCTATCTAAACGAAACCACAGTTCAGTTTAATTTTTATATACTTACTTAAAAAACAAAACGTTTATATATCGATTTAATTAAAATAATTATAACTTTTCTCTATCATATATATATATTCACATATAGATTGTGGCCCTTAAAAGGGCCGAGTATTATTTGATATGATATTAATATTGTATTAAATTAGGCTTTCTTTTCAGTTTTCTTGGGTAAAAGAACAGCTTGTATATTTGGTAAAACACCACCTTGTGCAATTGTAACACCAGACAGAAGTTTATTTAATTCTTCGTCGTTACGAATTGCCAATTGCAAATGTCTAGGAATAATACGAGTTTTCTTGTTGTCACGAGCAGCATTACCCGCCAATTCTAGTACTTCAGCAGCTAAATATTCCATGACAGCAGCCAAATAAACTGGTGCACCAGCTCCAACACGTTCAGCATAATTTCCTTTTCTCAACAGACGATGAATACGTCCAACGGGAAATTGTAAACCAGCACGGTTTGATCGTGACTTTGCCTTTCCTTTAACTTTTCCACCTTTACCACGTCCGGACATTTTTCTTTATATATAGTTGTACAAAAAGAGACAACACACTCTACTCTTACACGAAACGTTATGAAAATTTCTATAATCTACCAACAAATTTATAGTAACGAGTATAGCCAATAGCGTACAGCGCACATGCCGTAACGCAGTGGGTGGAGCCTATTGAAGAAACGCAACTTTATTATAATATGCCTTGTAAGTCGGCGGCACCACACAGTTAACGTTATACTTTGGTACCGTTTAACAGTAAATATGCCACCAAAAACAAGCGGAAAAGCTGCGAAAAAAGCCGGCAAGGCACAAAAAAATATTTCTAAAGGTGATAAGAAGAAGAGACGAAAGAGGAAGGAAAGTTATGCCATTTACATCTACAAAGTTTTGAAACAAGTACATCCTGACACCGGTATTTCCAGTAAAGCCATGAGTATCATGAACAGTTTTGTTAATGATATTTTTGAACGTATTGCAGCAGAAGCTTCCCGTTTAGCACACTACAATAAACGTTCTACGATTACCAGTAGAGAAATTCAAACTGCAGTTCGTCTATTACTTCCTGGTGAATTGGCTAAACACGCAGTCAGTGAAGGAACAAAAGCTGTTACTAAATATACAAGCTCCAAGTAATTTACATAATTAATTGGACAAATTTGCAATACAAAACGGTTCTTTTCAGAACCACAATATATTTATATTTTATTAATGAATAAAAACCATTTTATTATCTATATCCAAAAACTTTGAGAAAAATTTGTTGAAATGTCAAATTTGTTCTCTTAAAAATTAAATTATCAGTATCTTTAAAACTGTAAAATGTTACAGTCGTATTAAATAAGTAATTTCATTCTTTCTGATGTTCATTTTTGAATCATTAAAACTATTTATGATATTAGAAATTGTTGGTTAGCAACAATGAAACGACTAAGTGGACTCTTTTAAATTATCCTACGTTTTGGGTTTAGATGGAAAGTTTTACGTTTTGACGCTATTTGAGCTCATCTGCAGGGATTTAGATGGAAAAGTTTTACGTTTCGAACATATTTGAAACTGTTTTTTTAAACTTTTTTAGTTCATCTTCAATGATTTAGTTGGAAAGTTTTACGTTTCGAACCTATAAAAGTTCATCTTCAGGGATTTAGATGAAAAGTTTTACGTTTCGAACCTATAAGAGTTTATCTTTAGG
>CAXIIO010000835.1:0-2500 GCA_964028335.1 Altica lythri
AAAAAATTTCTACGTACTTTCACAACAAGTAAAAACATGAAATTCTACAAAACAGCTATCTACCTTAAAACTACACTTTATTTACTAGCACTGCTTCTTAATATTAAAAGCAAAAGCAGTTGTATAGATATTTAGTTTTATTAACAACATCAAAATATTTTCAATAAAATTCTCCGTACTTTCACAAGTTAAATATGTAAAAAAGTACATTTTATTTACTACTACCGTTTTTTAGAATCGACAGCAGAAACAGTAGCATATATATTTCGTTTAATTTAATAAAAATATATTTTTCTCTGATTTAGCATATAAATATAATTTTAGAAAAATTCTACATACTTTCACAAGTTAAAACTTAAAATTCTACAAAACAGTTTTCGAAGCTTAAACCTACATTTTTTCACTAGCATTGTTTCTTGGAATCGGAAACAGAAGCAGAAGCATAAATATTTCATTTACTTTTCAATATTAATAAAATTTCAAAAAATTTCTACGTACTTTCACAACAAGTAAAAACATGAAATTCTACAAAACAGCTATCTAGCTTAAAACTACACTTTATTTACTAGCACTGCTTCTTAATATTAAAAGCAAAAGCAGTTGTATAGATATTTAGTTTATATTAACAATATAAAAATATTTTCAATAAAATTCTCTGTACTTTCACAAGTTAAATATGTAAAAAAGTACATTTTATTTACTACCACCGTTTTTCAAACTCAAAATCAGAATCAGTAGCATATATATTTCGTTTAATTTACGACATAAAAATATATTTTTCTCTGATTTACCATATAAATATAATTCCAGAAAAATTCTACATACTTTCACAAGTTAAAACTTAAAATTCTACAAAACAGCTTTCGAAGCTTAAACCTAAATTTTTTCACTAGCATTGTTTCTTGGAATCGGAAACAGAAGCAGAAGCATAAATATTTCATTTACTTTTCAATATTAATAAAATTTCAAAAAATTTCTACGTACTTTCACAACAAGTAAAAACATGAAATTCTACAAAACAGCTATCTAGCTTAAAACTACACTTTATTTACTAGCACTGCTTCTTAATATTAAAAGCAAAAGCAGTTGTATAGATATTTAGTTTTATTAACAACATCAAAATATTTTCAATAAAATTCTCCGTACTTTCACAAGTTAAATATGTAAAAAAGTACATTTTATTTACTACTACCGTTTTTTAGAATCGACAGCAGAAACAGTAGCATATATATTTCGTTTAATTTAATAAAAATATATTTTTCTCTGATTTAGCATATAAATATAATTTTAGAAAAATTCTACATACTTTCACAAGTTAAAACTTAAAATTCTACATATTTGGTTTTATTAACAATATTAAAATATTTTCAATAAAATTCTCTGTACTTTCACAAGTTACAAATATGTGAAAAAGTACACTTTACTTACTGCTACCGTTTTATAGAATTGACAGCAGAAACAGTAGCATACACATTTCGTTTAATTTACCATATAAATATATTTTCAACAAATTTCTACGTATTTTCACAGCAAGTAAAAACATAAAATTCTACAAAACAGCTATCTACCTTAAACTACACTTTATTTATAAACACTGCTTCTAAGTATTAAACACAAAAGCAGTGGTATAGATATTTCGTTTTATTAACAATATAGAAATATTTTTAATAAAATTCTTTGTACTTTCACAAGTTAAATATGTGATAGTAGATAGGTCATGCACAATTGAATTTAAAACGAAGTTTAAATACCTAGACTTCATAGTAGATAACAATTTAACTGTTGTCACACATCATGACTATATCGTAAGGAAAATGGCAAAGAAACTATAATATTTTTTTGGTAGAATCTTCATACACCTTAACACTTTTGACAAAGTCAGTGTATACAATACAATAATACAACCACACAGTATGGCATGATGAGAAGTTTAAAGTAATACTAGTAATCGTGTCATGTACAGAGTCTATTAGAAAGCACTGATAAACCAGGAAGCGGATTTACGTTTCTGCGTTTATTTTACGATAGTACAATAATTGTAAAATAGCCACGCAAATGTTGCTAATATTTGGCGTTAAAATAGTGTTTTGTAACATATTTTGGGACGATGGAAAGTTACTTAATAGTGTGCAATTAAAAATTGCATTTACTTGACTTTGTATAGCAGTTTTTTTAATGTTTGTAATTGTTAAAATTATTGAGCAATCTAAAATTAATTTTACAAATTAAAAGTCGTCTGCGAAATACACCTGTAAGGTCCAATTTTCATTGTCTTACAACGACAACGATGATGAAGGATGTTGTTATGTTATGAACAAATTTTACAACAAACCAAAACGAATTGGATAATGAAAAGACGCTTTCTCAATCCAAAAAAAATATAAGTTTGATGGTCTTTCTGTTCGAAAAACTACCACGGCAATTTATGGTTAAATCACTCGCCATTTCAATCCATATATATAAAAATGAAACCCGTTTTCCTTGGTCATGGCATCACGCG
>CAXIIO010000835.1:7500-17500 GCA_964028335.1 Altica lythri
GCCTCTAATCATTCGCTTTACCGGATGAAACTCGTACGCAACGAGCGCCAGCTATCCTGAGGGAAACTTCGGAGGGAACCAGCTACTAGATGGTTCGATTAGTCTTTCGCCCCTATACCCAGTTCCGACGATCGATTTGCACGTCAGAATCGCTACGGACCTCCATCAGGGTTTCCCCTGACTTCGTCCTGACCAGGCATAGTTCACCATCTTTCGGGTCCCAGCGTGTACGCTCTTGGTGCGCCTCTTCTCGCAATGAGAATGAGACGCCCCGGGAGTGCGGAGTGGCCACTTTAAGGGCAAACCACCCATCCTCCCTCGGTCTACGCAAGGTAAACCTTTACTTTCATTACGCCTTTAGGTTTAGTCATGTCCCAATGACTCGCGCACATGCTAGACTCCTTGGTCCGTGTTTCAAGACGGGTCCTGAAAGTACCCAAAGCTATAGCGTCGCTGATCGGCGTTTCAACGAGGTCTGTTCGAGAACACCGCAACCAACAGTCGTTCTGGGACAGAATCGGCACCAGGTCCGATCACCGTCAAACACAGAACGTGCTTGCTACGGGCCGAACGCTAACTGAGTAGCGGCCCCGCGCCTTTAGCATACCGTCGAGCGAGTCTGTCGGAACATCGAGGGTCCACGCGACAAAAGCCATGTGGGCTCCACCCCAAGTCTTAGACAGACACCCAACGGATCGCGACGTCCTACTAGAGGAAAAGTGCACGCGTTCCACATCGGTTCGAAGAACGAGAGGCGCGGACGACGTAAACGTAATCCGTCACACAAACTTTCAACTCCGACAGTAGAGACGCGAATGAATTTCCTCTTTCGACCTTTCGGGTTTCTCAGGTTTACCCCTGAACGGTTTCACGTACTCTTGAACTCTCTCTTCAAAGTGCTTTTCAACTTTCCCTCACGGTACTTGTTCGCTATCGGTCTCGTGGTCATATTTAGCCTTAGATGGAGTTTACCACCCACTTAGGGCTGCACTCTCAAGCAACCCGACTCTGAGGAGAGATTCTCCCGCAATTGGCAGCGGTCACTACGGGCCTGGCACCCTCTATGGGCTGTGGCCCCGTTCAAGAAGGACTTGGACGCGCCGCACAATCTCGGGATAATGAATCCTCCCTAACACCACATTTCCCGGTGGTCGATGTCGGCCACGGGATTCGGTACTGGGCTTTTCCCTGTTCGCTCGCAGCTACTGAGGGAATCCTAGTTAGTTTCTTTTCCTCCGCTTAGTAATATGCTTAAATTCAGCGGGTAGTCTCACCTGCTCTGAGGTCGATAGATGATATTTAAGTACCAAACTATGCATTTTAAAATCAATGTCCAATAATTAAATGCCATATAGAAACACAGATCAGACGTCGTCTTTGAGAAGATTTCTCGGACACGACGATCGTGTACGTAATTCTACTACATTTAAAAGACATATAGATTTACGCATTTTTATGTTCGATACGTTGTGTACAATACACGTATAAAATTTATACAAATTTTATACGTTGCTATCGCAATTTAAGATGTTGCGTTAAAAATAAACGCATCTACATCCAACGCGTTCCGACAATTTTTTTCAAAAAAAAAAAATCGAACAGTCTTTTTAATTTGATACGACCCTCAGCCAGGAGTGGTCCAGGAACGAGTATCCGAGGACCGCAATGTGCGTTCGAAATGTCGATGTTCATGTGTCCTGCAGTTCACAAGTTGACGCGCAATTAGCTGCGTTCTTCATCGACCCACGAGCCAAGTGATTCACCGTTCAGGGTAATCGTTTTAACATTAAACGTGTTTCCATACGAAAGTATAAGTTTTCGTTTAAAGAAACTATACGTCTTATAAAATATCGTGAAAAATGTATTAAAAAAAAAATGATAAGAGAAAATTATGTACTTACGAATTTCTCCATTTGTAACGCCGTGTTTTACAAACGAGGCGTACACGGAGTAAACGTGCACAAGTATTTCCTCTTAATTTCGTCACCAATGAGTACATGCATTTTTACCATCTTGACAATTTGGGCGAAAAACTTTCAACACCGTCGGAATAATATATCGCATTCTACGATTTTGAATTCCTTAGAAAAAAATTATTCGTTTTTTTATCTGAATAACAGATGGATACGAATTTGTTATTTTTCTTGGTACCCAATTTTTATCAAGACAAATTGGTATATACATATTAATATTAGACCTCATCGACAACTTTGTTTTTTTTAGAACTTTAAAGTAAACAAAAATATAAATAATATAATTGTTTCTAACTTTAGTTCCTAAAAACATTTCGTTTATTTCGCATTCTATACCTCAAAAGATCGTATGCGTTTAATAACGGACGTTCTAATGACAGCATATGCAAGTAAAACGATATATAGTTCAAATATTTATAACAGACTTGTCGTAAGTTGACAAACACTGTAATGATCCTTCCGCAGGTTCACCTACGGAAACCTTGTTACGACTTTTACTTCCTCTAAATGATCAAGTTTGGTCATCTTTCCGAAGCATCGACGACGCCGAAACGCCACCGCGCTCAGTCCGAAGACCTCACTAAATCATTCAATCGGTAGTAGCGACGGGCGGTGTGTACAAAGGGCAGGGACGTAATCAACGCGAGCTTATGACTCGCGCTTACTGGGAATTCCTCGTTCATGGGGAACAATTGCAAGCCCCAATCCCTAGCACGAAGGAGGTTCAGCGGGTTACCCGGGCCGCTCGGCCAGGGAGGACACGCTGATTCCTTCAGTGTAGCGCGCGTGCGGCCCAGAACATCTAAGGGCATCACAGACCTGTTATTGCTCAATCTCGTGCGGCTAGAAGCCGCCTGTCCCTCTAAGAAGAATTGTTTGTACGCCGACAGTAAAAACCGCGCGCAGTGGGGGCCGAAACCCATCACCGGCGGGCCTTTGGGATGTCGAAATACGCCTAGTTAGCAGGCTAGAGTCTCGTTCGTTATCGGAATTAACCAGACAAATCGCTCCACCAACTAAGAACGGCCATGCACCACCACCCACCGAATCAAGAAAGAGCTCTCAATCTGTCAATCCTTCCGGTGTCCGGGCCTGGTGAGGTTTCCCGTGTTGAGTCAAATTAAGCCGCAGGCTCCACTCCTGGTGGTGCCCTTCCGTCAATTCCTTTAAGTTTCAGCTTTGCAACCATACTTCCCCCGGAACCCAAAAGCTTTGGTTTCCCGGAAGCTGCCCGCCGAGTCATCGGAGGAACGTCGGCGGATCGCTAGCTGGCATCGTTTATGGTTAGAACTAGGGCGGTATCTGATCGCCTTCGAACCTCTAACTTTCGTTCTTGATCAATGAAAGCGTTTTTGGCAAATGCTTTCGCTTCTGTCCGTCTTGCGACGATCCAAGAATTTCACCTCTAACGTCGCAATACGAATGCCCCCATCCGTTCCTATTAATCATTACCTCGGGGTTCCGAAAACCAACAAAATAGAACCGAGGTCCTATTCCATTATTCCATGCACACAGTATTCAGGCGAAGTTTTAGCCTGCTTTAAGCACTCTAATTTGTTCAAAGTAAACGTGCCGGCCCACCTCGACACTCAGTGAAGAGCACCGCGGCGGGATTGAGTTGGGCCGCCCTTGCGAGCTAAGCCCACCGGCAGGACGTCCCGCGACACGCCAGTTGACACCGCGTACGATGAACCAGCGACGCGGGACACAGATTCGACTACGAGCTTTTTAACCGCAACAACTTTAATATACGCTATTGGAGCTGGAATTACCGCGGCTGCTGGCACCAGACTTGCCCTCCAATTGATCCTCGTTAAAGGGTTTAGAGTGTACTCATTCCGATTACGGGGCCTCGGATGAGTCCCGTATCGTTATTTTTCGTCACTACCTCCCCGTGCCGGGAGTGGGTAATTTGCGCGCCTGCTGCCTTCCTTGGATGTGGTAGCCGTTTCTCAGGCTCCCTCTCCGGAATCGAACCCTGATTCCCCGTTACCCGTTACAACCATGGTAGGCGCAGAACCTACCATCGACAGTTGATAAGGCAGACATTTGAAAGATGCGTCGCCGGTGCGAGACCGTGCGATCAGCGTAAAGTTATTCAGAGTCACCAAGTATTACGATGTCGAGCAAGCTCGCCACCGATTGGTTTTGATCTAATAAAAGCGCTCCTTCCGTCTCCGGTCGGAGCTCTGTTTGCATGTATTAGCTCTAGAATTACCACAGTTATCCAAGTAAATGTGGGTACGATCTAAGGAACCATAACTGATTTAATGAGCCTTTCGCGGTTTCACCTTAATTTGGCTTGTACTGAGACATGCATGGCTTAATCTTTGAGACAAGCATATGACTACTGGCAGGATCAACCAGGGAGCTGTTGTTCCGTCATTCGAAAAAGAATAACAGAGATTATCAGTCTCCTCTAGTATTACAAATTTGCAATTCAAGAGAAACAAAAGACCGATGTGTCAAATCTCTATCATATTCTTTTCCTAGTGCGTGTTGAATTTTGCGTACATGAAAAGTTAAACTTTTCGCACGCCACGCTTAATAGGAGATAAGGTATATATGATATTTATAGAAGACAAGACAATCGTATTTGTATTATCTCTTATATTACATATAAAAACCGGACAGACAATATATTACATAACAGAGAGCTAGTTTTAAATGTAACTACTTTGTCATGTTTTATATAAACGCCTACCGGCAAAAAATTTCGAACATTCTCTCGACCCTTCGCTAGATATAAAGCGACACGGTGTACTCGAAAGAATCGTTACGAATAGAAATTCCCGCTCGGACAGAAGAGAGTTGTCGCAAAAAATGAAAAATTTGATTGAAATCAAATTTTATTAGTTTGATCGCATGTGGATCGCCAAACGTGTAAACGCCTTGCAAAATCCGCGATCTCGCTGTGTGATCTGTATCTTACGATACAAAAAATAATTGTGGTTTTATATATACATAATTTTATATTTCTTAACAATTACTACCAACATTTTTGAAGATAGAAATGTTAGAAAATAAAATATATAATATAAATCTCAACCACAATGCAAAAAGATCAAACTTGGACAACACCAGACTTTTAGATCGAGTATTTGTCGAGTCGTCTTTTTACATAACTGGGCAATTGTTATTATAGCGCTTTACGTTATTTAGTATATGTAGTTTAAATTTATGGTTTAATACTTTATATAATTTAATATTCGTCCAATAAATTTAATCATTACGTAATCTATATAACATTCTAATGAAAATAAAGATTACATTATAAAATTTCATAAAATTTTATTAAAACTTAAGTTGTTATGTTGGCACAATTAAGTGATATTTACAAAAAAATATATTTAAAAAAAATTATTTTTACATATTACTGAGAAATAACTTGTAAAATTTAACTACAATAATAATTCAATCATTTCTTACTAAAATACGTTAACACAATTAATTCAGTTATTAAATTGGTTTATCTTAATATTAAATTAACAAGATATAAAAACTATTATTCGTTGACCATTATATCATGTGCTTTCAAAAATATTCCACGTACTTTCACAAATTAAACATTTAAAAAAGTATACTTTATTTACTACTACCGTTTTTTAGAATCGACAGCAGAAACAGTAGCATATATATTTCGTTTAATTTAATAAAAATATATTTTTCTCTGATTTAGCATATAAATATAATTTTAGAAAAATTCTACATACTTTCACAAGTTAAAACCTAAAATTCTACAAAACAGTTTTCGAAGCTTAAACCTACATTTTTTTACTAGCACTGTTTCTTGGAATCGGAAACAGAAGCAAAAGCATAAATATTTCATTTACTTTTCAATATTAATAAAATTTCTACGTACTATCACAACAAGTAAAAACATGAAATTCTACAAAACAGCTATCTACCTTAAAACTACACTTTATTTACTAGCACTGCTTCTTAATATTGAAAGCAAAAGCAGTTGTATAGATATTTAGTTTATATTAACAATATAAAAATATTTTCAATAAAATTCTCTGTACTTTCACAAGTTAAATATGTAAAAAAGTACATTTTATTTACTACCACCGTTTTTCAAACTCAAAAGCAGAATCAGTAGCATATATATTTCGTTTAATTTACGACATAAAAATATATTTTTCTCTGATTTACCATATAAATATAATTCCAGAAAAATTCTACATACTTTCACAAGTTAAAACTTAAAATTCTACAAAACAGCTTTCGAAGCTTAAACCTACATTTTTTCACTAGCATTGTTTCTTGGAATCGGAAACAGAAGCAGAAGCATAAATATTTCATTTACTTTTCAATATTAATAAAATTTCAAAAAATTTCTACGTACTTTCACAACAAGTAAAAACATGAAATTCTACAAAACAGCTATCTACCTTAAAACTACACTTTATTTACTAGCACTGCTTCTTAATATTAAAAGCAAAAGCAGTTGTATAGATATTTAGTTTTATTAACAACATCAAAATATTTTCAATAAAATTCTCCGTACTTTCACAAGTTAAATATGTAAAAAAGTACATTTTATTTACTACTACCGTTTTTTAGAATCGACAGCAGAAACAGTAGCATATATATTTCGTTTAATTTAATAAAAATATATTTTTCTCTGATTTAGCATATAAATATAATTTTAGAAAAATTCTACATACTTTCACAAGTTAAAACTTAAAATTCTACAAAACAGTTTTCGAAGCTTAAACCTACATTTTTTCACTAGCATTGTTTCTTGGAATCGGAAACAGAAGCAGAAGCATAAATATTTCATTTACTTTTCAATATTAATAAAATTTCAAAAAATTTCTACGTACTTTCACAACAAGTAAAAACATGAAATTCTACAAAACAGCTATCTAGCTTAAAACTACACTTTATTTACTAGCACTGCTTCTTAATATTAAAAGCAAAAGCAGTTGTATAGATATTTAGTTTATATTAACAATATAAAAATATTTTCAATAAAATTCTCTGTACTTTCACAAGTTAAATATGTAAAAAAGTACATTTTATTTACTACCACCGTTTTTCAAACTCAAAATCAGAATCAGTAGCATATATATTTCGTTTAATTTACGACATAAAAATATATTTTTCTCTGATTTACCATATAAATATAATTCCAGAAAAATTCTACATACTTTCACAAGTTAAAACTTAAAATTCTACAAAACAGCTTTCGAAGCTTAAACCTAAATTTTTTCACTAGCATTGTTTCTTGGAATCGGAAACAGAAGCAGAAGCATAAATATTTCATTTACTTTTCAATATTAATAAAATTTCAAAAAATTTCTACGTACTTTCACAACAAGTAAAAACATGAAATTCTACAAAACAGCTATCTAGCTTAAAACTACACTTTATTTACTAGCACTGCTTCTTAATATTAAAAGCAAAAGCAGTTGTATAGATATTTAGTTTTATTAACAACATCAAAATATTTTCAATAAAATTCTCCGTACTTTCACAAGTTAAATATGTAAAAAAGTACATTTTATTTACTACTACCGTTTTTTAGAATCGACAGCAGAAACAGTAGCATATATATTTCGTTTAATTTAATAAAAATATATTTTTCTCTGATTTAGCATATAAATATAATTTTAGAAAAATTCTACATACTTTCACAAGTTAAAACTTAAAATTCTACATATTTGGTTTTATTAACAATATTAAAATATTTTCAATAAAATTCTCTGTACTTTCACAAGTTACAAATATGTGAAAAAGTACACTTTACTTACTGCTACCGTTTTATAGAATTGACAGCAGAAACAGTAGCATACACATTTCGTTTAATTTACCATATAAATATATTTTCAACAAATTTCTACGTATTTTCACAGCAAGTAAAAACATAAAATTCTACAAAACAGCTATCTACCTTAAACTACACTTTATTTATAAACACTGCTTCTAAGTATTAAACACAAAAGCAGTGGTATAGATATTTCGTTTTATTAACAATATAGAAATATTTTTAATAAAATTCTTTGTACTTTCACAAGTTAAATATGTGATAGTAGATAGGTCATGCACAATTGAATTTAAAACGAAGTTTAAATACCTAGACTTCATAGTAGATAACAATTTAACTGTTGTCACACATCATGACTATATCGTAAGGAAAATGGCAAAGAAACTATAATATTTTTTTGGTAGAATCTTCATACACCTTAACACTTTTGACAAAGTCAGTGTATACAATACAATAATACAACCACACAGTATGGCATGATGAGAAGTTTAAAGTAATACTAGTAATCGTGTCATGTACAGAGTCTATTAGAAAGCACTGATAAACCAGGAAGCGGATTTACGTTTCTGCGTTTATTTTACGATAGTACAATAATTGTAAAATAGCCACGCAAATGTTGCTATATATTTGGCGTTAAAATAGTGTTTTGTAACATATTTTGGGACGATGGAAAGTTACTTAATAGTGTGCAATTAAAAATTGCATTTACTTGACTTTGTATAGCAGTTTTTTTAATGTTTGTAATTGTTAAAATTATTGAGCAATCTAAAATTAATTTTACAAATTAAAAGTCGTCTGCGAAATACACCTGTAAGGTCCAATTTTCATTGTCTTACAACGACAACGATGATGAAGGATGTTGTTATGTTATGAACAAATTTTACAACAAACCAAAACGAATTGGATAATGAAAAGACGCTTTCTCAATCCAAAAAAAATATAAGTTTGATGGTCTTTCTGTTCGAAAAACTACCACGGCAATTTATGGTTAAATCACTCGCCATTTCAATCCATATATATAAAAATGAAACCCGTTTTCCTTGGTCATGGCATCACGCGTGAATGACTGGACCGATTTTACTAATTCTTTTTTTGTTGTATTTGTTATTATTAGGAGAAGGTTCTTACGGAAGAAAATATTAAGAAAATCTCTCAGAAATATTGAAAAATAGACATTTAATTTTGCATATTTTAAAAAACGCGCGTAACGAATGTCAATGTCATTCACAGCCATAGACTATATTGAAAGAGCATCGTTTGTTCGGAAACGTGGTCACTTAATTAAATAAACCTTAAATTAACCTGTGACATCACACCCATAGTTTTAATTTATGGAATGTATAAATTTTATTTATTTATTAATTTATTTACGGATTTTCCTTTTTTACAAGTTTTACTCTATAATAATTATAAAACTAAATTACCTAAAAAACTAAATAACAAGGTACAAATATTCTATATATATATATATATATATATATATATATACATATATAAAAGGATGTTTGTATGTATGAAATCGATGAACTCAAAAACTACTGTACCGATTATTATGAAAATTGGTATATATATTTTTTTTCCACGGAGAACGTTTATATGATATGCTCATTGATGCCACTCGCCACCAGGTGGCGCTGCAAAGTAGCAACTTCTGCCCCGTTCAACCGATTGTCATGAAAATTGGTATCTATATGTATTTTACCACGGAGAAGGTTTGTATGATATGCTCATTGATGCCACTCGCCATCAGGTGGGGCTGCAGAGTAGCAACTCCGACCCGTTCAACCGATTGTCATGAAAATCAGTATGATGATCTATTTTTAATGGGTAAGATGAATATGATATTCGTATTAATGGAAGTTACTACCAGATGGCGCTTCCATGTATTAAATTCAATACTGATTAGTAGATATCTATACGAATTCGTATAAATATAAGTTCGAAAGATATATTTTTGGTGCGATAAGAAAAAAAAACTATAAGCTTTCTTTCCTTCTCTATCTCTTCTTATCTTTTATTTTTCTTAAATTTATTTTAGTTGTTGGCGTAGCAACGTGCACCGGGTACAGATATAAATAATAAAATTCGTTTGTATTGATTTTTGATTAATATCAATTGTACGAAAATTTGAATTAATCGCGTTTAAAATCGTTCCCATTCAAATCCCAATCCAGTAAATTTTTATACCAGCTTTAACGTTTCCGTCTTCATTCGTAAATAATAATTTTATTGTATTAAGGGTTTACGGTAGTAA
>CAXIIO010000835.1:22500-31799 GCA_964028335.1 Altica lythri
GCAGCTACTGAGGGAATCCTAGTTAGTTTCTTTTCCTCCGCTTAGTAATATGCTTAAATTCAGCGGGTAGTCTCACCTGCTCTGAGGTCGATAGATGATATTTAAGTACCAAACTATGCATTTTAAAATCAATGTCCAATAATTAAATGCCATATAGAAACACAGATCAGACGTCGTCTTTGAGAAGATTTCTCGGACACGACGATCGTGTACGTAATTCTACTACATTTAAAAGACATATAGATTTACGCATTTTTATGTTCGATACGTTGTGTACAATACACGTATAAAATTTATACAAATTTTATACGTTGCTATCGCAATTTAAGATGTTGCGTTAAAAATAAACGCATCTACATCCAACGCGTTCCGACAATTTTTTTCAAAAAAAAAAAATCGAACAGTCTTTTTAATTTGATACGACCCTCAGCCAGGAGTGGTCCAGGAACGAGTATCCGAGGACCGCAATGTGCGTTCGAAATGTCGATGTTCATGTGTCCTGCAGTTCACAAGTTGACGCGCAATTAGCTGCGTTCTTCATCGACCCACGAGCCAAGTGATTCACCGTTCAGGGTAATCGTTTTAACATTAAACGTGTTTCCATACGAAAGTATAAGTTTTCGTTTAAAGAAACTATACGTCTTATAAAATATCGTGAAAAATGTATTAAAAAAAAAATGATAAGAGAAAATTATGTACTTACGAATTTCTCCATTTGTAACGCCGTGTTTTACAAACGAGGCGTACACGGAGTAAACGTGCACAAGTATTTCCTCTTAATTTCGTCACCAATGAGTACATGCATTTTTACCATCTTGACAATTTGGGCGAAAAACTTTCAACACCGTCGGAATAATATATCGCATTCTACGATTTTGAATTCCTTAGAAAAAAATTATTCGTTTTTTTATCTGAATAACAGATGGATACGAATTTGTTATTTTTCTTGGTACCCAATTTTTATCAAGACAAATTGGTATATACATATTAATATTAGACCTCATCGACAACTTTGTTTTTTTTAGAACTTTAAAGTAAACAAAAATATAAATAATATAATTGTTTCTAACTTTAGTTCCTAAAAACATTTCGTTTATTTCGCATTCTATACCTCAAAAGATCGTATGCGTTTAATAACGGACGTTCTAATGACAGCATATGCAAGTAAAACGATATATAGTTCAAATATTTATAACAGACTTGTCGTAAGTTGACAAACACTGTAATGATCCTTCCGCAGGTTCACCTACGGAAACCTTGTTACGACTTTTACTTCCTCTAAATGATCAAGTTTGGTCATCTTTCCGAAGCATCGACGACGCCGAAACGCCACCGCGCTCAGTCCGAAGACCTCACTAAATCATTCAATCGGTAGTAGCGACGGGCGGTGTGTACAAAGGGCAGGGACGTAATCAACGCGAGCTTATGACTCGCGCTTACTGGGAATTCCTCGTTCATGGGGAACAATTGCAAGCCCCAATCCCTAGCACGAAGGAGGTTCAGCGGGTTACCCGGGCCGCTCGGCCAGGGAGGACACGCTGATTCCTTCAGTGTAGCGCGCGTGCGGCCCAGAACATCTAAGGGCATCACAGACCTGTTATTGCTCAATCTCGTGCGGCTAGAAGCCGCCTGTCCCTCTAAGAAGAATTGTTTGTACGCCGACAGTAAAAACCGCGCGCAGTGGGGGCCGAAACCCATCACCGGCGGGCCTTTGGGATGTCGAAATACGCCTAGTTAGCAGGCTAGAGTCTCGTTCGTTATCGGAATTAACCAGACAAATCGCTCCACCAACTAAGAACGGCCATGCACCACCACCCACCGAATCAAGAAAGAGCTCTCAATCTGTCAATCCTTCCGGTGTCCGGGCCTGGTGAGGTTTCCCGTGTTGAGTCAAATTAAGCCGCAGGCTCCACTCCTGGTGGTGCCCTTCCGTCAATTCCTTTAAGTTTCAGCTTTGCAACCATACTTCCCCCGGAACCCAAAAGCTTTGGTTTCCCGGAAGCTGCCCGCCGAGTCATCGGAGGAACGTCGGCGGATCGCTAGCTGGCATCGTTTATGGTTAGAACTAGGGCGGTATCTGATCGCCTTCGAACCTCTAACTTTCGTTCTTGATCAATGAAAGCGTTTTTGGCAAATGCTTTCGCTTCTGTCCGTCTTGCGACGATCCAAGAATTTCACCTCTAACGTCGCAATACGAATGCCCCCATCCGTTCCTATTAATCATTACCTCGGGGTTCCGAAAACCAACAAAATAGAACCGAGGTCCTATTCCATTATTCCATGCACACAGTATTCAGGCGAAGTTTTAGCCTGCTTTAAGCACTCTAATTTGTTCAAAGTAAACGTGCCGGCCCACCTCGACACTCAGTGAAGAGCACCGCGGCGGGATTGAGTTGGGCCGCCCTTGCGAGCTAAGCCCACCGGCAGGACGTCCCGCGACACGCCAGTTGACACCGCGTACGATGAACCAGCGACGCGGGACACAGATTCGACTACGAGCTTTTTAACCGCAACAACTTTAATATACGCTATTGGAGCTGGAATTACCGCGGCTGCTGGCACCAGACTTGCCCTCCAATTGATCCTCGTTAAAGGGTTTAGAGTGTACTCATTCCGATTACGGGGCCTCGGATGAGTCCCGTATCGTTATTTTTCGTCACTACCTCCCCGTGCCGGGAGTGGGTAATTTGCGCGCCTGCTGCCTTCCTTGGATGTGGTAGCCGTTTCTCAGGCTCCCTCTCCGGAATCGAACCCTGATTCCCCGTTACCCGTTACAACCATGGTAGGCGCAGAACCTACCATCGACAGTTGATAAGGCAGACATTTGAAAGATGCGTCGCCGGTGCGAGACCGTGCGATCAGCGTAAAGTTATTCAGAGTCACCAAGTATTACGATGTCGAGCAAGCTCGCCACCGATTGGTTTTGATCTAATAAAAGCGCTCCTTCCGTCTCCGGTCGGAGCTCTGTTTGCATGTATTAGCTCTAGAATTACCACAGTTATCCAAGTAAATGTGGGTACGATCTAAGGAACCATAACTGATTTAATGAGCCTTTCGCGGTTTCACCTTAATTTGGCTTGTACTGAGACATGCATGGCTTAATCTTTGAGACAAGCATATGACTACTGGCAGGATCAACCAGGGAGCTGTTGTTCCGTCATTCGAAAAAGAATAACAGAGATTATCAGTCTCCTCTAGTATTACAAATTTGCAATTCAAGAGAAACAAAAGACCGATGTGTCAAATCTCTATCATATTCTTTTCCTAGTGCGTGTTGAATTTTGCGTACATGAAAAGTTAAACTTTTCGCACGCCACGCTTAATAGGAGATAAGGTATATATGATATTTATAGAAGACAAGACAATCGTATTTGTATTATCTCTTATATTACATATAAAAACCGGACAGACAATATATTACATAACAGAGAGCTAGTTTTAAATGTAACTACTTTGTCATGTTTTATATAAACGCCTACCGGCAAAAAATTTCGAACATTCTCTCGACCCTTCGCTAGATATAAAGCGACACGGTGTACTCGAAAGAATCGTTACGAATAGAAATTCCCGCTCGGACAGAAGAGAGTTGTCGCAAAAAATGAAAAATTTGATTGAAATCAAATTTTATTAGTTTGATCGCATGTGGATCGCCAAACGTGTAAACGCCTTGCAAAATCCGCGATCTCGCTGTGTGATCTGTATCTTACGATACAAAAAATAATTGTGGTTTTATATATACATAATTTTATATTTCTTAACAATTACTACCAACATTTTTGAAGATAGAAATGTTAGAAAATAAAATATATAATATAAATCTCAACCACAATGCAAAAAGATCAAACTTGGACAACACCAGACTTTTAGATCGAGTATTTGTCGAGTCGTCTTTTTACATAACTGGGCAATTGTTATTATAGCGCTTTACGTTATTTAGTATATGTAGTTTAAATTTATGGTTTAATACTTTATATAATTTAATATTCGTCCAATAAATTTAATCATTACGTAATCTATATAACATTCTAATGAAAATAAAGATTACATTATAAAATTTCATAAAATTTTATTAAAACTTAAGTTGTTATGTTGGCACAATTAAGTGATATTTACAAAAAAATATATTTAAAAAAAATTATTTTTACATATTACTGAGAAATAACTTGTAAAATTTAACTACAATAATAATTCAATCATTTCTTACTAAAATACGTTAACACAATTAATTCAGTTATTAAATTGGTTTATCTTAATATTAAATTAACAAGATATAAAAACTATTATTCGTTGACCATTATATCATGTGCTTTCAAAAATATTCCACGTACTTTCACAAATTAAACATTTAAAAAAGTATACTTTATTTACTACTACCGTTTTTTAGAATCGACAGCAGAAACAGTAGCATATATATTTCGTTTAATTTAATAAAAATATATTTTTCTCTGATTTAGCATATAAATATAATTTTAGAAAAATTCTACATACTTTCACAAGTTAAAACCTAAAATTCTACAAAACAGTTTTCGAAGCTTAAACCTACATTTTTTTACTAGCACTGTTTCTTGGAATCGGAAACAGAAGCAAAAGCATAAATATTTCATTTACTTTTCAATATTAATAAAATTTCTACGTACTATCACAACAAGTAAAAACATGAAATTCTACAAAACAGCTATCTACCTTAAAACTACACTTTATTTACTAGCACTGCTTCTTAATATTGAAAGCAAAAGCAGTTGTATAGATATTTAGTTTATATTAACAATATAAAAATATTTTCAATAAAATTCTCTGTACTTTCACAAGTTAAATATGTAAAAAAGTACATTTTATTTACTACCACCGTTTTTCAAACTCAAAAGCAGAATCAGTAGCATATATATTTCGTTTAATTTACGACATAAAAATATATTTTTCTCTGATTTACCATATAAATATAATTCCAGAAAAATTCTACATACTTTCACAAGTTAAAACTTAAAATTCTACAAAACAGCTTTCGAAGCTTAAACCTACATTTTTTCACTAGCATTGTTTCTTGGAATCGGAAACAGAAGCAGAAGCATAAATATTTCATTTACTTTTCAATATTAATAAAATTTCAAAAAATTTCTACGTACTTTCACAACAAGTAAAAACATGAAATTCTACAAAACAGCTATCTACCTTAAAACTACACTTTATTTACTAGCACTGCTTCTTAATATTAAAAGCAAAAGCAGTTGTATAGATATTTAGTTTTATTAACAACATCAAAATATTTTCAATAAAATTCTCCGTACTTTCACAAGTTAAATATGTAAAAAAGTACATTTTATTTACTACTACCGTTTTTTAGAATCGACAGCAGAAACAGTAGCATATATATTTCGTTTAATTTAATAAAAATATATTTTTCTCTGATTTAGCATATAAATATAATTTTAGAAAAATTCTACATACTTTCACAAGTTAAAACTTAAAATTCTACAAAACAGTTTTCGAAGCTTAAACCTACATTTTTTCACTAGCATTGTTTCTTGGAATCGGAAACAGAAGCAGAAGCATAAATATTTCATTTACTTTTCAATATTAATAAAATTTCAAAAAATTTCTACGTACTTTCACAACAAGTAAAAACATGAAATTCTACAAAACAGCTATCTAGCTTAAAACTACACTTTATTTACTAGCACTGCTTCTTAATATTAAAAGCAAAAGCAGTTGTATAGATATTTAGTTTATATTAACAATATAAAAATATTTTCAATAAAATTCTCTGTACTTTCACAAGTTAAATATGTAAAAAAGTACATTTTATTTACTACCACCGTTTTTCAAACTCAAAATCAGAATCAGTAGCATATATATTTCGTTTAATTTACGACATAAAAATATATTTTTCTCTGATTTACCATATAAATATAATTCCAGAAAAATTCTACATACTTTCACAAGTTAAAACTTAAAATTCTACAAAACAGCTTTCGAAGCTTAAACCTAAATTTTTTCACTAGCATTGTTTCTTGGAATCGGAAACAGAAGCAGAAGCATAAATATTTCATTTACTTTTCAATATTAATAAAATTTCAAAAAATTTCTACGTACTTTCACAACAAGTAAAAACATGAAATTCTACAAAACAGCTATCTAGCTTAAAACTACACTTTATTTACTAGCACTGCTTCTTAATATTAAAAGCAAAAGCAGTTGTATAGATATTTAGTTTTATTAACAACATCAAAATATTTTCAATAAAATTCTCCGTACTTTCACAAGTTAAATATGTAAAAAAGTACATTTTATTTACTACTACCGTTTTTTAGAATCGACAGCAGAAACAGTAGCATATATATTTCGTTTAATTTAATAAAAATATATTTTTCTCTGATTTAGCATATAAATATAATTTTAGAAAAATTCTACATACTTTCACAAGTTAAAACTTAAAATTCTACATATTTGGTTTTATTAACAATATTAAAATATTTTCAATAAAATTCTCTGTACTTTCACAAGTTACAAATATGTGAAAAAGTACACTTTACTTACTGCTACCGTTTTATAGAATTGACAGCAGAAACAGTAGCATACACATTTCGTTTAATTTACCATATAAATATATTTTCAACAAATTTCTACGTATTTTCACAGCAAGTAAAAACATAAAATTCTACAAAACAGCTATCTACCTTAAACTACACTTTATTTATAAACACTGCTTCTAAGTATTAAACACAAAAGCAGTGGTATAGATATTTCGTTTTATTAACAATATAGAAATATTTTTAATAAAATTCTTTGTACTTTCACAAGTTAAATATGTGATAGTAGATAGGTCATGCACAATTGAATTTAAAACGAAGTTTAAATACCTAGACTTCATAGTAGATAACAATTTAACTGTTGTCACACATCATGACTATATCGTAAGGAAAATGGCAAAGAAACTATAATATTTTTTTGGTAGAATCTTCATACACCTTAACACTTTTGACAAAGTCAGTGTATACAATACAATAATACAACCACACAGTATGGCATGATGAGAAGTTTAAAGTAATACTAGTAATCGTGTCATGTACAGAGTCTATTAGAAAGCACTGATAAACCAGGAAGCGGATTTACGTTTCTGCGTTTATTTTACGATAGTACAATAATTGTAAAATAGCCACGCAAATGTTGCTATATATTTGGCGTTAAAATAGTGTTTTGTAACATATTTTGGGACGATGGAAAGTTACTTAATAGTGTGCAATTAAAAATTGCATTTACTTGACTTTGTATAGCAGTTTTTTTAATGTTTGTAATTGTTAAAATTATTGAGCAATCTAAAATTAATTTTACAAATTAAAAGTCGTCTGCGAAATACACCTGTAAGGTCCAATTTTCATTGTCTTACAACGACAACGATGATGAAGGATGTTGTTATGTTATGAACAAATTTTACAACAAACCAAAACGAATTGGATAATGAAAAGACGCTTTCTCAATCCAAAAAAAATATAAGTTTGATGGTCTTTCTGTTCGAAAAACTACCACGGCAATTTATGGTTAAATCACTCGCCATTTCAATCCATATATATAAAAATGAAACCCGTTTTCCTTGGTCATGGCATCACGCGTGAATGACTGGACCGATTTTACTAATTCTTTTTTTGTTGTATTTGTTATTATTAGGAGAAGGTTCTTACGGAAGAAAATATTAAGAAAATCTCTCAGAAATATTGAAAAATAGACATTTAATTTTGCATATTTTAAAAAACGCGCGTAACGAATGTCAATGTCATTCACAGCCATAGACTATATTGAAAGAGCATCGTTTGTTCGGAAACGTGGTCACTTAATTAAATAAACCTTAAATTAACCTGTGACATCACACCCATAGTTTTAATTTATGGAATGTATAAATTTTATTTATTTATTAATTTATTTACGGATTTTCCTTTTTTACAAGTTTTACTCTATAATAATTATAAAACTAAATTACCTAAAAAACTAAATAACAAGGTACAAATATTCTATATATATATATATATATATATATATATATACATATATATAAAAGGATGTTTGTATGTATGAAATCGATGAACTCAAAAACTACTGTACCGATTATTATGAAAATTGGTATATATATTTTTTTTCCACGGAGAACGTTTATATGATATGCTCATTGATGCCACTCGCCACCAGGTGGCGCTGCAAAGTAGCAACTTCTGCCCCGTTCAACCGATTGTCATGAAAATTGGTATCTATATGTATTTTACCACGGAGAAGGTTTGTATGATATGCTCATTGATGCCACTCGCCATCAGGTGGGGCTGCAGAGTAGCAACTCCGACCCGTTCAACCGATTGTCATGAAAATCAGTATGATGATCTATTTTTAATGGGTAAGATGAATATGATATTCGTATTAATGGAAGTTACTACCAGATGGCGCTTCCATGTATTAAATTCAATACTGATTAGTAGATATCTATACGAATTCGTATAAATATAAGTTCGAAAGATATATTTTTGGTGCGATAAGAAAAAAAAACTATAAGCTTTCTTTCCTTCTCTATCTCTTCTTATCTTTTATTTTTCTTAAATTTATTTTAGTTGTTGGCGTAGCAACGTGCACCGGGTACAGATATAAATAATAAAATTCGTTTGTATTGATTTTTGATTAATATCAATTGTACGAAAATTTGAATTAATCGCGTTTAAAATCGTTCCCATTCAAATCCCAATCCAGTAAATTTTTATACCAGCTTTAACGTTTCCGTCTTCATTCGTAAATAATAATTTTATTGTATTAAGGGTTTACGGTAGTAAAAAATCTGTCATAGAGGTCACCATATTTTTTTACAAATGGCATCTATGTAAAAAAGCATTGTGGTCCTCATGACTGATTTTCTCCTACTGTTCCTCTTAAATAGTTTACTACAATGTAATAGTATAACAAAAACCTTAGCCACAGCAACGCGTGGCCGGGTCAGCTAGTATTTTTTTAAGTATTTAGCACAACTAGGATGTAACAAGAAGTTACATTTCATACATTTTAGATCGGTTAACTGAAAAACTTTGCATTTTAAATTTTGTTTATTTAAAAAAGTCGATGAAAAAGTAAAATAAAAAAGTACATAGAAAACCACAAAAAATGGCCGTTTTTGATTATTTCTCTAGTAATTTTGAGAATTGTTGTTTAAAAAAGTATGTTCAATTTATATATATTTATACTTGGGAGCAAAGGATGTTTGGGAAAGATGTGTCAAGAAACACAAAAACAACGAACGCTCACACAGGAGTTCTATCGCCATTTTGTGCTTT
>CAXIIO010000836.1:600000-798086 GCA_964028335.1 Altica lythri
GAGATATATAGGGTCAAACAAAAAGTTTGTAAATATAAATTTAATCTCAGTTTTACTGTCATAACTTTTAACGTTTTTAATTAAAATAAGATTTTTTGATGTTTTTTAATGTAGAATTTAATATTACACAAAAAAGTGTTTTAAAGTTTTTTCAAAAACACTAATACTTTTCGAGATATATAGGGTCAAACAAAAAGTTTGTAAATATAAATTTGATCTCAGTTTTTCTGTCATAACTTTTAAAGTTTTTATTTAAAATGAGATGTTTTTGGGGTTTTTTGATGTAAAATTTAATTTTACATAAAAAAGTATTCTTGAGTTTTTTAAAAAAAACTGATACTTTTCGAGATATATAGGGTCAAACAAAAAGTTTGTAAATATAAATTTAATCTCAGTTTTACTGTCATAACTTTTAACGTTTTTAATTAAAGTAAGATTTTTTGATGTTTTTTAATGTAGAATTTAATATTACACAAAAAAGTATTCCTAAGTTTTTTTAAAAAAACTAATAATTTTCGAGATATATAGGGTCAAACAAAAAGTTTGTAAATATAAATTTGATCTTAGTTTTTCTGTCATAACTTTTAAAGTTTTTAATTAAAATAAGATTTTTTAATGGTTTTTAATGTAAAATTTAATTTTACATAAATAAGTATTCTTGAGTTTTTTCAAAAGAACTGATACTTTTCGAGATATACAGGGTCAAACAAAAAGTTTGTAAATATAAATTTAATCTCAGTTTTATTGTCATAACTTTTCACGTTTTAATTAAAATAAGATTTTTTGATGCAGAATTTAATATAACACAAAAAAGTATTCTTGAGTTTTTTCAAAAAAACTAATACTTTTCAAAATGTATAGGGTCAAACAAAAAGTTTGTAAATATAAATTTGATCTCGGTTTTTCTGTCATAACTTTAAAACTTAATTAAAATAAGATTTTTTGGGATTTTTTGATGTAAAATTTAATTTTACACAAAAAACTATTTGTGAGTTTTTTTAAGATAACTGATACTTTTCGAGATATATAGGGTCAAACAAAAAGTTTGTAAATATAAATTTAATCTGTGTTTCTGTCATAACTTTTAACGTTTTTAATTAAAATAAGATTTTTTGATGTTTTTTGATGTAGAATTTAATATTACACAAAAAAGTATTCCCAAGTTTTTTCAAAAAAACTAATAATTTTCGAGATATATAGGGTCAAACAAAAAGTTTGTAAATATAAATTTGATCTTAGTTTTTCTGTCATAACTTTTAAAGTTTTTAATTAAAATGAGGTTTTTTGATGTAGAATTTCATATTACACAAAAAAGTATTTTAAAGTTTTTTTCCAAAAAACTAATACTTTTCGAGATATATAGGGTCAAACAAAAAGTTTGTAAATATAAATTTGATCTCAGTTTTTCTGTCATAACTTTTAAAGTTTTTGATTAAAATGAGGTTTTTTAACGTTTTTTGATGTAAAATTTAATTTTACATAAAAAAGTATTCTTATGTTTTTTTAAAAAAACTAATACTTTTCGAGATATATAGGGTCAAACAAAAAGTTTGTAAATATAAATTTAATCTTAGTTTTTCTGTCATAACTTTTAACGTTTTTAATAAAAATAAGATTTTTTAATGTTTTTTGATGTAAAATTTAATTTTACATAAATAAGTATTCTTGAGTTTTTTCAAAAGAACTGATACTTTTCGAGATATACAGGGTCAAACAAAAAGTTTGTAAATATAAATTTAATCTCAGTTTTTCCGTCATAACTTTTAACGTTTTTAATTAAAATAAGATTTTTTGATTTAGAATTTAATATTACACAAAAAAATGTTTTAAAGTTTTTTCAAAAAAACTAATACTTTTCGAGATATATAGGGTCAAACAAAAAGTTTGTAAATATAAATTTGATCTCAGTTTTTCTGTCATAACTTTTAAAGTTTTTAATTAAAATAAGATTTTTTGGGGTTTTTTGATGTAAAATTTAATTTTACATAAAAAAGTATTCTTGAGTTTTTTTAAAATAACTGACACTTTTCGAGATATATAGGGTCAAACAAAAAGTTTTTAAATATAAATTTAATCTCAGTGTTTCTGTCTTAACTGTTAACGTTTTTAATTAAAATAAGATTTTTTGATGTTGTTTGATGTAGAATTTAATATTACACAAAAAAGTATTCCTAAGTTTTTTCAAAAAAACTAATAATTTTCGAGATATATAGGGTCAAACAAAAAGTTTGTAAATATAAATTTGATCTTAGTTTTTCTGTCATAACTTTTAAAGTTTTTAATTAAAATTAGGTTTTTTAACGTTTTTTGATGTAAAACATAATTCTACATAAAAAAGTATTCTTGAGTTTTTTTAAAAAAACTGATACTTTTCGAGATATACAGGGTCAAACAAAAAGTTTGTAAATATAAATTTAATCTTAGTTTTTCTGTCATAACTTTTAATGTTTTTAATTAAAATAAGATTTTTTGATGTTTTTTGATGTAGAATTTAATATTACACAAAAAAGTGTTTTAAAGTTTTTCCAAAAACACTAATACTTTTCGAGATATATAGGGTCAAACAAAAAGTTTCTAAATATAAATTTGATCTCAGTTTTTCTGTCATAACTTTTAAAGTTTTTATTTAAAATGAGATTTTTTGGGGTTTTTTGATGTAAAATTTAATTTTACATAAAAAAGTATTCTTGAGTTTTTTAAAAAAAAAATGATACTTTTCGAGATATATAGGGTCAAACAAAAAGTTTGTAAATATAAATTTAATCTCAGTTTTACTGTCATAACTTTTAACGTTTTTAAATAAAATAAGATTTTTTGATGTTGTTTGATGTAGAATTTAATATTACACAAAAAAGTATTCCTAAATTTTTTCAAAAAAACTAATAATTTTCGAGATATATAGGGTCAAACAAAAAGTTTGTAAATATAAATTTGATCTTAGTTTTTCTGTCATAAGTTTTAAAGTTTTTAATTAAAATAAGATTTTTTAATGGTTTTTGATGTAAAATTTAATTTTACATAAATAAGTATTCTTGAGTTTTTTCAAAAGAACTGATACTTTTCGAGATATACAGGGTCAAACAAAAAGTTTGTAAATATAAATTTAATCTCAGTTTTTCTGTCATGACTTTTATCGTTTTTAATTAAAATAAGATTTTTTGATGTAGAATTTAATATTACACAAAAAAGTATTCTTGAGTTTTTTCAAAAGAACTGATACTTTTCGAGATATACAGGGTCAAACAAAAAGTTTGTAAATATAAATTTATTCTCAGTTTTTCTGTCATAACTTTTCACGTTTTAATTAAAATAAGATTTTTTGATGTAGAATTTAATATAACACAAAAAAGTATTCTTGAGTTTTTTCAAAAAAACTAATACTTTTCGAGATGTATAGGGTCAAACAAAAAGTTTGTAAATATAAATTTGATCTCGGTTTTTCTGTCATAACTTTTAAACTTTTTAATTAAAATAAGATTTTTTGGGATTTTTTGATGTAAAATTTAATTTTACATAAAAAAGTATTCTTGAGTTTTTTTAAAAAACTGATACTTTTCGAGATATATAGGGTCAAACAAAAAGTTTGTAAATATAAATTTAATCTCAGTGTTTCTGTCATAACTTTTAACTTTTTTAATTAAAATAAGATTTTTTGATGTTTTTTGATGTAGAATTTAATATTACACAAAAAAGTATTCCTAATTTTTTCAAAAAAGCTAATAATTTTCGAGATATATAGGGTCAAACAAAAAGTTTGTAAATATAAATTTGATCTTAGTTTTTCTGTCATAACGTTTAAAGTTTTTAATTAAAATGAGGTTTTTTAACGTTTTTTGATGTAAAATTTAATTTTACATAAAAAAGTATTCTTGAGTTTTTTCAAAAAAACTAATACTTTTCGAGATATATAGGGTCAAACAAAAAGTTTGTAAATATAAATTTGATCTCAGTTTTTCTGTCATAACTTTTAAAGTTTTTAACTAAAATGAGATTTTTTGGGGTTTTTTGATGTAAAATTTAATTTTACATAAAAAAGTATTCTTGAGTTTTTTTCAAATAACTGATACTTTTCGAGATATATAGGGTCAAACAAAAAGTTTGTTAATATAAATTTAATCTCAGTGTTTCTGTCATAACTTTTAAAGTTTTTAATTAAAATGAGATTTTTTAGAGTTTTTTGATGTAAAATTTAATTTTACACAAAAAAGTATTCGTGAGTTTTTTTAAGATAACTGATACTTTTCGAGATATATAGGGTCAAACAAAAAGTTTGTAAATATAAATTTAATCTGTGTTTCTGTCATAACTTTTAAAGTTTTTAATTAAAATAAGATTTTTTGATGTTTTTTGATGTAGAATTTAATATTACACAAAAAAGTATTCCTAAGTTTTTTCAAAAAAACTAATAATTTTCGAGATATATAGGGTCAAACAAAAAGTTTGTAAATATAAATTTGATCTTAGTTTTTCTGTCATAACTTTTAAAGTTTTTAATTAAAATGAGGTTTTTTGATGTAGAATTTCATATTACACAAAAAAGTGTTTTAAAGTTTTTTTCCAAAAAACTAATACTTTTCGAGATATATAGGGTCAAACAAAAAGTTTGTAAATATAAATTTGATCTCAGTTTTTCTGTGATAACTTTTAAAGTTTTTGATTAAAATGAGGTTTTTTAACGTTTTTTGATGTAAAATTTAATTTTACATAAAAAAGTATTCTTATGTTTTTTTAAAAAAACTGATACTTTTCGAGATATACAGGGTCAAACAAAAAGTTTGTAAATATAAATTTAATCTCAGTTTTTCTGTCATAACTTTTATCGTTTTTAATTAAAATAAGATTTTTTGATGTTTTTTTATGTAGAATCAAATTTTACACAAAAAAAAATTCTTAAGTTTTTAAAAAAACTAATACTTTTCGAGATATATAGGGTCAAACAAAAAGTTTGTAAATATAAATTTAATCTTAGTTTTTCTGTCATAACTTTTAACGTTTTTAATTAAAATAAGATTTTTTAATGTTTTTTGATGTAAAATTTAATTTTACATAAATAAGTATTCCTGAGTTTTTTCAAAAGAACTGATACTTTTCGAGATATACAGGGTCAAACAAAAAGTTTGTAAATATAAATTTAATCTCAGTTTTTCCGTCATAACTTTTAACGTTTTTAATTTAAATAAGATTGTTTGATGTAGAATTTAATATTACACAAAAAAATGTTTTAAAGTTTTTTCAAAAAAACTAATACTTTTCGAGATATATAGGGTCAAACAAAAAGTTTGTAAATATAAATTTGATCTCAGTTTTTCTGTCATAACTTTTAAAGTTTTTAATTAAAATAAGATTTTTTGGGGTTTTTTGATGTAAAATTTAATTTTACAGAAAAAAGTATTCTTGAGTTTTTTTTAAAATAACTGACACTTTTCGAGATATATAGGGTCAAACAAAAAGTTTGTAAATATAAATTTAATCTCAGTTTTTCTGTCATAACTTTTAACGTTTTTAATTAAAATAAGATTTTTTGATGTTGTTTGATGTGAAATTTAATATTACACAAAAAAGTATTCCTAAGTTTTTTTAAAAAAACTAATACTTTTCGAGATATATAGGGTCAAACAAAAAGTTTGTAAATATAAATTTGATCTCAGTTTTTCTGACATAACTTTTAACATTTTTAATTAAAATAAGATTTTTTAATGTTTTTTGATGTAAAATTTAATTTTACATAAATAAGTATTCTTGAGTTTTTTCAAAAGAACTGATACTTTTCGAGATATACAGGGTCAAACAAAAAGTTTGTAAATATAAATTTAATCTCAGTTTTTCTGTCATAACTTTTCACGTTTTAATTAAAATAAGATTTTTTGATGTAGAACTTAATATAACACAAAAAAGTATTCTTGAGTTTTTTCAAAAAAACTAATACTATTCAAAATGTATAGGGTCAAACAAAAAGTTTGTAAATATAAATTTGATCTCGGTTTTTCTGTCATAACTTTTAAACTTAATTAAAATAAGATTTTTTGGGATTTTTTGATGTAAAATTTAATTTTACATAAAAAGTATTCTTGAGTTTTTTCAAAAAACTGATACTTTTCGAGATATACAGGGTCAAACAAAAAGTTTGTAAATATAAATTTAATCTTAGTTTTTCTGTCATAACTATTAACGTTTTTCATTAAAATAAGATTTTTTGATGTAGAATTTAATATTACACAAAAAAGTGTTTTAAAGTTTTTTCAAAAAAACTAATACTTTTCGAGATATATAGGGTCAAACAAAAAGTTTGTAAATATAAATTTGATCTCAGTTTTTCTGTCATAACTTTTAAAGTTTTTAATTAAAATGAGATTTTTTGGGGTTTTTTGATGTAAAATTTAATTTTACATAAAAAAGTATTCTTGAGTTTTTTTCAAATAACTGATACTTTTCGAGATATATAGGGTCAAACAAAAAGTTTGTAAATATAAATTTAATCTGTGTTTCTGTCATAACTTTTAACGTTTTTAATTAAAATAAGATTTTTTGATGTTTTTTGATGTAGAATTTAATATTACACAAAAAAGTATTCCTAAGTTTTTTCAAAAAAACTAATACTTTTCGAGATATATAGGGTCAAACAAAAAGTTTGTAAATATAAATTTGATCTTAGTTTTTCTGTCATAACTTTTAAAGTTTTTAATTAAAATGAGGTTTTTTGATGTAGAATTTCATATTACACAAAAAAGTGTTTTAAAGTTTTTTTCCAAAAAACTAATACTTTTCGAGATATATAGGGTCAAACAAAAAGTTTGTAAATATAAATTTGATCTCAGTTTTTCTGTCATAACTTTTAAAGTTTTTGATTAAAATGAGGTTTTTTAACGTTTTTTGATGTAAAATTTAATTTTACATAAAAAAGTATTGTTATGTTTTTTTAAAAAAACTGATACTTTTCGAGATATACAGGGTCAAACAAAAAGTTTGTAAATATAAATTTAATCTCAGTTTTTCTGTCATAACTTTTATCGTTTTTAATTAAAATAAGATTTTTTGATGTTTTTTTATGTAGAATCAAATTTTACACAAAAAAAAATTCTTAAGTTTTTAAAAAAACTAGTACTTTTCGAGATATATAGGGTCAAACAAAAAGTTTGTAAATATAAATTTAATCTTAGTTTTTCTGTCATAACTTTTAACGTTTTTAATTAAAATAGGATTTTTTAATGTTTTTTGATGTAAAATTTAATTTTACATAAATAAGTATTCTTGAGTTTTTTCAAAAGAACTGATACTTTTCGAGATATACAGGGTCAAACAAAAAGTTTGTAAATATAAATTTAATCTGAGTTTTTCCGTCATAACTTTTAACGTTTTTAATTTAAATAAGATTGTTTGATGTAGAATTTAATATTACACAAAAAAATGTTTTAAAGTTTTTTCAAAAAAACTAATACTTTTCGAGATATATAGGGTCAAACAAAAAGTTTGTAAATATAAATTTGATCTCAGTTTTTCTGTCATAACTTTTAAAGTTTTTAATTAAAATAAGATTTTTTGGGGTTTTTTGATGTAAAATTTAATTTTACATAAAAAAGTATTCTTGAGTTTTTTTAAAATAACTGACACTTTTCGAGATATATAGGGTCAAACAAAAAGTTTGTAAATATAAATTTAATCTCAGTGTTTCTGTCATAACTTTTAACGTTTTTAATTAAAATAAGATTTTTTGATGTTGTTTGATGTAGAATTTAATACTACACAAAAAAGTATTCCTAAGTTTTTTCAAAAAAACTAATACTTTTCGAGATATATAGGGTCAAACAAAAAGTTTGTAAATATAAATTTGATCTCAGTTTTTCTGACATAACTTTTAACATTTTTAATTAAAATAAGATTTTTTAATGTTTTTTGATGTAAAATTTAATTTTACATAAATAAGTATTCCTGAGTTTTTTCAAAAGAACTGATACTTTTCGAGATATACAGGGTCAAACAAAAAGTTTGTAAATATAAATTTAATCTCAGTTTTTCTGTCATAACTTTTTACGTTTTAATTAAAATAAGATTTTTTGATGTAGAACTTAATATAACACAAAAAAGTATTCTTGAGTTTTTTCAAAAAAACTAATACTTTTCAAAATGTATAGGGTCAAACAAAAAGTTTGTAAATATAAATTTGATCTCGGTTTTTCTGTCATAACTTTTAAACTTAATTAAAATAAGATTTTTTGGGATTTTTTGATGTAAAATTTAATTTTACATAATAAAGTATTCTTGAGTTTTTTCAAAAAACTGATACTTTTCGAGATATACAGGGTCAAACAAAAAGTTTGTAAATATAAATTTAATCTTAGTTTTTCTGTCATAACTATTAACGTTTTTCATTAAAATAAGATTTTTTGATGTAGAATTTAATATTACACAAAAAAGTGTTTTAAAGTTTTTTCAAAAAAACTAATACTTTTCGAGATATATAGGGTCAAACAAAAAGTTTGTAAATATAAATTTGATCTCAGTTTTTCTGTCATAACTTTTAAAGTTTTTAATTAAAATGAGATTTTTTGGGGTTTTTTGATGTAAAATTTAATTGTACACAAAAAAGTATTCGTGAGTTTTTTTAAGATAACTGACACTTTTCGAGATATATAGGGTCAAACAAAAAGTTTGTAAATATAAATTTAATCTGTGTTTCTGTCATAACTTTTAACGTTTTTAATTAAAATAAGATTTTTTGATGTTTTTTGATGTAGAATTTAATATTACACAAAAAAGTATTCCTAAGTTTTTTCAAAAAAACTAATAATTTTCGAGATATATAGGGTCAAACAAAAAGTTTGTAAATATAAATTTGATCTTAGTTTTTCTGTCATAACTTTTAAAGTTTTTAATTAAAATGAGGTTTTTTGATGTAGAATTTCATATTACACAAAAAAGTGTTTTAAAATTTTTTTCCAAAAAACTAATACTTTTCGAGATATATAGGGTCAAACAAAAAGTTTGTAAATATAAATTTGATCTGAGTTTTTCTGTCATAACTTTTAAAGTTTTTGATTAAAATGAGGTTTTTTAACGTTTTTTGATGTAAAATTTAATTTTACATAAAAAAGTATTCTTATGTTTTTTTAAAAAAACTAATACTTTTCGAGATATATAGGGTCAAACAAAAAGTTTGTAAATATAAATTTAATCTTAGTTTTTCTGTCATAACTTTTAACGTTTTTAATTAAAATAAGATTTTTTAATGTTTTTTGATGTAAAATTTAATTTTACATAAATAAGTATTCTTGAGTTTTTTCAAAAGAACTAATACTTTTTGAGATATACAGGGTCAAACAAAAAGTTTGTAAATATAAATTTAATCTCAGTTTTTCCGTCATAACTTTTAACGTTTTTAATTAAAATAAGATTTTTTGATGTTGTTTGATGTAGAATTTAATATTACACAAAAAAGTATTCCTAAGTTTTTTTAAAAAAACTAATAATTTTCGAGATATATAGGGTCAAACAAAAAGTTTGTAAATATAAATTTGATCTTAGTTTTTCTGTCATAAGTTTTAAAGTTTTTAATTAAAATAAGATTTTTTAATGGTTTTTGATGTAAAATTTAATTTTACATAAATAAGTATTCTTGAGTTTTTTCAAAAGAACTGATACTTTTCGAGATATACAGGGTCAAACAAAAAGTTTGTAAATATAAATTTAATCTCAGTTTTTCTGTCATAACTTTTATCGTTTTTAATTAAAATAAGATTTTTTGATGTAGAATTTAATATTACACAAAAAAGTATTCTTGAGTTTTTTCAAAAAAACTAATACTTTTCGAGATATATAGGGTCAAACAAAAAGTTTGTAAATATAAATTTGATCTCAGTTTTTCTGTCATAACTTTTAAAGTTTTTAATTAAAATGAGATTTTTTGGGGTTTTTTGATGTAAAATTTAATTTTACATAAAAAAGTATTCTTGAGTTTTTTTCAAATAACTGATACTTTTCGAGATATATAGGGTCAAACAAAAAGTTTGTTAATATAAATTTAATCTCAGTGTTTCTGTCATAACTTTTAAAGTTTTTAATTAAAATGAGATTTTTTGGAGTTTTTTGATGTAAAATTTAATTTTACACAAAAAAGTATTCGTGAGTTTTTTTAAGATAACTGACACTTTTCGAGATATATAGGGTCAAACAAAAAGTTTGTAAATATAAATTTAATCTGTGTTTCTGTCATAACTTTTAACGTTTTTAATTAAAATAAGATTTTTTGATGTTTTTTGATGTAGAATTTAATATTACACAAAAAAGTATTCCTAAGTTTTTTCAAAAAAACTAATAATTTTCGAGATATATAGGGTCAAACAAAAAGTTTCTAAATATAAATTTGATCTTAGTTTTTCTGTCATAACTTTTAAAGTTTTTAATTAAAATGAGGTTTTTTGATGTAGAATTTCATATTACACAAAAAAGTGTTTTAAAGTTTTTTTCCAAAAAACTAATACTTTTCGAGATATATAGGGTCAAACAAAAAGTTTGTAAATACAAATTTGATCTCAGTTTTTCTGTCATAACTTTTAAAGTTTTTGATTAAAATGAGGTTTTTTAACGTTTTTTGATGTAAAATTTAATTTTACATAAAAAAGTATTCTTATGTTTTTTTAAAAAAACTGATACTTTTCAAAATATACAGGGTCAAACAAAAAGTTTGTAAATATAAATTTAATCTCAGTTTTTCTGTCATAACTTTTATCGTTTTTAATTAAAATAAAATTTTTTGATGTCTTTTTATGTAGAATCAAATTTTACACAAAAAAAAATTCTTAAGTTTTTAAAAAAAGTAATACTTTTTGAGATATATAGGGTCAAACAAAAAGTTTGTAAATATAAATTTGATCTTAGTTTTTCTGTCATAACTTTTAAAGTTTTTAATTAAAATGAGATTTTTTGATGTAGAATTTCATATTACACAAAAAAGTGTTTTAAAGTTTTTTTCCAAAAAACTAATACTTTTCGAGATATATAGGGTCAAACAAAAAGTTTGTAAATATAAATTTGATCTCAGTTTTTCTGTCATAACTTTTAAAGTTTTTGATTAAAATGAGGTTTTTTAACGTTTTTTGATGTAAAATTTAATTTTACATAAAAAAGTATTCTTATGTTTTTTTAAAAAAACTGATACTTTTCGAGATATACAGGGTCAAACAAAAAGTTTGTAAATATAAATTTAATCTCAGTTTTTCTGTCATAACTTTTATCGTTTTTAATTAAAATAAGATTTTTTGATGTTTTTTTATGTAGAATCAAATTTTACACAAAAAAAAATTCTTAAGTTTTTAAAAAAACTAATACTTTTCGAGATATATAGGGTCAAACAAAAAGTTTGTAAATATAAATTTAATCTTAGTTTTTCTGTCATAACTTTTAACGTTTTTAATTAAAATAAGATTTTTTAATGTTTTTTGATGTAAAATTTAATTTTACATAAATAAGTATTCTTGAGTTTTTTCAAAAGAACTGATACTTTTCGAGATATACAAGGTCAAACAAAAAGTTTGTAAATATAAATTTAATCTCAGTTTTTCCGTCATAACTTTTAACGTTTTTAATTAAAATAAGATTTTTTGATGTAGAATTTAATATTACACAAAAAAATGTTTTAAAGTTTTTTCAAAAAAACTTATACTTTTCGAGATATATAGGGTCAAACAAAAAGTTTGTAAATATAAATTTGATCTCAGTTTTTCTGTCATAACTTTTAAAGTTTTTGATTAAAATAAGATTTTTTGGGGTTTTTTGATGTAAAATTTAATTTTACATAAAAAAGTATTCTTGAGTTTTTTTAAAATAACTGAAACTTTTCGAGATATATAGGGTCAAACAAAAAGTTTTTAAATATAAATTTAATCTCAGTGTTTCTGTCTTAACTGTTAACGTTTTTAATTAAAATAAGATTTTTTGATGTTGTTTGATGTAGAATTTAATATTACACAAAAAAGTATTCCTAAGTTTTTTCAAAAAAACTAATAATTTTCGAGATATATAGGGTCAAACAAAAAGTTTGTAAATATAAATTTGATCTTAGTTTTTCTGTCATAACTTTTAAAGTTTTTAATTAAAATTAGGTTTTTTAACGTTTTTTGATGTAAAACATAATTTTACATAAAAAAGTATTCTTGAGTTTTTTTAAAAAAACTGATACTTTTCGAGATATACAGGGTCAAACAAAAAGTTTGTAAATATAAATTTAATCTTAGTTTTTCGGTCATAACTTTTAATGTTTTTAATTAAAATAAGATTTTTTGATGTTTTTTGATGTAGAATTTAATATAACACAAAAAAGTGTTTTAAAGTTTTTCCAAAAACACTAATACTTTTCGAGATATATAGGGTCAAACAAAAAGTTTCTAAATATAAATTTGATCTCAGTTTTTCTGTCATAACTTTTAAAGTTTTTATTTAAAATGAGATTTTTTGGGGTTTTTTGATGTAAAATTTAATTTTACATAAAAAAGTATTCTTGAGTTTTTAAAAAAAAAATGATACTTTTCGAGATATATAGGGTCAAACAAAAAGTTTGTAAATATAAATTTAATCTCAGTTTTACTGTCATAACTTTTAACGTTTTTAAATAAAATAAGATTTTTTGATGTAGAATTTAATATTACACAAAAAAGTATTCTTGAGTTTTTTCAAAAGAACATACTTTTCGAGATATACAGGGTCAAACAAAAAGTTTGTAAATATAAATTTATTCTCAGTTTTTCTGTCATAACTTTTCACGTTTTAATTAAAATAAGATTTTTTGATGTAGAATTTAATATAACACAAAAAAGTATTCTTGAGTTTTTTCAAAAAAACTAATACTTTTCGAGATGTATAGGGTCAAACAAAAAGTTTGTAAATATAAATTTGATCTCGGTTTTTCTGTCATAACTTTTAAACTTTTTAATTAAAATAAGATTTTTTGGGATTTTTTGATGTAAAATTTAATTTTACATAAAAAAGTATTCTTGAGTTTTTTTAAAAAACTGATACTTTTCGAGATATATAGGGTCAAACAAAAAGTTTGTAAATATAAATTTAATCTCAGTGTTTCTGTCATAACTTTTAACGTTTTTAATTAAAATAAGATTTTTTGATGTTTTTTGATGTAGAATTTAATATTACACAAAAAAGTATTCCTAATTTTTTCAAAAAAGCTAATAATTTTCGAGATATATAGGGTCAAACAAAAAGTTTGTAAATATAAATTTGATCTTAGTTTTTCTGTCATAACGTTTAAAGTTTTTAATTAAAATGAGGTTTTTTAACGTTTTTTGATGTAAAATTTAATTTTACATAAAAAAGTATTCTTGAGTTTTTTCAAAAAAACTAATAGTTTTCGAGATATATAGGGTCAAACAAAAAGTTTGTAAATATAAATTTGATCTCAGTTTTTCTGTCATAACTTTTAAAGTTTTTAATTAAAATGAGATTTTTTGGGGTTCTTTGATGTAAAATTTAATTTTACATAAAAAAGTATTCTTGAGTTTTTTTCAAATAACTGATACTTTTCGAGATATATAGGGTCAAACAAAAAGTTTGTTAATATAAATTTAATCTCAGTGTTTCTGTCATAACTTTTAAAGTTTTTAATTAAAATGAGATTTTTTAGAGTTTTTTGATGTAAAATTTAATTTTACACAAAAAAGTATTCGTGAGTTTTTTTAAGATAACTGATACTTTTCGAGATATATAGGGTCAAACAAAAAGTTTGTAAATATAAATTTAATCTGTGTTTCTGTCATAACTTTTAAAGTTTTTAATTAAAATAAGATTTTTTGATGTTTTTTGATGTAGAATTTAATATTACACAAAAAAGTATTCCTAAGTTTTTTCAAAAAAACTAATAATTTTCGCGATATATTGGGTCAAACAAAAAGTTTGTAAATATAAATTTGATCTTAGTTTTTCTGTCATAACTTTTAAAGTTTTTAATTAAAATGAGGTTTTTTGATGTAGAATTTCATATTACACAAAAAAGTGTTTTAAAGTTTTTTTCCAAAAAACTAATACTTTTCGAGATATATAGGGTCAAACAAAAAGTTTGTAAATATAAATTTGATCTCAGTTTTTCTGTCATAACTTTTAAAGTTTTTGATTAAAATGAGGTTTTTTAACGTTTTTTGATGTAAAATTTAATTTTACATAAAAAAGTATTCTTATGTTTTTTTAAAAAAACTGATACTTTTCGAGATATACAGGGTCAAACAAAAAGTTTGTAAATATAAATTTAATCTCAGTTTTTCTGTCATAACTTTTATCGTTTTTAATTAAAATAAGATTTTTTGATGTTTTTTTATGTAGAATCAAATTTTACACAAAAAAAAATTCTTAAGTTTTTAAAAAAACCAATACTTTTCGAGATATATAGGGTCAAACAAAAAGTTTGTAAATATAAATTTAATCTTAGTTTTTCTGTCAAACTTTTAACGTTTTTAATTAAAATAAGATTTTTTAATGTTTTTTGATGTAAAATTTAATTTTACATAAATAAGTATTCTTGAGTTTTTTCAAAAGAACTGATACTTTTCGAGATATACAGGGTCAAACAAAAAGTTTGTAAATATAAATTTAATCTCAGTTTTTCCGTCATAACTTTTAACGTTTTTAATTTAAATAAGATTGTTTAAAGTAGAATTTAATATTACACAAAAAAATGTTTTAAAGTTTTTTCAAAAAAACTAATACTTTTCGAGATATATAGGGTCAAACAAAAAGTTTGTAAATATAAATTTGATCTCAGTTTTTCTGTCATAACTTTTAAAGTTTTTAATTAAAATAAGATTTTTTGGGGTTTTTTGATGTAAAATTTAATTTTACATAAAAAAGTATTCCTGAGTTTTTTTAAAATAACTGACACTTTTCGAGATATATAGGGTCAAACAAAAAGTTTGTAAATATAAATTTATTCTCAGTTTTTCTGTCATAACTTTTAACGTTTTTAATTAAAATAAGATTTTTTGATGTTGTTTGATGTAGAATTTAATATTACACAAAAAAGTATTCCTAAGTTTTTTCAAAAAAACTAATACTTTTCGAGATATATAGGGTCAAACAAAAAGTTTGTAAATATAAATTTGATCTCAGTTTTTCTGACATAACTTTTAACATTTTTAATTAAAATAAGATTTTTTAATGTTTTTTGATGTAAAATTTAATTTTACATAAATAAGTATTCTTGAGTTTTTTCAAAAGAACTGATACTTTTCGAGATATACAGGGTCAAACAAAAAGTTTGTAAATATAAATTTAATCTCAGTTTTTCTGTCATAACTTTTCACGTTTTAATTAAAATAAGATTTTTTGATGTAGAACTTAATATAACACAAAAAAGTATTCTTGAGTTTTTTCAAAAAAACTAATACTTTTCAAAATGTATAGGGTCAAACAAAAAGTTTGTAAATATAAATTTGATCTCGGTTTTTCTGTCATAACTTTTAAACTTAATTAAAATAAGATTTTTTGGGATTTTTTGATGTAAAATTTAATTTTACATAAAAAGTATTCTTGAGTTTTTTCAAAAAACTGATACTTTTCGAGATATACAGGGTCAAACAAAAAGTTTGTAAATATAAATTTAATCTTAGTTTTTCTGTCATAACTATTAACGTTTTTCATTAAAATAAGATTTTTTGATGTAGAATTTAATATTACACAAAAAAGTGTTTTAAAGTTTTTTCAAAAAAACTAATACTTTTCGAGATATATAGGGTCAAACAAAAAGTTTGTAAATATAAATTTGATCTCAGTTTTTCTGTCATAACTTTTAAAGTTTTTAATTAAAATGAGATTTTTTGGGGTTTTTTGATGTAAAATTTAATTTTACATAAAAAAGTATTCTTGAGTTTTTTTCAAATAACTGATACTTTTCGAGATATATAGGGTCAAACAAAAAGTTTGTTAATATAAATTTAATCTCAGTGTTTCTGTCATAACTTTTATAGTTTTTAATTAAAATAAGATTTTTTGGAGTTTTTTGATGTAAAATTTAATTTTACACAAAAAAGTATTCGTGAGTTTTTTTAAGATAACTGATACTTTTCGAGATATATAGGGTCAAACAAAAAGTTTGTAAATATAAATTTAATCTGTGTTTCTGTCATAACTTTTAACGTTTTTAATTAAAATAAGATTTTTTGATGTTTTTTGATGTAGAATTTAATATTACACAAAAAAGTATTCCTAAGTTTTTTCAAAAAAACTAATACTTTTCGAGATACATAGGGTCAAACAAAAAGTTTGTAAATATAAATTTGATCTTAGTTTTTCTGTCATAACTTTTAAAGTTTTTAATTAAAATGAGGTTTTTTGATGTAGAATTTCATATTACACAAAAAAGTGTTTTAAAGTTTTTTTCCAAAAAACTAATACTTTTCGAGATATATAGGGTCAAACAAAAAGTTTGTAAATATAAATTTGATCTCAGTTTTTCTGTCATAACTTTTAAAGTTTTTGATTAAAATGAGGTTTTTTAACGTTTTTTGATGTAAAATTTAATTTTACATAAATAAGTATTCTTGAGTTTTTTCAAAAGAACTGATACTTTTCGAGATATACAGGGTCAAACAAAAAGTTTCTAAATATAAATTTAATCTCAGTTTTTCCGTCATAACTTTTAACGTTTTTAATTTAAATAAGATTGTTTGATGTAGAATTTAATATTACACAAAAAAATGTTTTAAAGTTTTTTCAAAAAAACTAATACTTTTCGAGATATATAGGGTCAAACAAAAAGTTTGTAAATATAAATTTGATCTCAGTTTTTCTGTCATAACTTTTAAAGTTTTTAATTAAAATAAGATTTTTTGGGGTTTTTTGATGTAAAATTTAATTTTACATAAAAAAGTATTCTTGAGTTTTTTTAAAATAACTGACACTTTTCGAGATATATAGGGTCAAACAAAAAGTTTGTAAATATAAATTTAATCTCAGTGTTTCTGTCATAACTTTTAACGTTTTTAATTAAAATAAGATTTTTTGATGTTGTTTGATGTAGAATTTAATACTACACAAAAAAGTATTCCTAAGTTTTTTCAAAAAAACTAATACTTTTCGAGATATATAGGGTCAAACAAAAAGTTTGTAAATATAAATTTGATCTCAGTTTTTCTGACATAACTTTTAACATTTTTAATTAAAATAAGATTTTTTAATGTTTTTTGATGTAAAATTTAATTTTACATAAATAAGTATTCTTAAGTTTTTTCAAAAGAACTGATACTTTTCGAGATATACAGGGTCAAACAAAAAGTTTGTAAATATAAATTTAATCTCAGTTTTTCTGTCATAACTTTTCACGTTTTAATTAAAATAAGATTTTTTGATGTAGAACTTAATACAACACAAAAAAGTATTCTTGAGTTTTTTCAAAAAAACTAATACTTTTCAAAATGTATAGGGTCAAACAAAAAGTTTGTAAATATAAATTTGATCTCGGTTTTTCTGTCATAACTTTTAAACTTAATTAAAATAAGATTTTTTGGGATTTTTTGATGTAAAATTTAATTTTACATAATAAAGTATTCTTGAGTTTTTTCAAAAAACTGATACTTTTCGAGATATACAGGGTCAAACAAAAAGTTTGTAAATATAAATTTAATCTTAGTTTTTCTGTCATAACTATTAACGTTTTTTATTAAAATAAGATTTTTTGATGTAGAATTTAATATTACACAAAAAAGTGTTTTAAAGTTTTTTCAAAAAAACTAATACTTTTCGAGATATATAGGGTCAAACAAAAAGTTTGTAAATATAAATTTGATCTCAGTTTTTCTGTCATAACTTTTAAACTTTTTAATTAAAATGAGATTTTTTGGGGTTTTTTGATGTAAAATTTAATTTTACACAAAAAAGTATTCGTGAGTTTTTTTAAGATAACTGACACTTTTCGAGATATATAGGGTCAAACAAAAAGTTTGTAAATATAAATTTAATCTGTGTTTCTGTCATAACTTTTAACGTTTTTAATTAAAATAAGATTTTTTTATGTTTTTTGATGTAGAATTTAATATTACACAAAAAAGTATTCCTAAGTTTTTTCAAAAAAACTAATAATTTTCGAGATATATAGGGTCAAACAAAAAGTTTGTGAATATAAATTTGATCTTAGTTTTTCTGTCATAACTTTTAAAGTTTTTAATTAAAATGAGGTTTTTTGATGTAGAATTTCATATTACACAAAAAAGTGTTTAAAAGTTTTTTTCCAAAAAACTAATACTTTTCGAGATATATAGGGTCAAACAAAAAGTTTGTAAATATAAATTTGATCTCAGTTTTTCTGTCATAATTTTTAAAGTTTTTGATTAAAATGAGGTTTTTTAACGTTTTTTGATGTAAAATTTAATTTTACATAAAAAAGTATTCTTATGTTTTTTTAAAAAAACTAATACTTTTCGAGATATATAGGGTCAAACAAAAAGTTTGTAAATATAAATTTAATCTTAGTTTTTCTGTCATAACTTTTAACGTTTTTAATTAAAATAAGATTTTTTAATGTTTTTTGATGTAAAATTTAATTTTACATAAATAAGTATTCTTGAGTTTTTTCAAAAGAACTAATACTTTTCGAGATATACAGGGTCAAACAAAAAGTTTGTAAATATAAACTTAATCTCAGTTTTTCCGTCATAACTTTTAACGTTTTTAATTAAAATAAGATTTTTTGATGTTGTTTGATGTAGAATTTAATATTACACAAAAAAGTATTCCTAAGTTTTTTTAAAAAAACTAATAATTTTCGAGATATATAGGGTCAAACAAAAAGTTTGTAAATATAAATTTGATCTTAGTTTTTCTGTCATAAGTTTTAAAGTTTTTAATTAAAATAAGATTTTTTAATGGTTTTTGATGTAAAATTTAATTTTACATAAATAAGTATTCTTGAGTTTTTTCAAAAGAACTGATACTTTTCGAGATATACAGGGTTAAACAAAAAGTTTGTAAATATAAATTTAATCTCAGTTTTTCTGTCATAACTTTTATCGTTTTTAATTAAAATAAGATTTTTTGATGTAGAATTTAATATTACACAAAAAAGTATTCTTGAGTTTTTTCAAAAAAACTAATACTTTTCGAGATATATAGGGTCAAACAAAAAGTTTGTAAATATAAATTTGATCTCAGTTTTTCTGTCATAACTTTTAAAGTTTCTAATTAAGATGAGATTTTTTGGGGTTTTTTGATGTAAAATTTAATTTTACATAAAAAAGTATTCTTGAGTTTTTTTCAAATAACTGATACTTTTCGAGATATATAGGGTCAAACAAAAAGTTTGTTAATATAAATTTAATCTCAGTGTTTCTGTCATAACTTTTAAAGTTTTTAAATAAAATGAGATTTTTTGGAGTTTTTTGATGTAAAATTTAATTTTACACAAAAAAGTATTCGTGAGTTTTTTTAAGATAACTGACACTTTTCGAGATATATAGGGTCAAACAAAAAGTTTGTAAATATAAATTTAATCTGTGTTTCTGTCATAACTTTTAACGTTTTTAATTAAAATAAGATTCTTTGATGTTTTTTGATGTAGAATTTAATATTACACAAAAAAGTATTCCTAAGTTTTTTCAAAAAAACTAATAATTTTCGAGATATATAGGGTCAAACAAAAAGTTTGTAAATATAAATTTGATCTTAGTTTTTCTGTCATAACTTTTAAAGTTTTTAATTAAAATGAGGTTTTTTGATGTAGAATTTCATATTACACAAAAAAGTGTTTTAAAGTTTTTTTCCAAAAAACTAATACTTTTCGAGATATATAGGGTCAAACAAAAAGTTTGTAAATACAAATTTGATCTCAGTTTTTCTGTCATAACTTTTAAAGTTTTTGATTAAAATGAGGTTTTTTAACGTTTTTTCATGTAAAATTTAATTTTACATAAAAAAGTATTCTTATGTTTTTTTAAAAAAACTGATACTTTTCGAGATATACAGGGTCAAACAAAAAGTTTGTAAATATAAATTTAATCTCAGTTTTTCTGTCATAACTTTTATCGTTTTTAATTAAAATAAGATTTTTTGATGTTTTTTTATGTAGAATCAAATTCTACACAAAAAAAAATTCTTAAGTTTTTAAAAAAACTAATACTTTTCGAGATATATAGGGTCAAACAAAAAGTTTGTAAATATAAATTTGATCTTAGTTTTTCTGTCATAACTTTTAAAGTTTTTAATTAAAATGAGGTTTTTTGATGTAGAATTTTATATTACACAAAAAAGTGTTTTAAAGTTTTTTTCCAAAAAACTAATACTTTTCGAGATATATAGGGTCAAACAAAAAGTTTGTAAATATAAATTTGATCTCAGTTTTTCTGTCATAACTTTTAAAGTTTTTGATTAAAATGAGGTTTTTTAACGTTTTTTGATGTAAAATTTAATTTTACATAAAAAAGTATTCTTATGTTTTTTTAAAAAAACTGATACTTTTCGAGATATACAGGGTCAAACAAAAAGTTTGTAAATATAAATTTAATCTCAGTTTTTCTGTCATAACTTTTATCGTTTTTAATTAAAATAAGATTTTTTGATGTTTTTTTATGTAGAATCAAATTTTACACAAAAAAAAATTCTTAAGTTTTTAAAAAAACTAATACTTTTCGAGATATATAGGGTCAAACAAAAAGTTTGTAAATATAAATTTAATCTTAGTTTTTCTGTCATAACTTTTAACGTTTTTAATTAAAATAAGATTTTTTAATGTTTTTTGATGTAAAATTTAATTTTACATAAATAAGCATTCTTGAGTTTTTTTAAAAGAACTGATACTTTTCGAGATATACAGGGTCAAACAAAAAGTTTGTAAATATAAATTTAATCTCAGTTTTTCCGTCATAACTTTTAACGTTTTTAATTAAAATAAGATTTTTTGATGTAGAATTTAATATTACACAAAAAAATGTTTTAAAGTTTTTTCAAAAAAACTAATACTTTTCGAGATATATAGGGTCAAACAAAAAGTTTGTAAATATAAATTTGATCTCAGTTTTTCTGTCATAACTTTTAAAGTTTTTGATTAAAATAAGATTTTTTGGGGTTTTTTGATGTAAAATTTAATTTTACATAAAAAAGTATTCTTGAGTTTTTTTAAAATAACTGAAACTTTTCGAGATATATAGGGTCAAACAAAAAGTTTTTAAATATAAATTTAATCTCAGTGTTTCTGTCTTAACTGTTAACGTTTTTAATTAAAATAAGATTTTTTGATGTTGTTTGATGTAGAATTTAATATTACACAAAAAAGTATTCCTAAGTTTTTTCAAAAAAACTAATAATTTTCGAGATATATAGGGTCAAACAAAAAGTTTGTAAATATAAATTTGATCTTAATTTTTCTGTCATAACTTTTAAAGTTTTTAATTAAAATTAGGTTTTTTAACGTTTTTTGATGTAAAACATAATTTTACATAAAAAAGTATTCTTGAGTTTTTTTAAAAAAACTGATACTTTTCGAGATATACAGGGTCAAACAAAAAGTTTGTAAGTATAAATTTAATCTTAGTTTTTCTGTCATAACTTTTAATGTTTTTAATTAAAATAAGATTTTTTGATGTTTTTTGATGTAGAATTTAATATTACACAAAAAAGTGTTTTAAAGTTTTTCCAAAAACACTAATACTTTTCGAGATATATAGGGTCAAACAAAAAGTTTCTAAATATAAATTTGATCTCAGTTATTCTGTCATAACTTTTAAAGTTTTTATTTAAAATGAGATTTTTTGGGGTTTTTTGATGTAAAATTTAATTTTACATAAAAAAGTATTCTTGAGTTTTTTAAAAAAAAATGATACTTTTCGAGATATATAGGGTCAAACAAAAAGTTTGTAAATATAAATTTAATCTCAGTTTTACTGTCATAACTTTTAACGTTTTTAAATAAAATAAGATTTTTTGATGTTGTTTGATGTAGAATTTAATATTACACAAAAAAGTATTCTTAAGTTTTTTCAAAAAAACTAATAATTTTCGAGATATATAGGGTCAAACAAAAAGTTTGTAAATATAAATTTGATCTTAGTTTTTCTGTCATAAGTTTTAAAGTTTTTAATTAAAATAAGATTTTTTAATGGTTTTTGATGTAAAATTTAATTTTACATAAATAAGTATTCTTGAGTTTTTTCAAAAGAACTGATACTTTTCGAGATATACAGGGTCAAACAAAAAGTTTGTAAATATAAATTTAATCTCAGTTTTTCTGTCATGACTTTTATCGTTTTTAATTAAAATAAGATTTTTTGATGTAGAATTTAATATTACACAAAAAAGTATTCTTGAGTTTTTTCAAAAGAACTGATACTTTTCGAGATATACAGGGTCAAACAAAAAGTTTGTAAATATAAATTTATTCTCAGTTTTTCTGTCATAACTTTTCACGTTTTAATTAAAATAAGATTTTTTGATGTAGAATTTAATATAACACAAAAAAGTATTCTTGAGTTTTTTTCAAAAAAACTAATACTTTTCGAGATGTATAGGGTCAAACAAAAAGTTTGTAAATATAAATTTGATCTCGGTTTTTCTGTCATAACTTTTAAACTTTTTAATTAAAATAAGATTTTTTGGGATTTTTTGATGTAAAATTTAATTTTACATAAAAAAGTATTCTTGAGTTTTTTTAAAAAACTGATACTTTTCGAGATATATAGGGTCAAACAAAAAGTTTGTAAATATAAATTTAATCTCAGTGTTTCTGTCATAACTTTTAACGTTTTTAATAAAAAAAGATTTTTTGATGTTTTTTGATGTAGAATTTAATATTACACAAAAAAGTATTCCTAATTTTTTCAAAAAAGCTAATAATTTTCGAGATATATAGGGTCAAACAAAAAGTTTGTAAATATAAATTTGATCTTAGTTTTTCTGTCATAACGTTTAAAGTTTTTAATTAAAATGAGGTTTTTTAACGTTTTTTGATGTAAAATTTAATTTTACATAAAAAAGTATTCTTGAGTTTTTTCAAAAAAACTAATACTTTTCGAGATATATAGGGTCAAACAAAAAGTTTGTAAATATAAATTTGATCTCAGTTTTTCTGTCATAACTTTTAAAGTTTTTAATTAAAATGAGATTTTTTGGGGTTCTTTGATGTAAAATTTAATTTTACATAAAAAAGTATTCTTGAGTTTTTTTCAAATAACTGATACTTTTCGAGATATATAGGGTCAAACAAAAAGTTTGTTAATATAAATTTAATCTCAGTGTTTCTGTCATAACTTTTAAAGTTTTTAATTAAAATGAGATTTTTTAGAGTTTTTTGATGTAAAATTTAATTTTACACAAAAAAGTATTCGTGAGTTTTTTTAAGATAACTGATACTTTTCGAGATATATAGGGTCAAACAAAAAGTTTGTAAATATAAATTTAATCTGTGTTTCTGTCATAACTTTTAAAGTTTTTAATTAAAATAAGATTTTTTGATGTTTTTTGATGTAGAATTTAATATTACACAAAAAAGTATTCCTAAGTTTTTTCAAAAAAACTAATAATTTTCGCGATATATTGGGTCAAACAAAAAGTTTGTAAATATAAATTTGATCTTAGTTTTTCTGTCATAACTTTTACAGTTTTTAATTAAAATGAGGTTTTTTGATGTAGAATTTCATATTACACAAAAAAGTGTTTTAAAGTTTTTTTCCAAAAAACTAATACTTTTCGAGATATATAGGGTCAAACAAAAAGTTTGTAAATATAAATTTGATCTCAGTTTTTCTGTCATAACTTTTAAAGTTTTTGATTAAAATGAGGTTTTTTAACGTTTTTTGATGTAAAATTTAATTTTACATAAAAAAGTATTCTTATGTTTTTTTAAAAAAACTGATACTTTTCGAGATATACAGGGTCAAACAAAAAGTTTGTAAATATAAATTTAATCTCAGTTTTTCTGTCATAACTTTTATCGTTTTTAATTAAAATAAGATTTTTTGATGTTTTTTTATGTAGAATCAAATTTTACACAAAAAAAAATTCTTAAGTTTTTAAAAAAACTAATAATTTTCGAGATATATAGGGTCAAACAAAAAGTTTGTAAATATAAATTTAATCTTAGTTTTTCTGTCATAACTTTTAACGTTTTTAATTAAAATAAGATTTTTTAATGTTTTTTGATGTAAAATTTAATTTTACATAAATAAGTATTCCTGAGTTTTTTCAAAAGAACTGATACTTTTCGAGATATACAGGGTCAAACAAAAAGTTTGTAAATATAAATTTAATCTCAGTTTTTCTGTCATAACTTTTCACGTTTTAATTAAAATAAGATTTTTTGATGTAGAACTTAATATAACACAAAAAAGTATTCTTGAGTTTTTTCAAAAAAACTAATACTTTTCAAAATGTATAGGGTCAAACAAAAAGTTTGTAAATATAAATTTGATCTCGGTTTTTCTGTCATAACTTTTAAACTTAATTAAAATAAGATTTTTTGGGATTTTTTGATGTAAAATTTAATTTTACATAAAAAGTATTCTTGAGTTTTTTCAAAAAACTGATACTTTTCGAGATATACAGGGTCAAACAAAAAGTTTGTAAATATAAATTTAATCTTAGTTTTTCTGTCATAACTATTAACGTTTTTCATTAAAATAAGATTTTTTGATGTAGAATTTAATATTACACAAAAAAGTGTTTTAAAGTTTTTTCAAAAAAACTAATACTTTTCGAGATATATAGGGTCAAACAAAAAGTTTGTAAATATAAATTTGATCTCAGTTTTTCTGTCATAACTTTTAAAGTTTTTAATTAAAATGAGATTTTTTGGGGTTTTTTGATGTAAAATTTAATTTTACATAAAAAAGTATTCTTGAGTTTTTTTCAAATAACTGATACTTTTCGAGATATATAGGGTCAAACAAAAAGTTTGTTAATATAAATTTAATCTCAGTGTTTCTGTCATAACTTTTAAAGTTTTTAATTAAAATAAGATTTTTTGGAGTTTTTTGATGTAAAATTTAATTTTACACAAAAAAGTATTCGTGAGTTTTTTTAAGATAACTGATACTTTTCGAGATATATAGGGTCAAACAAAAAGTTTGTAAATATAAATTTAATCTGTGTTTCTGTCATAACTTTTAACGTTTTTAATTAAAATAAGATTTTTTGATGTTTTTTGATGTAGAATTTAATATTACACAAAAAAGTATTTCTAAGTTTTTTCAAAAAAACTAATACTTTTCGAGATACATAGGGTCAAACAAAAAGTTTGTAAATATAAATTTGATCTTAGTTTTTCTGTCATAACTTTTAAAGTTTTTGATTAAAATGAGGTTTTTTAACGTTTTTTGATGTAGAATTTCATATTACACAAAAAAGTGTTTTAAAGTTTTTTTCCAAAAAACTAATACTTTTCGAGATATATAGGGTCAAACAAAAAGTTTGTAAATATAAATTTGATCTCAGTTTTTCTGTCATAACTTTTAAAGTTTTTGATTAAAATGAGGTTTTTTAACGTTTTTTGATGTAAAATTTAATTTTACATAAAAAAGTATTGTTATGTTTTTTTAAAAAAACTGATACTTTTCGAGATATACAGGGTCAAACAAAAAGTTTGTAAATATAAATTTAATCTCAGTTTTTCTGTCATAACTTTTATCGTTTTTAATTAAAATAAGATTTTTTGATGTTTTTTTATGTAGAATCAAATTTTACACAAAAAAAAAATTCTTAAGTTTTTAAAAAAACTAGTACTTTTCGAGATATATAGGGTCAAACAAAAAGTTTGTAAATATAAATTTAATCTTAGTTTTTCTGTCATAACTTTTAACGTTTTTAATTAAAATAAGATTTTTTAATGTTTTTTGATGTAAAATTTAATTTTACATAAATAAGTATTCTTGAGTTTTTTCAAAAGAACTGATACTTTTCGAGATATACAGGGTCAAACAAAAAGTTTGTAAATATAAATTTAATCTCAGTTTTTCCGTCATAACTTTTAACGTTTTTAATTTAAATAAGATTGTTTGATGTAGAATTTAATATTACACAAAAAAATGTTTTAAAGTTTTTTCAAAAAAACTAATACTTTTCGAGATATATAGGGTCAAACAAAAAGTTTGTAAATATAAATTTGATCTCAGTTTTTCTGTCATAACTTTTAAAGTTTTTAATTAAAATAAGATTTTTTGGGGTTTTTTGATGTAAAATTTAATTTTACATAAAAAAGTATTCTTGAGTTTTTTTAAAATAACTGACACTTTTCGAGATATATAGGGTCAAACAAAAAGTTTGTAAATATAAATTTAATCTCAGTGTTTCTGTCATAACTTTTAACGTTTTTAATTAAAATAAGATTTTTTGATGTTTTTTGATGTAGAATTTAATACTACACAAAAAAGTATTCCTAAGTTTTTTCAAAAAAACTAATACTTTTCGAGATATATAGGGTCAAACAAAAAGTTTGTAAATATAAATTTGATCTCAGTTTTTCTGACATAACTTTTAACATTTTTAATTAAAATAAGATTTTTTAATGTTTTTTGATGTAAAATTTAATTTTACATAAATAAGTATTCTTAAGTTTTTTCAAAAGAACTGATACTTTTCGAGATATACAGGGTCAAACAAAAAGTTTGTAAATATAAATTTAATCTCAGTTTTTCTGTCATAACTTTTCACGTTTTAATTAAAATAAGATTTTTTGATGTAGAACTTAATATAACACAAAAAAGTATTCTTGAGTTTTTTCAAAAAAACTAATACTTTTCAAAATGTATAGGGTCAAACAAAAAGTTTGTAAATATAAATTTGATCTCGGTTTTTCTGTCATAACTTTTAAACTTAATTAAAATAAGATTTTTTGGGATTTTTTGATGTAAAATTTAATTTTACATAATAAAGTATTCTTGAGTTTTTTCAAAAAACTGATACTTTTCGAGATATACAGGGTCAAACAAAAAGTTTGTAAATATAAATTTAATCTTAGTTTTTCTGTCATAACTATTAACGTTTTTCATTAAAATAAGATTTTTTGATGTAGAATTTAATATTACACAAAAAAGTGTTTTAAAGTTTTTTCAAAAAAACTAATACTTTTCGAGATATATAGGGTCAAACAAAAAGTTTGTAAATATAAATTTGATCTCAGTTTTTCTGTCATAACTTTTAAAGTTTTTAATTAAAATGAGATTTTTTGGGGTTTTTTGATGTAAAATTTAATTTTACACAAAAAAGTATTCGTGAGTTTTTTTAAGATAACTGACACTTTTCGAGATATATAGGGTCAAACAAAAAGTTTGTAAATATAAATTTAATCTGTGTTTCTGTCATAACTTTTAACGTTTTTAATTAAAATAAGATTTTTTGATGTTTTTTTATGTAGAATTTAATATTACACAAAAAAGTATTCCTAAGTTTTTTCAAAAAAACTAATAATTTTCGAGATATATAGGGTCAAACAAAAAGTTTGTAAATATAAATTTGATCTTAGTTTTTCTGTCATAACTTTTAAAGTTTTTAATTAAAATGAGGTTTTTTGATGTAGAATTTCATATTACACAAAAAAGTGTTTTAAAGTTTTTTTCCAAAAAACTAATACTTTTCGAGATATATAGGGTCAAACAAAAAGTTTGTAAATATAAATTTGATCTCAGTTTTTCTGTCATAATTTTTAAAGTTTTTGATTAAAATGAGGTTTTTTAACGTTTTTTGATGTAAAATTTAATTTTACATAAAAAAGTATTCTTATGTTTTTTTAAAAAAACTAATACTTTTCGAGATATATAGGGTCAAACAAAAAGTTTGTAAATATAAATTTAATCTTAGTTTTTCTGTCATAACTTTTAACGTTTTTAATTAAAATAAGATTTTTTAATGTTTTTTGATGTAAAATTTAATTTTACATAAATAAGTATTCTTGAGTTTTTTCAAAAGAACTAATACTTTTCGAGATATACAGGGTCAAACAAAAAGTTTGTAAATATAAATTTAATCTCAGTTTTTCCGTCATAACTTTTAACGTTTTTAATTAAAATAAGATTTTTTGATGTTGTTTGATGTAGAATTTAATATTACACAAAAAAGTATTCCTAAGTTTTTTTAAAAAAACTAATAATTTTCGAGATATATAGGGTCAAACAAAAAGTTTGTAAATATAAATTTGATCTTAGTTTTTCTGTCATAAGTTTTAAAGTTTTTAATTAAAATAAGATTTTTTAATGGTTTTTGATGTAAAATTTAATTTTACATAAATAAGTATTCTTGAGTTTTTTCAAAAGAACTGATACTTTTCGAGATATACAGGGTCAAACAAAAAGTTTGTAAATATAAATTTAATCTCAGTTTTTCTGTCATAACTTTTATCGTTTTTAATTAAAATAAGATTTTTTGATGTAGAATTTAATATTACACAAAAAAGTATTCTTGAGTTTTTTCAAAAAAACTAATACTTTTCGAGATATATAGGGTCAAACAAAAAGTTTGTAAATATAAATTTGATCTCAGTTTTTCTGTCATAACTTTTAAAGTTTTTAATTAAAATGAGATTTTTTGGGGTTTTTTGATGTAAAATTTAATTTTACATAAAAAAGTATTCTTGAGTTTTTTTCAAATAACTGATACTTTTCGAGATATATAGGGTCAAACAAAAAGTTTGTTAATATAAATTTAATCTCAGTGTTTCTGTCATAACTTTTAAAGTTTTTAATTAAAATGAGATTTTTTGGAGTTTTTTGATGTAAAATTTAATTTTACACAAAAAAGTATTCGTGAGTTTTTTTAAGATAACTGACACTTTTCGAGATATATAGGGTCAAACAAAAAGTTTGTAAATATAAATTTAATCTGTTTTTCTGTCATAACTTTTAACGTTTTTAATTAAAATAAGATTTTTTGATGTTTTTTGATGTAGAATTTAATATTACACAAAAAAGTATTCCTAAGTTTTTTCAAAAAAACTAATAATTTTCGAGATATATAGGGTCAAACAAAAAGTTTGTAAATATAAATTTGATCTTAGTTTTTCTGTCATAACTTTTAAAGTTTTTAATTAAAATGAGGTTTTTTGATGTAGAATTTCATATTACACAAAAAAGTGTTTTAAAGTTTTTTTCCAAAAAACTAATACTTTTCGAGATATATAGGGTCAAACAAAAAGTTTGTAAATACAAATTTGATCTCAGTTTTTCTGTCATAACTTTTAAAGTTTTTGATTAAAATGAGGTTTTTTAACGTTTTTTGATGTAAAATTTAATTTTACATAAAAAAGTATTCTTATGTTTTTTTAAAAAAACTGATACTTTTCGAGATATACAGGGTCAAACAAAAAGTTTGTAAATATAAATTTAATCTCAGTTTTTCTGTCATAACTTTTATCGTTTTTAATTAAAATAAAATTTTTTGATGTTTTTTTATGTAGAATCAAATTTTACACAAAAAAAAATTCTTAAGTTTTTAAAAAAACTAATACTTTTCGAGATATATAGGGTCAAACAAAAAGTTTGTAAATATAAATTTGATCTTAGTTTTTCTGTCATAACTTTTAAAGTTTTTAATTAAAATGAGGTTTTTTGATGTAGAATTTCATATTACACAAAAAAGTGTTTTAAAGTTTTTTTCCAAAAAACTAATACTTTTCGAGATATATAGGGTCAAACAAAAAGTTTGTAAATATAAATTTGATCTCAGTTTTTCTGTCATAACTTTTAAAGTTTTTGATTAAAATGAGGTTTTTTAACGTTTTTTGATGTAAAATTTAATTTTACATAAAAAAGTATTCTTATGTTTTTTTAAAAAAACTGATACTTTTCGAGATATACAGGGTCAAACAAAAAGTTTGTAAATATAAATTTAATCTCAGTTTTTCTGTCATAACTTTTATCGTTTTTAATTAAAATAAGATTTTTTGATGTTTTTTTATGTAGAATCAAATTTTACACAAAAAAAAATTCTTAAGTTTTTAAAAAAACTAATACTTTTCGAGATATATAGGTTCAAACAAAAAGTTTGTAAATATAAATTTAATCTTAGTTTTTCTGTCATAACTTTTAACGTTTTTAATTAAAATAAGATTTTTTAATGTTTTTTGATGTAAAATTTAATTTTACATAAATAAGTATTCTTGAGTTTTTTCAAAAGAACTGATACTTTTCGAGATATACAGGGTCAAACAAAAAGTTTGTAAATATAAATTTAATCTCAGTTTTTCTGTCATAACTTTTCACGTTTTAATTAAAATAAGATTTTTTGATGTAGAATTTAATATAACACAAAAAAGTATTCTTGAGTTTTTTCAAAAAAACTAATACTTTTCGAGATATACAGGGTCAAACAAAAAGTTTGTAAATATAAATTTATTCTCAGTTTTTCTGTCATAACTTTTCACGTTTTAATTAAAATAAGATTTTTTGATGTAGAATTTAATATAACACAAAAAAGTATTCTTGAGTTTTTTCAAAAAAACTAATACTTTTCGAGATGTATAGGGTCAAACAAAAAGTTTGTAAATATAAATTTGATCTCAGTTTTTCTGTCATAACTTTTAAAGTTTTTAATTAAAATAAGATTTTTTGGGGTTTTTTGATGTAAAATTTAATTTTACATAAAAAAGTATTCTTGAGTTTTTTTAAAATAACTGACACTTTTCGAGATATATAGGGTCAAACAAAAAGTTTGTAAATATAAATTTAATCTCAGTTTTTCTGTCATAACTTTTAACGTTTTTAATTAACCTTCGGGCGGTCGCGCTCTCATTTATGACATTTTCGGTCGCGCCGGGCCTATGAGACCCTTATATGAATGTGACGTAATTATAAAAATTAATGAGTTTTTACATTTGTGCTTGTACCAATATAATAATTTATATATTAACTATACACTGATTATTTAGTTTTTGTTTTTGAGATTTATTTTTTAACCAAAATTAAACATTTGTTATGTCCGAACTTTTTACTGCTCTAACTGCTGTTGCACTTTTATATATTTATATTTTTGAAAATATTTGTTTTTCAAATTTTTTTGGGTGTAAATACGAAAGAAAACACATAAGACATTGTGGAAAAAATTATATTTTAAACGTTAGAGCAATCCTGACATAATGGTGTGACGTGTTGTAAACACAAAATTTTTTTCACAAATTTTGCAATAATACTTCGTTTTTCTTTCTTTTTGGTTCAGAAGACAGTAGTAGCATCTTTTTCTTGTTCCTGTTGTTACTTCTTGATAAGCTGTTCTTGATGGTCCTGCAGCTTCTTGTCTTCTTTCCCTTACCTCCACTGGCATATTTGATTGCTCTGACCGTCTCGCTATAAGAGGATTGGTTAGCTCTATTACTAATAGTTTCAACAAAAGTCTTTTCTGTTCTTTTTTGTAGTCCATTGCCACTAAACAGTATAATATTATAAAATTATGCAAAAAAAAACAACAAAAATCACTTACATGGTAAAATATAACCAAAAATTTTTAACCGAAAATAGTAACATTAAAAGTCGCGCTGGATCTCACAGGCCTTTTCGTTAATTACTCCGAAATAATAAAACTAATCACAACGAGGCTTTGCATACAAATTCATAAACTAAACTGAGGAGCATTTCCAAAGGGACAGCTACCTGCCTACCTGTATACCGGAAATAAAGCTATTAATTTACCCTCTCGGGCCTCACAGACCCGGCGCGACCGCCCGAAGGTTAAAATAAGATTTTTTGATGTTGTTTGATGTAGAATTTAATATTACACAAAAAAGTATTCCTAAGTTTTTTCAAAAAAACTAATACTTTTCGAGATATATAGGGTCAAACAAAAAGTTTGTAAATATAAATTTGATCTCAGTTTTTCTGACATAACTTTTAACATTTTTAATTAAAATAAGATTTTTTAATGTTTTTTGATGTAAAATTTAATTTTACATAAATAAGTATTCTTGAGTTTTTTCAAAAGAACTGATACTTTTCGAGATATACAGGGTCAAACAAAAAGTTTGTAAATATAAATTTAATCTCAGTTTTTCTGTCATAACTTTTCACGTTTTAATTAAAATAAGATTTTTTGATGTAGAATTTAATATAACACAAAAAAGTATTCTTGAGTTTTTTCAAAAAAACTAATACTTTTCGAGATATACAGGGTCAAACAAAAAGTTTGTAAATATAAATTTATTCTCAGTTTTTCTGTCATAACTTTTCACGTTTTAATTAAAATAAGATTTTTTGATGTAGAATTTAATATAACACAAAAAAGTATTCTTGAGTTTTTTCAAAAAAACTAATACTTTTCGAGATGTATAGGGTCAAACAAAAAGTTTGTAAATATAAATTTGATCTCAGTTTTTCTGTCATAACTTTTAAAGTTTTTAATTAAAATAAGATTTTTTAGGGTTTTTTGATGTAAAATTTAATTTTACATAAAAAAGTATTCTTGAGTTTTTTTAAAATAACTGACACTTTTCGAGATATATAGGGTCAAACAAAAAGTTTGTAAATATAAATTTAATCTCAGTTTTTCTGTCATAACTTTTAACGTTTTTAATTAAAATAAGATTTTTTGATGTTGTTTGATGTAGAATTTAATATTACACAAAAAAGTATTCCTAAGTTTTTTCAAAAAAACTAATACTTTTCGAGATATATAGGGTCAAACAAAAAGTTTGTAAATATAAATTTGATCTCAGTTTTTCTGACATAACTTTTAACATTTTTAATTAAAATAAGATTTTTTAATGTTTTTTGATGTAAAATTTAATTTTACATAAATAAGTATTCTTGAGTTTTTTCAAAAGAACTGATACTTTTCGAGATATACAGGGTCAAACAAAAAGTTTGTAAATATAAATTTAATCTCAGTTTTTCTGTCATAACTTTTCACGTTTTAATTAAAATAAGATTTTTTGATGTAGAACTTAATATAACACAAAAAAGTATTCTTGAGTTTTTTCAAAAAAACTAATACTTTTCAAAATGTATAGGGTCAAACAAAAAGTTTGTAAATATAAATTTGATCTCGGTTTTTCTGTCATAACTTTTAAACTTAATTAAAATAAGATTTTTTGGGATTTTTTGATGTAAAATTTAATTTTACATAAAAAGTATTCTTGAGTTTTTTCAAAAAACTGATACTTTTCGAGATATACAGGGTCAAACAAAAAGTTTGTAAATATAAATTTAATCTTAGTTTTTCTGTCATAACTATTAACGTTTTTCATTAAAATAAGATTTTTTGATGTAGAATTTAATATTACACAAAAAAGTGTTTTAAAGTTTTTTCAAAAAAACTAATACTTTTCGAGATATATAGGGTCAAACAAAAAGTTTGTAAATATAAATTTGATCTCAGTTTTTCTGTCATAACTTTTAAAGTTTTTAATTAAAATGAGATTTTTTGGGGTTTTTTGATGTAAAATTTAATTTTACATAAAAAAGTATTCTTGAGTTTTTTTTAAATAACTGATACTTTTCGAGATATATAGGGTCAAACAAAAAGTTTGTTAATATAAATTTAATCTTAGTGTTTCTGTCATAACTTTTAAAGTTTTTAATTAAAATAAGATTTTTTGGAGTTTTTTTATGTAAAATTTAATTTTACACAAAAAAGTATTCGTGAGTTTTTTTAAGATAACTGATACTTTTCGAGATATATAGGGTCAAACAAAAAGTTTGTAAATATAAATTTAATCTGTGTTTCTGTCATAACTTTTAACGTTTTTAATTAAAATAAGATTTTTTGATGTTTTTTGATGTAGAATTTAATATTACACAAAAAAGTATTCCTAAGTTTTTTCAAAAAAACTAATACTTTTCGAGATATATAGGGTCAAACAAAAAGTTTGTAAATATAAATTTGATCTTAGTTTTTCTGTCATAACTTTTAAAGTTTTTAATTAAAATGAGGTTTTTTGATGTAGAATTTCATATTACACAAAAAAGTGTTTTAAAGTTTTTTTCCAAAAAACTAATACTTTTCGAGATATATAGGGTCAAACAAAAAGTTTGTAAATATAAATTTGATCTCAGTTTTTCTGTCATAACTTTTAAAGTTTTTGATTAAAATGAGGTTTTTTAACGTTTTTTGATGTAAAATTTAATTTTACATAAAAAAGTATTGTTATGTTTTTTTAAAAAAACTGATACTTTTCGAGATATACAGGGTCAAACAAAAAGTTTGTAAATATAAATTTAATCTCAGTTTTTCTGTCATAACTTTTATCGTTTTTAATTAAAATAAGATTTTTTGGGGTTTTTTGATGTAAAATTTAATTTTACATAAAAAAGTATTCTTGAGTTTTTTTAAAATAACTGACACTTTTCGAGATATATAGGGTCAAACAAAAATTGTAAATATAAATTTAATCTCAGTTTTTCTGTCATAACTTTTAACGTTTTTAATTAAAATAAGATTTTTTGATGTTGTTTGATGTAGAATTTAATATTACACAAAAAAGTATTCCTAAGTTTTTTCAAAAAAACTAATACTTTTCGAGATATATAGGGTCAAACAAAAAGTTTGTAAATATAAATTTGATCTCAGTTTTTCTGACATAACTTTTAACATTTTTAATTAAAATAAGATTTTTTAATGTTTTTTGATGTAAAATTTAATTTTACATAAATAAGTATTCTTGAGTTTTTTTAAAAGAACTGATACTTTTCGAGATATACAGGGTCAAACAAAAAGTTTGTAAATATAAATTTAATCTCAGTTTTTCTGTCATAACTTTTCACGTTTTAATTAAAATAAGATTTTTTGATGTAGAATTTAATATAACACAAAAAAGTATTCTTGAGTTTTTTCAAAAAAACTAATACTTTTCGAGATATACAGGGTCAAACAAAAAGTTTGTAAATATAAATTTATTCTCAGTTTTTCTGTCATAACTTTTCACGTTTTAATTAAAATAAGATTTTTTGATGTAGAATTTAATATAACACAAAAAAGTATTCTTGAGTTTTTTCAAAAAAACTAATACTTTTCGAGATGTATAGGGTCAAACAAAAAGTTTGTAAATATAAATTTGATCTCAGTTTTTCTGTCATAACTTTTAAAGTTTTTAATTAAAATAAGATTTTTTAGGGTTTTTTGATGTAAAATTTAATTTTACATAAAAAAGTATTCTTGAGTTTTTTTAAAATAACTGACACTTTTCGAGATATATAGGGTCAAACAAAAAGTTTGTAAATATAAATTTAATCTCAGTTTTTCTGTCATAACTTTTAACGTTTTTAATTAAAATAAGATTTTTTGATGTTGTTTGATGTAGAATTTAATATTACACAAAAAAGTATTCCTAAGTTTTTTCAAAAAAACTAATACTTTTCGAGATATATAGGGTCAAACAAAAAGTTTGTAAATATAAATTTGATCTCAGTTTTTCTGACATAACTTTTAACATTTTTAATTAAAATAAGATTTTTTAATGTTTTTTGATGTAAAATTTAATTTTACATAAATAAGTATTCTTGAGTTTTTTCAAAAGAACTGATACTTTTCGAGATATACAGGGTCAAACAAAAAGTTTGTAAATATAAATTTAATCTCAGTTTTTCTGTCATAACTTTTCACGTTTTAATTAAAATAAGATTTTTTGATGTAGAACTTAATATAACACAAAAAAGTATTCTTGAGTTTTTTCAAAAAAACTAATACTTTTCAAAATGTATAGGGTCAAACAAAAAGTTTGTAAATATAAATTTGATCTCGGTTTTTCTGTCATAACTTTTAAACTTAATTAAAATAAGATTTTTTGGGATTTTTTGATGTAAAATTTAATTTTACATAAAAAGTATTCTTGAGTTTTTTCAAAAAACTGATACTTTTCGAGATATACAGGGTCAAACAAAAAGTTTGTAAATATAAATTTAATCTTAGTTTTTCTGTCATAACTATTAACGTTTTTCATTAAAATAAGATTTTTTGATGTAGAATTTAATATTACACAAAAAAGTGTTTTAAAGTTTTTTCAAAAAAACTAATACTTTTCGAGATATATAGGGTCAAACAAAAAGTTTGTAAATATAAATTTGATCTCAGTTTTTCTGTCATAACTTTTAAAGTTTTTAATTAAAATGAGATTTTTTGGGGTTTTTTGATGTAAAATTTAATTTTACATAAAAAAGTATTCTTGAGTTTTTTTTAAATAACTGATACTTTTCGAGATATATAGGGTCAAACAAAAAGTTTGTTAATATAAATTTAATCTTAGTGTTTCTGTCATAACTTTTAAAGTTTTTAATTAAAATAAGATTTTTTGGAGTTTTTTTATGTAAAATTTAATTTTACACAAAAAAGTATTCGTGAGTTTTTTTAAGATAACTGATACTTTTCGAGATATATAGGGTCAAACAAAAAGTTTGTAAATATAAATTTAATCTGTGTTTCTGTCATAACTTTTAACGTTTTTAATTAAAATAAGATTTTTTGATGTTTTTTGATGTAGAATTTAATATTACACAAAAAAGTATTCCTAAGTTTTTTCAAAAAAACTAATACTTTTCGAGATATATAGGGTCAAACAAAAAGTTTGTAAATATAAATTTGATCTTAGTTTTTCTGTCATAACTTTTAAAGTTTTTAATTAAAATGAGGTTTTTTGATGTAGAATTTCATATTACACAAAAAAGTGTTTTAAAGTTTTTTTCCAAAAAACTAATACTTTTCGAGATATATAGGGTCAAACAAAAAGTTTGTAAATATAAATTTGATCTCAGTTTTTCTGTCATAACTTTTAAAGTTTTTGATTAAAATGAGGTTTTTTAACGTTTTTTGATGTAAAATTTAATTTTACATAAAAAAGTATTGTTATGTTTTTTTAAAAAAACTGATACTTTTCGAGATATACAGGGTCAAACAAAAAGTTTGTAAATATAAATTTAATCTCAGTTTTTCTGTCATAACTTTTATCGTTTTTAATTAAAATAAGATTTTTTGGGGTTTTTTGATGTAAAATTTAATTTTACATAAAAAAGTATTCTTGAGTTTTTTTAAAATAACTGACACTTTTCGAGATATATAGGGTCAAACAAAAATTGTAAATATAAATTTAATCTCAGTTTTTCTGTCATAACTTTTAACGTTTTTAATTAAAATAAGATTTTTTGATGTTGTTTGATGTAGAATTTAATATTACACAAAAAAGTATTCCTAAGTTTTTTCAAAAAAACTAATACTTTTCGAGATATATAGGGTCAAACAAAAAGTTTGTAAATATAAATTTGATCTCAGTTTTTCTGACATAACTTTTAACATTTTTAATTAAAATAAGATTTTTTAATGTTTTTTGATGTAAAATTTAATTTTACATAAATAAGTATTCTTGAGTTTTTTTAAAAGAACTGATACTTTTCGAGATATACAGGGTCAAACAAAAAGTTTGTAAATATAAATTTAATCTCAGTTTTTCTGTCATAACTTTTCACGTTTTAATTAAAATAAGATTTTTTGATGTAGAATTTAATATAACACAAAAAAGTATTCTTGAGTTTTTTCAAAAAAACTAATACTTTTCGAGATATACAGGGTCAAACAAAAAGTTTGTAAATATAAATTTATTCTCAGTTTTTCTGTCATAACTTTTCACGTTTTAATTAAAATAAGATTTTTTGATGTAGAATTTAATATAACACAAAAAAGTATTCTTGAGTTTTTTCAAAAAAACTAATACTTTTCGAGATGTATAGGGTCAAACAAAAAGTTTGTAAATATAAATTTGATCTCAGTTTTTCTGTCATAACTTTTAAAGTTTTTAATTAAAATAAGATTTTTTGGGGTTTTTTGATGTAAAATTTAATTTTACATAAAAAAGTATTCTTGAGTTTTTTTAAAATAACTGACACTTTTCGAGATATATAGGGTCAAACAAAAAGTTTGTAAATATAAATTTAATCTCAGTTTTTCTGTCATAACTTTTAACGTTTTTAATTAAAATAAGATTTTTTGATGTTGTTTGATGTAGAATTTAATATTACACAAAAAAGTATTCCTAAGTTTTTTCAAAAAAACTAATACTTTTCGAGATATATAGGGTCAAACAAAAAGTTTGTAAATATAAATTTGATCTCAGTTTTTCTGACATAACTTTTAACATTTTTAATTAAAATAAGATTTTTTAATGTTTTTTGATGTAAAATTTAATTTTACATAAATAAGTATTCTTGAGTTTTTTCAAAAGAACTGATACTTTTCGAGATATACAGGGTCAAACAAAAAGTTTGTAAATATAAATTTAATCTCAGTTTTTCTGTCATAACTTTTCACGTTTTAATTAAAATAAGATTTTTTGATGTAGAACTTAATATAACACAAAAAAGTATTCTTGAGTTTTTTCAAAAAAACTAATACTTTTCAAAATGTATAGGGTCAAACAAAAAGTTTGTAAATATAAATTTGATCTCGGTTTTTCTGTCATAACTTTTAAACTTAATTAAAATAAGATTTTTTGGGATTTTTTGATGTAAAATTTAATTTTACATAAAAAGTATTCTTGAGTTTTTTCAAAAAACTGATACTTTTCGAGATATACAGGGTCAAACAAAAAGTTTGTAAATATAAATTTAATCTTAGTTTTTCTGTCATAACTATTAACGTTTTTCATTAAAATAAGATTTTTTGATGTAGAATTTAATATTACACAAAAAAGTGTTTTAAAGTTTTTTCAAAAAAACTAATACTTTTCGAGATATATAGGGTCAAACAAAAAGTTTGTAAATATAAATTTGATCTCAGTTTTTCTGTCATAACTTTTAAAGTTTTTAATTAAAATGAGATTTTTTGGGGTTTTTTGATGTAAAATTAAATTTTACATAAAAAAGTATTCTTGAGTTTTTTTCAAATAACTGATACTTTTCGAGATATATAGGGTCAAGCAAAAAGTTTGTTAATATAAATTTAATCTCAGTGTTTCTGTCATAACTTTTAAAGTTTTTAATTAAAATAAGATTTTTTGGAGTTTTTTTATGTAAAATTTAATTTTACACAAAAAAGTATTCGTGAGTTTTTTTAAGATAACTGATACTTTTCGAGATATATAGGGTCAAACAAAAAGTTTGTAAATATAAATTTAATCTGTGTTTCTGTCATAACTTTTAACGTTTTTAATTAAAATAAGATTTTTTGATGTTTTTTGATGTAGAATTTAATATTACACAAAAAAGTATTCCTAAGTTTTTTCAAAAAAACTAATACTTTTCGAGATATATAGGGTCAAACAAAAAGTTTGTAAATATAAATTTGATCTTAGTTTTTCTGTCATAACTTTTAAAGTTTTTAATTAAAATGAGGTTTTTTGATGTAGAATTTCATATTACACAAAAAAGTGTTTTAAAGTTTTTTTCCAAAAAACTAATACTTTTCGAGATATATAGGGTCAAACAAAAAGTTTGTAAATATAAATTTGATCTCAGTTTTTCTGTCATAACTTTTAAAGTTTTTGATTAAAATGAGGTTTTTTAACGTTTTTTGATGTAAAATTTAATTTTACATAAAAAAGTATTGTTATGTTTTTTTAAAAAAACTGATACTTTTCGAGATATACAGGGTCAAACAAAAAGTTTGTAAATATAAATTTAATCTCAGTTTTTCTGTCATAACTTTTATCGTTTTTAATTAAAATAAGATTTTTTGATGTTTTTTTATGTAGAATCAAATTTTACACAAAAAAAAATTCTTAAGTTTTTAAAAAAACTAGTACTTTTCGAGATATATAGGGTCAAACAAAAAGTTTGTAAATATAAATTTAATCTTAGTTTTTCTGTCATAACTTTTAATGTTTTTAATTAAAATAAGATTTTTTAATGTTTTTTGATGTACAATTTAATTTTACATAAATAAGTATTCCTGACTTTTTTCAAAAGAACTGATACTTTTCGAGATATACAGGGTCAAACAAAAAGTTTGTAAATATAAATTTAATCTCAGTTTTTCCGTCATAACTTTTAACGTTTTTAATTTAAATAAGATTGTTTGATGTAGAATTTAATATTACACAAAAAAATGTTTTAAAGTTTTTTCAAAAAAACTAATACGTTTCGAGATATATAGGGTCAAACAAAAAGTTTGTAAATATAAATTTGATCTCAGTTTTTCTGTCATAACTTTTAAAGTTTTTAATTAAAATAAGATTTTTTGGGGTTTTTTGATGTAAAATTTAATTTTACATAAAAAAGTATTCTTGAGTTTTTTTAAAATAACTGACACTTTTCGAGATATATAGGGTCAAACAAAAAGTTTGTAAATATAAATTTAATCTCAGTGTTTCTGTCATAACTTTTAACGTTTTTAATTAAAATAAGATTTTTTGATGTTGTTTGATGTAGAATTTAATACTACACAAAAAAGTATTCCTAAGTTTTTTCAAAAAAACTAATACTTTTCGAGATATATAGGGTCAAACAAAAAGTTTGTAAATATAAATTTGATCTCAGTTTTTCTGACATAACTTTTAACATTTTTAATTAAAATAAGATTTTTTAATGTTTTTTGATGTAAAATTTAATTTTACATAAATAAGTATTCTTGAGTTTTTTCAAAAGAACTGATACTTTTCGAGATATACAGGGTCAAACAAAAAGTTTGTAAATATAAATTTAATCTCAGTTTTTCTGTCATAACTTTTCACGTTTTAATTAAAATAAGATTTTTTGATGTAGAACTTAATATAACACAAAAAAGTATTCTTGAGTTTTTTCAAAAAAACTAATACTTTTCAAAATGTATAGGGTCAAACAAAAAGTTTGTAAATATAAATTTGATCTCGGTTTTTCTGTCATAACTTTTAAACTTAATTAAAATAAGATTTTTTGGGATTTTTTGATGTAAAATTTAATTTTACATAATAAAGTATTCTTGAGTTTTTTCAAAAAACTGATACTTTTCGAGATATACAGGGTCAAACAAAAAGTTTGTAAATATAAATTTAATCTTAGTTTTTCTGTCATAACTATTAACGTTTTTCATTAAAATAAGATTTTTTGATGTAGAATTTAATATTACACAAAAAAGTGTTTTAAAGTTTTTTCAAAAAAACTAATACTTTTCGAGATATATAGGGTCAAACAAAAAGTTTGTAAATATAAATTTGATCTCAGTTTTTCTGTCATAACTTTTAAAGTTTTTAATTAAAATAAGATTTTTTGGGGTTTTTTGATGTAAAATTTAATTTTACATAAAAAAGTATTCTTGAGTTTTTTTAAAATAACTGACACTTTTCGAGATATATAGGGTCAAACAAAAAGTTTGTAAATATAAATTTAATCTCAGTGTTTCTGTCATAACTTTTAACGTTTTTAATTAAAATAAGATTTTTTGATGTTGTTTGATGTAGAATTTAATACTACACAAAAAAGTATTCCTAAGTTTTTTCAAAAAAACTAATACTTTTCGAGATATATAGGGTCAAACAAAAAGTTTGTAAATATAAATTTGATCTCAGTTTTTCTGACATAACTTTTAACATTTTTAATTAAAATAAGATTTTTTAATGTTTTTTGATGTAAAATTTAATTTTACATAAATAAGTATTCTTGAGTTTTTTCAAAAGAACTGATACTTTTCGAGATATACAGGGTCAAACAAAAAGTTTGTAAATATAAATTTAATCTCAGTTTTTCTGTCATAACTTTTCACGTTTTAATTAAAATAAGATTTTTTGATGTAGAACTTAATATAACACAAAAAAGTATTCTTGAGTTTTTTCAAAAAAACTAATACTTTTCAAAATGTATAGGGTCAAACAAAAAGTTTGTAAATATAAATTTGATCTCGGTTTTTCTGTCATAACTTTTAAACTTAATTAAAATAAGATTTTTTGGGATTTTTTGATGTAAAATTTAATTTTACATAATAAAGTATTCTTGAGTTTTTTCAAAAAACTGATACTTTTCGAGATATACAGGGTCAAACAAAAAGTTTGTAAATATAAATTTAATCTTAGTTTTTCTGTCATAACTATTAACGTTTTTCATTAAAATAAGATTTTTTGATGTAGAATTTAATATTACACAAAAAAGTGTTTTAAAGTTTTTTCAAAAAAACTAATACTTTTCGAGATATATAGGGTCAAACAAAAAGTTTGTAAATATAAATTTGATCTCAGTTTTTCTGTCATAACTTTTAAAGTTTTTAATTAAAATGAGATTTTTTGGGGTTTTTTGATGTAAAATTTAATTTTACACAAAAAAGTATTCGTGAGTTTTTTTAAGATAACTGACACTTTTCGAGATATATAGGGTCAAACAAAAAGTTTGTAAATATAAATTTAATCTGTGTTTCTGTCATAACTTTTAACGTTTTTAATTAAAATAAGATTTTTTGATGTTTTTTGATGTAGAATTTAATATTACACAAAAAAGTATTCCTAAGTTTTTTCAAAAAAACTAATAATTTTCGAGATATATAGGGTCAAACAAAAAGTTTGTAAATATAAATTTGATCTTAGTTTTTCTGTCATAACTTTTAAAGTTTTTAATTAAAATGAGGTTTTTTGATGTAGAATTTCATATTACACAAAAAAGTGTTTTAAAGTTTTTTTCCAAAAAACTAATACTTTTCGAGATATATAGGGTCAAACAAAAAGTTTGTAAATATAAATTTGATCTCAGTTTTTCTGTCATAACTTTTAAAGTTTTTGATTAAAATGAGGTTTTTTAACGTTTTTTGATGTAAAATTTAATTTTACATAAAAAAGTATTCTTATGTTTTTTTAAAAAAACTAATACTTTTCGAGATATATAGGGTCAAACAAAAAGTTTGTAAATATAAATTTAATCTTAGTTTTTCTGTCATAACTTTTAACGTTTTTAATTAAAATAAGATTTTTTAATGTTTTTTGATGTAAAATTTAATTTTACATAAATAAGTATTCCTGAGTTTTTTCAAAAGAACTAATACTTTTCGAGATATACAGGGTCAAACAAAAAGTTTGTAAATATAAATTTAATCTCAGTTTTTCCGTCATAACTTTTAACGTTTTTAATTAAAATAAGATTTTTTGATGTTGTTTGATGTAGAATTTAATATTACAAAAAAAAGTATTCCTAAGTTTTTTTAAAAAAACTAATAATTTTCGAGATATATAGGGTCAAACAAAAAGTTTGTAAATATAAATTTGATCTTAGTTTTTCTGTCATAAGTTTTAAAGTTTTTAATTAAAATAAGATTTTTTAATGGTTTTTGATGTAAAATTTAATTTTACATAAATAAGTATTCTTGAGTTTTTTCAAAAGAACTGATACTTTTCGAGATATACAGGGTCAAACAAAAAGTTTGTAAATATAAATTTAATCTCAGTTTTTCTGTCATAACTTTTATCGTTTTTAATTAAAATAAGATTTTTTGATGTAGAATTTAATATTACACAAAAAAGTATTCTTGAGTTTTTTCAAAAAAAACTAATACTTTTCGAGATATATAGGGTCAAACAAAAAGTTTGTAAATATAAATTTGATCTCAGTTTTTCTGTCATAACTTTTAAAGTTTTTAATTAAAATGAGATTTTTTGGGGTTTTTTGATGTAAAATTTAATTTTACATAAAAAAGTATTCTTGAGTTTTTTTCAAATAACTGATACTTTTCGAGATATATAGGGTCAAACAAAAAGTTTGTTAATATAAATTTAATCTCAGTGTTTCTGTCATAACTTTTAAAGTTTTTAATTAAAATGAGATTTTTTGGAGTTTTTTTATGTAAAATTTAATTTTACACAAAAAAGTATTCGTGAGTTTTTTTAAGATAACTGACACTTTTCGAGATATATAGGGTCAAACAAAAAGTTTGTAAATATAAATTTAATCTGTGTTTCTGTCATAACTTTTAACGTTTTTAATTAAAATAAGATTTTTTGATGTTTTTTGATGTAGAATTTAATATTACACAAAAAAGTATTCCTAAGTTTTTTTAAAAAAACTAATAATTTTCGAGATATATAGGGTCAAACAAAAAGTTTGTAAATATAAATTTGATCTTAGTTTTTCTGTCATAACTTTTAAAGTTTTTAATTAAAATGAGGTTTTTTGATGTAGAATTTCATATTACACAAAAAAGTGTTTTAAAGTTTTTTTCCAAAAAACTAATACTTTTCGAGATATATAGGGTCAAACAAAAAGTTTGTAAATATAAATTTGATCTCAGTTTTTCTGTCATAACTTTTAAAGTTTTTGATTAAAATAAGGTTTTTTAACGTTTTTTGATGTAAAATTTAATTTTACATAAATAAGTATTCTTGAGTTTTTTCAAAAGAACTGATACTTTTCGAGATATACAGGGTCAAACAAAAAGTTTGTAAATATAAATTTAATCTCAGTTTTTCTGTCATAACTTTTATCGTTTTTAATTAAAATAAGATTTTTTGATGTAGAATTTAATATTACACAAAAAAGTATTCTTGAGTTTTTTCAAAAAAACTAATACTTTTCGAGATATATAGGGTCAAACAAAAAGTTTGTAAATATAAATTTGATCTCAGTTTTTCTGTTATAACTTTTAACGTTTTTAATTAAAATAAGATTTTTTAATGTTTTTTGATGTAAAATTTAATTTTACATAAATAAGTATTCTTGAGTTTTTTCAAAAGAACTGATACTTTTCGAGATATACAGGGTCAAACAAAAAGTTTGTAAATATAAATTTATTCTCAGTTTTTCTGTCATAACTTTTCACGTTTTAATTAAAATAAGATTTTTTGATGTAGAATTTAATATAACACAAAAAAGTATTCTTGAGTTTTTTCAAAAAAACTAATACTTTTCGAGATGTATAGGGTCAAACAAAAAGTTTGTAAATATAAATTTGATCTCGGTTTTTCTGTCATAACTTTTAAACTTTTTAATTAAAATAAGATTTTTTAATGGTTTTTGATGTAAAATTTAATTTTACATAAATAAGTATTCTTGAGTTTTTTCAAAAGAACTGATACTTTTCGAGATATACAGGGTCAAACAAAAAGTTTGTAAATATAAATTTAATCTCAGTTTTTCTGTCATAACTTTTATCGTTTTTAATTAAAATAAGATTTTTTGATGTAGAATTTAATATTACACAAAAAAGTATTCTTGAGTTTTTTCAAAAAAACTAATACTTTTCGAGATATATAGGGTCAAACAAAAAGTTTGTAAATATAAATTTGATCTCAGTTTTTCTGTTATAACTTTTAACGTTTTTAATTAAAATAAGATTTTTTAATGTTTTTTGATGTAAAATTTAATTTTACATAAATAAGTATTCTTGAGTTTTTTCAAAAGAACTGATACTTTTCGAGATATACAGGGTCAAACAAAAAGTTTGTAAATATAAATTTATTCTCAGTTTTTCTGTCATAACTTTTCACGTTTTAATAAGATTTTTTGATGTAGAATTTAATATAACACAAAAAAGTATTCTTGAGTTTTTTCAAAAAAACTAATACTTTTCGAGATGTATAGGGTCAAACAAAAAGTTTGTAAATATAAATTTGATCTCGGTTTTTCTGTCATAACTTTTAAACCTTTTAATTAAAATAAGATTTTTTGGGATTTTTTGATGTAAAATTTAATTTTACATAAAAAAGTATTCTTGAGTTTTTTTAAAAAACTGATACTTTTCGAGATATATAGGGTCAAACAAAAAGTTTGTAAATATAAATTTAATCTCAGTGTTTCTGTCATAACTTTTAACGTTTTTAATTAAAATAAGATTTTTTGATGTTTTTTGATGTAGAATTTAATATTACACAAAAAAGTATTCCTAATTTTTTCAAAAAAGCTAATAATTTTCGAGATATATAGGGTCAAACAAAAAATTTGTAAATATAAATTTGATCTTAGTTTTTCTGTCATAACGTTTAAAGTTTTTAATTAAAATGAGGTTTTTTAACGTTTTTTGATGTAAAATTTAATTTTACATAAAAAAGTATTCTTGAGTTTTTTCAAAAAAACTAATACTTTTCGAGATATATAGGGTCAAACAAAAAGTTTGTAAATATAAATTTGATCTCAGTTTTTCTGTCATAACTTTTAAAGTTTTTAATTAAAATGAGATTTTTTGGGGTTTTTTGATGTAAAATTTAATTTTACATAAAAAAGTATTCTTGAGTTTTTTTCAAATAACTGATACTTTTCGAGATATATAGGGTCAAACAAAAAGTTTGTTAATATAAATTTAATCTCAGTGTTTCTGTCATAACTTTTAAAGTTTTTAATTAAAATGAGATTTTTTGGAGTTTTTTGATGTAAAATTTAATTTTACACAAAAAAGTATTCGTGAGTTTTTTTAAGATAACTGATACTTTTCGAGATATATAGGGTCAAACAAAAAGTTTGTAAATATAAATTTAATCTGTGTTTCTGTCATAACTTTTAACGTTTTTAATTAAAATAAGATTTTTTGATGTTTTTGATGTAGAATTTAATATTACACAAAAAAGTATTCCTAAGTTTTTTCAAAAAAACTAATAATTTTCGAGATATATAGGGTCAAACAAAAAGTTTGTAAATATAAATTTGATCTTAGTTTTTCTGTCATAACTTTTAAAGTTTTTAATTAAAATGAGGTTTTTTGATGTAGAATTTCATATTACACAAAAAAGTGTTTTAAAGTTTTTTTCCAAAAAACTAATACTTTTCGAGATATATAGGGTCAAACAAAAAGTTTGTAAATACAAATTTGATCTCAGTTTTTCTGTCATAACTTTTAAAGTTTTTGATTAAAATGAGGTTTTTTAACGTTTTTTGATGTAAAATTAAATTTTACATAAAAAAGTATTCTTATGTTTTTTTAAAAAAACTGATACTTTTCGAGATATACAGGGTCAAACAAAAAGTTTGTAAATATAAATTTAATCTCAGTTTTTCTGTCATAACTTTTATCGTTTTTAATTAAAATAAAATTTTTTGATGTTTTTTTATGTAGAATCAAATTTTACACAAAAAAAAATTCTTAAGTTTTTAAAAAAACTAATACTTTTCGAGATATATAGGGTCAAACAAAAAGTTTGTAAATATAAATTTGATCTTAGTTTTTCTGTCATAACTTTTAAAGTTTTTAATTAAAATGAGGTTTTTTGATGTAGAATTTCATATTACACAAAAAAGTGTTTTAAAGTTTTTTTCCAAAAAACTAATACTTTTCGAGATATATAGGGTCAAACAAAAAGTTTGTAAATATAAATTTGATCTCAGTTTTTCTGTCATAACTTTTAAAGTTTTTGATTAAAATGAGGTTTTTTAACGTTTTTTGATGTAAAATTTAATTTTACATAAAAAAGTATTCTTATGTTTTTTTAAAAAAACTGATACTTTTCGAGATATACAGGGTCAAACAAAAAGTTTGTAAATATAAATTTAATCTCAGTTTTTCTGTCATAACTTTTATCGTTTTTAATTAAAATAAGATTTTTTGATGTTTTTTTATGTAGAATCAAATTTTACACAAAAAAAAATTCCTAAGTTTTTAAAAAAACTAATACTTTTCGAGATATATAGGGTCAAACAAAAAGTTTGTAAATATAAATTTAATCTTAGTTTTTCTGTCATAACTTTTAACGTTTTTAATTAAAATAAGATTTTTTAATGTTTTTTGATGTAAAATTTAATTTTACATAAATTAGTATTCTTGAGTTTTTTCAAAAGAACTGATACTTTTCGAGATATACAGGGTCAAACAAAAAGTTTGTAAATATAAATTTAATCTCAGTTTTTCCGTCATAACTTTTAACGTTTTTAATTTAAATAAGATTGTTTGATGTAGAATTTAATATTACACAAAAAAATGTTTTTAAGTTTTTTCAAAAAAACTAATACTTTTCGAGATATATAGGGTCAAACAAAAAGTTTGTAAATATAAATTTGATCTCAGTTTTTCTGTCATAACTTTTAAAGTTTTTAATTAAAATAAGATTTTTTGGGGTTTTTTAATGTTAAATTTAATTTTACATAAAAAAGTATTCTTGAGTTTTTTTAAAATAACTGACACTTTTCGAGATATATAGGGTCAAACAAAAAGTTTGTAAATATAAATTTAATCTCAGTGTTTCTGTCATAACTTTTAACGTTTTTAATTAAAATAAGATTTTTTGATGTTGTTTGATGTAGAATGTAATATTACACAAAAAAGTATTCCTAAGTTTTTTCAAAAAAACTAATAATTTTCGAGATATATAGGGTCAAACAAAAAGTTTGTAAATATAAATTTGATCTTAGTTTTTCTGTCATAACTTTTAAAGTTTTTAATTAAAATAAGATTTTTTAATGGTTTTTAATGTAGAATTTAATTTTACATAAATAAGTATTCTTGAGTTTTTTCAAAAGAACTGATACTTTTCGAGATATACAGGGTCAAACAAAAAGTTTGTAAATATAAATTTAATCTCAGTTTTTCTGTCATCACTTTTATCGTTTTTAATTAAAATAAGATTTTTTGATGTAGAATTTAATATTACACAAAAAAGCTTTTTTGAGTTTTTTCAAAAAAACTAATACTTTTCGAGATATATAGGGTCAAACAAAAAGTTTGTAAATATAAATTTAATCTTAGTTTTTCTGTCATAACTTTTAACGTTTTTAATTAAAATAAGATTTTTTGATGTTGTTTGATGTAGAATGTAATATTACACAAAAAAGTATTCCTAAGTTTTTCCAAAAAAACTAATAATTTTTGAGATATATAGGGTCAAACAAAAAGTTTGTAAATATAAATTTGATCTTAGTTTTTCTGTCATAACTTTTAAAGTTTTTAATTAAAATAAGATTTTTTAATGTTTTTTGATGTAAAATTTAATTTTACATAAATAAGTATTCTTGAGTTTTTTCAAAAGAACTAATACTTTTCGAGATATACAGGGTCAAACAAAAAGTTTGTAAATATAAATTTAATCTCAGTTTTTCTGTCATAACTTTTCACGTTTTTAATTAAAATAAGATTTTTTAATATTTTTTGATGTAGAATTTAATATTACACAAAAAAGGATTCCTAAGTTTTTTCAAAAAAACTAATAACTTTCGAGATATATAGGGTCAAACAAAAAGTTTGTAAATATAAATTTGATCTTAGTTTTTCTGTCATAACTTTTAAAGTTTTTAATTAAAATGAGGTTTTTTAACGTTTTTTGATGTAAAATGTAATTTTATTTAATTTTACATAAAAAAGTATTCTTGAGTTTTTTTAAAAAAACTGATACTTTTTGAGATATACAGGGTCAAACAAAAAGTTTGTAAATATAAATTTAATCTTAGTTTTTCTGTCATAACTTTTAACGTTTTTCATTAAAATAAGATTTTTTGCTGTTTTTTGATGTAGAATTTAATATTACACAAAAAAGTGTTTAAAGTTTTTTCAAAAAAACTAATACTTTTCGAGATATATAGGGTCAAACAAAGAGTTTGTAAATATAAATTTGATCTTAGTTTTTCTGTCATAACTTTTAAAGTTTTTAATTAAAATAAGATTTTTTAATGTTTTTTGATGTAAAATTTAATTTTACATAAATAAGTATTCTTGAGTTTTTTCAAAAGAACTGATACTTTTCGAGATATACAGGGTCAAACAAAAAGTTTGTAAATATAAATTTAATTTTAGTTTTTTTGTCATAACTTTTAACGTTTTTAATTAAAATAAGATTTTTTGATGTAGAATTGAATATAACACAAAAAAGTATTCTTGAGTTTTTTCAAAAAAACCAATACTTTTCGAGATATATAAGGTCAAACAAAAAGTTTGTAAATATAAATTTAATCTCAGTGTTTCTGTCATAACTTTTAACGTTTTTAATTAAAATAAGATTTTTTGATGTTTTTTGATGTAGAATTTAATACTACACAAAAAAGTATTCTTAAGTTTTTTTAAAAAAACTAATACTTTTCGAGATATATAGGGTCAAACAAAAAGTTTGTAAATATAAATTTAATCTCAGTTTTTCTGTCATAACTTTTAACATTTTTAATTAAAATAAGATTTTTTAATGTTGTTTGATGTAGAATTTAATATTACACAAAAAAGTATTCCTAAGTTTTTTTAAAAAAACTAATAATTTTCGAGATATATAGGGTCAAACAAAAAGTTTGTAAATATAAATTTGATCTTAGTTTTTCTGTCATAACTTTTAAACTTTTTAATTAAAATAAGATTTTTTAATGTTTTTTGATGTAAAATTTAATTTTACATAAATAAGTATTCTTGAGTTTTTTCAAAAGAACTAATACTTTTCGAGATATACAGGGTCAAACAAAAAGTTTGTAAATATAAATTTAATCTCAGTTTTTCTGTCATAACTTTTCACGTTTTTAATTAAAATAAGATTTTTTGATGTAGAATTTAATATTACACAAAAAAGTATTCTTGAGATTTTTCAAAAAAACTAATTTTATTTAATTTTACATAAAAAAGTATTCTTGAGTTTTTTTAAAAAAACTGATACTTTTCGAGATATACAGGGTCAAACAAAAAGTTTGTAAATATAAATTTAATCTTAGTTTTTCTGTCATAACTTTTAACATTTTTAATTAAAATAAGATTTTTTGATGTTTTTTGATGTAGAATTTAATATTACACAAAAAAGTGTTTTAAAGTTTTTCCAAAAAAACTAATACTTTTCGAGATATATAGGGTCAAACAAAGAGTTTGTAAATATAAATTTGATCTTAGTTTTTCTGTCATAACTTTTAAAGTTTTTAATTAAAATAAGATTTTTTAATGTTTTTTGATGTAAAATTTAATTTTACATAAATAAGTATTCTTGAGTTTTCTCAAAAGAACTGATACTTTTCGAGATATACAGGGTCAAACAAAAAGTTTGTAAATATAAATTTAATCTCAGTTTTTTTGTCATAACTTTTAACGTTTTTATTTAAAATAAGATTTTTTGATGTAGAATTTAATTTAACACAAAAAAGTATTCTTGAGTTTTTTCAAAAAAACTAATACTTTTCGAGATATATAGGGTCAAACAAAAAGTTTGTAAATATAAATTTGATCTCAGTTTTTCTGTCATAACTTTTAAAGTTTTTAATGCAAATTTAATTTTTTGGAGTTTTTTTATGTAAAATTTAATTTTACATAAATAAGTATTCTTGAGTTTTTTCAAAAGGACTAATACTTTTCGAGATATACAGGGTCAAACAAAAAGTTTGTAAATATAATTTTAATCTCAGTTTTTCTGTCATAACTTTTAACATTTTTTATTAAAATAAGATTTTTTAATGTTGTTTTATGTAGAATTTAATATTACACAAAAAAGTATTCCTAAGTTTTTTTAAAAAAACTAATAATTTTCGAGATATATAGGGTCAAACAAAAAGTTTGTAAATATAAATTTGATCTTAGTTTTTCTGTCATAACTTTTCAACTTTTTAATTAAAATAAGATTTTTTAATGTTTTTTGATGTAAAATTTAATTTTACATAAATAAGTATTCTTGAGTTTTTTCAAAAGAACTGATACTTTTCGAGATATACAGGGTCAAACAAAAAGTTTGTAAATATAAATTTAATTTTAGTTTTTTTGTCATAACTTTTCACGTTTTTAATTAAAATAAGATTTTTTGATGTAGAATTTAATATAACACAAAAAAGTATTCTTGAGTTTTTTCAAAAAAACTAATACTTTTCGAGATATATAGGGTCAAACAAAAAGTTTGTAAATATAAATTTAATCTCAGTTTTTCTGTCATAACTTTTAACGTTTTTAATTAAAATAAGATTTTTTGATGTTTTTTGATGTAGAATTTAATACTACACAAAAAAGTATTCTTAAGTTTTTTTAAAAAAACTAATACTTTTCGAGATATATAGGGTCAAACAAAAAGTTTGTAAATATAAATTTAATCTCAGTTTTTCTGTCATAACTTTTAACATTTTTAATTAAAATAAGATTTTTTAATGTTGTTTGATGTAGAATTTAATATTACACAAAAAAGTATTCCTAAGTTTTTTTAAAAAAACTAATAATTTTCGAGATATATAGGGTCAAACAAAAAGTTTGTAAATATAAATTTGATCTTAGTTTTTCTGTCATAACTTTTCAACTTTTTAATTAAAATAAGATTTTTTAATGTTTTTTGATGTAAAATTTAATTTTACATAAATAAGTATTCTTGAGTTTTTAAAAGAACTGATACTTTTCGAGATATACAGGGTCAAACAAAAAGTTTGTAAATATAAATTTAATTTTAGTTTTTTTGTCATAACTTTTCACGTTTTTAATTAAAATAAGATTTTTTGATGTAGAATTTAATATAACACAAAAAAGTATTCTTGAGTTTTTTCAAAAAAACTAATACTTTTCGAGATATATAGGGTCAAACAAAAAGTTTGTAAATATAAATTTAATCTCAGTTTTTCTGTCATAACTTTTAACGTTTTTAATTAAAATAAGATTTTTTGATGTTTTTTGATGTAGAATTTAATACTACACAAAAAAGTATTCTTAAGTTTTTTTAAAAAAACTAATACTTTTCGAGATATATAGGGTCAAACAAAAAGTTTGTAAATATAAATTTAATCTCAGTTTTTCTGTCATAACTTTTAACATTTTTAATTAAAATAAGATTTTTTAATGTTGGTTGATGTAGAATTTAATATTACACAAAAAAGTATTCCTAAGTTTTTTTAAAAAAACTAATAATTTTCGAGATATATAGGGTCAAACAAAAAGTTTGTAAATATAAATTTGATCTTAGTTTTTCTGTCATAACTTTTAAACTTTTTAATTAAAATAAGATTTTTTAATGTTTTTTGATGTAAAATTTAATTTTACATAAATAAGTATTCTTGAGTTTTTTCAAAAGAACTAATACTTTTCGAGATATACAGGGTCAAACAAAAAGTTTGTAAATATAAATTTAATCTCAGTTTTTCTGTCATAACTTTTCACGTTTTTAATTAAAATAAGATTTTTTGATGTAGAATTTAATATTACACAAAAAAGTATTCTTGAGATTTTTCAAAAAAACTAATTTTATTTAATTTTACATAAAAAAGTATTCTTGAGTTTTTTTAAAAAAACTGATACTTTTCGAGATATACAGGGTCAAACAAAAAGTTTGTAAATATAAATTTAATCTTAGTTTTTCTGTCATAACTTTTAACATTTTTAATTAAAATAAGATTTTTTGATGTTTTTTAATGTAGAATTTAATATTACACAAAAAAGTGTTTTAAAGTTTTTCCAAAAAAACTAATACTTTTCGAGATATATAGGGTCAAACAAAGAGTTTGTAAATATAAATTTGATCTTAGTTTTTCTGTCATAACTTTTAAAGTTTTTAATTAAAATAAGATTTTTTAATGTTTTTTGATGTAAAATTTAATTTTACATAAATAAGTATTCTTGAGTTTTTTCAAAAGAACTGATACTTTTCGAGATATACAGGGTCAAACAAAAAGTTTGTAAATATAAATTTAATCTCAGTTTTTTTGTCATAACTTTTAACGTTTTTATTTAAAATAAGATTTTTTGATGTAGAATTTAATATAACACAAAAAAGTATTCTTGAGTTTTTTCAAAAAAACTAATACTTTTCGAGATATATAGGGTCAAACAAAAAGTTTGTAAATATAAATTTGATCTCAGTTTTTCTGTCATAACTTTTAAACTTTTTAATTAAAATGGGATTTTTTGGGATTTTTTGATGTAAAATTTAATTTTACATAAAAAAGTATTCTTAAGTTTTTTTTAAAATACTGATACTTTTCGAGATATATAGGGTCAAACAAAAAGTTTGTAAATATAAATTTGATCTCAGTTTTTCTGTCATAACTTTTAAAGTTTTTAATGCAAATTTAATTTTTTGGAGTTTTTTTATGTAAAATTTAATTTTACATAAATAAGTATTCTTGAGTTTTTTCAAAAGGACTAATACTTTTCGAGATATACAGGGTCAAACAAAAAGTTTGTAAATATAATTTTAATCTCAGTTTTTCTGTCATAACTTTTAACGTTTTTAATTAAAATAAGATTTTTTAACATTTTTTGATGTAAAATGTAATTTTATTTAATTTTACATAAAAAAGTATTCTTGAGTTTTTTTAAAAAAACTGATACTTTTCGAGATATACAGGGTCAAACAAAAAGTTTGTAAATATAAATTTAATCTTAGTTTTTCTGTCATAACTTTTAACGTTTTTAATTAAAATAGGATTTTTTGATGTTTTTTGATGTAGAATTTAATATTACACAAAAAAGTGTTTCAAAGTTTTTTCAAAAAAACTAATACTTTTCGAGATATATAGGGTCAAACAAAGAGTTTGTAAATATAAATTTGATCTTAGTTTTTCTGTCATAACTTTTAAAATTTTTAATTAAAATAAGCTTTTTTAATGTTTTTTGATGTAAAATTTAATTTTACATAAATAAGTATTCTTGAGTTTTTTCAAAAGAACTGATACTTTTGGAGATATACAGGGTCAAACAAAAAGTTTGTAAATATAAATTTAATCTCAGTTTTTTTGTCATAACTTTTAACGTTTTTATTTAAAATAAGATTTTTTGATGTAGAATTTAATATAACACAAAAAAGTATTCCTGAGTTTTTTCAAAAAAACTAATACTTTTCGAGATATATAGGGTCAAACAAAAAGTTTGTAAATATAAATTTGATCTCAGTTTTTCTGTCATAACTTTTAAACTTTTTAATTAAAATGAGATTTTTTGGGAATTTTTGATGTAAAATTTAATTTTACATAAAAAAGTATTCTTGAGTTTTTTTTAAAATACTGATACTTTTCGAGATATATAGGGTCAAACAAAAAGTTTGTAAATATAAATTTGATCTCAGTTTTTCTGTCATAACTTTTAAAGTTTTTAATGAAAATTTAATTTTTTGGGGTTTTTTGATGTAAAATTTGATTTTACATAAAAAAGTATTTTTGAGTTTTTTCAAAAAAACTAATACTTTTCGAGATATATAGGGTCAAACAAAAAGTTTGTAAATATAAATTTAATCTCAGTTTTTCTGTCATAACTTTTCACGTTTTTAATTAAAATAAGATTTTTTGATGTAGAATTTAATATTACACAAAAAAGTATTCTTGAGATTTTTCAAAAAAACTAATACTTTTCGAGATATATAGGGTCAAACAAAAAGTTTGTAAATATAAATTTGATCTCAGTTTTTCTGTCATAACTTTTAACGTTTTTAATTAAAATAAGATTTTTTAATATTTTTTGATGTAGAATTTAATATTACACAAAAAAGGATTCCTAAGTTTTTTCAAAAAAACTAATAACTTTCGAGATATATAGGGTCAAACAAAAAGTTTGTAAATATAAATTTGATCTTAGTTTTTCTGTCATAACTTTTAAAGTTTTTAATTAAAATGAGGTTTTTTAACGTTTTTTGATGTAAAATGTAATTTTATTTAATTTTACATAAAAAAGTATTCCTGAGTTTTTTTAAAAAAACTGATACTTTTCGAGATATACAGGGTCAAACAAAAAGTTTGTAAATATAAATTTAATCTTAGTTTTTCTGTCATAACTTTTAACGTTTTTCATTAAAATAAGATTTTTTGATGTTTTTTGATGTAGAATTTAATATTACACAAAAAAGTGTTTTAAAGTTTTTTCAAAAAAACTAATACTTTTCGAGATATATAGGGTCAAACAAAGAGTTTGTAAATATTAATTTGATCTTAGTTTTTCTGTCATAACTTTTAAAGTTTTTAATTAAAATAAGATTTTTTGGGAATTTTTGATGTAAAATTTAATTTTACATAAAAAAGTATTCTTGAGTTTTTTTTAAAATACTGATACTTTTCGAGATATATAGGGTCAAACAAAAAGTTTGTAAATATAAATTTGATCTCAGTTTTTCTGTCATAACTTTTAAAGTTTTTAATGAAAATTTAATTTTTTGGGGTTTTTTGATGTAAAATTTGATTTTACATAAAAAAGTATTTTTGAGTTTTTTCAAAAAAACTAATACTTTTCGAGATATATAGGGTCAAACAAAAAGTTTGTAAATATAAATTTAATCTCAGTTTTTCTGTCATAACTTTTCACGTTTTTAATTAAAATAAGATTTTTTGATGTAGAATTTAATATTACACAAAAAAGTATTCTTGAGATTTTTCAAAAAAACTAATACTTTTCGAGATATATAGGGTCAAACAAAAAGTTTGTAAATATAAATTTGATCTCAGTTTTTCTGTCATAACTTTTAACGTTTTTAATTAAAATAAGATTTTTTAATATTTTTTGATGTAGAATTTAATATTACACAAAAAAGGATTCCTAAGTTTTTTCAAAAAAACTAATAACTTTCGAGATATATAGGGTCAAACAAAAAGTTTGTAAATATAAATTTGATCTTAGTTTTTCTGTCATAACTTTTAAAGTTTTTAATTAAAATGAGGTTTTTTAACGTTTTTTGATGTAAAATGTAATTTTATTTAATTTTACATAAAAAAGTATTCTTGAGTTTTTTTAAAAAAACTGATACTTTTCGAGATATACAGGGTCAAACAAAAAGTTTGTAAATATAAATTTAATCTTAGTTTTTCTGTCATAACTTTTAACGTTTTTCATTAAAATAAGATTTTTTGATGTTTTTTGATGTAGAATTTAATATTACACAAAAAAGTGTTTTAAAGTTTTTTCAAAAAAACTAATACTTTTCGAGATATATAGGGTCAAACAAAGAGTTTGTAAATATTAATTTGATCTTAGTTTTTCTGTCATAACTTTTAAAGTTTTTAATTAAAATAAGATTTTTTAATGTTTTTTGATGTAAAATTTAATTTTACATAAATAAGTATTCTTGAGTTTTTTCAAAAGAACTGATACTTTTCGAGATATACAGGGTCAAAAAAAAAGTTTGTAAATATAAATTTAATTTTAGTTTTTTTGTCATAACTTTTAACGTTTTTAATTAAAATAAGATTTTTTGATGTAGAATTTAATATAACACAAAAAAGTATTCTTGAGTTTTTTCAAAAAAACTAATACTTTTCGAGATATATAGGGTCAAACAAAAAGTTTGTAAATATAAATTTTATCTCAGTGTTTCTGTCATAACTTTTAACGTTTTTAATTAAAATAAGATTTTTTGATGTTTTTTGATGTAGAATTTAATATTACACAAAAAAGTATTCCTAATTTTTTTCAAAAAAACTAATAATTTTCGAGATATATAGGGTCAAACAAAAAGTTTGTAAATATAAATTTGATCTTAGTTTTTCTGTCATAACTTTTAAAGTTTTTAATTAAAATGAGGTTTTTTAACGTTTTTTGCTGTAAAATGTAATTTTATTTAATTTTACATAAAAAAGTATTCTTGAGTTTTTTTAAAAAAACTGATACTTTTCGAGATATACAGGGTCAAACAAAAAGTTTGTAAATATAAATTTAATCTTAGTTTTTCTGTCATAACTTTTAACGTTTTTAATTAAAATAAGATTTTTTGATGTTTTTTGATGTAGATTTTAATATTACACAAAAAAGTGTTTTAAAGTTTTTTCAAAAAACCTAATACTTTTCGAGATATATAGGGTCAAACAAAAAGTTTGTAAATATAAATTTGATCTCAGTTTTTCTGTCATAACTTTTAAACTTTTTAATTAAAATGAGATTTTTTGGGATTTTTTGATGTAAAATTTAATTTTACATAAAAAAGTATTCTTAAGTTTTTTTTAAAATACTGATACTTTTCGAGATATATAGGGTCAAACAAAAAGTTTGTAAATATAAATTTGATCTCAGTTTTTCTGTCATAACTTTTAAAGTTTTTAATGAAAATTTAATTTTTTGGAGTTTTTTGATGTAGAATTTAATTTTACATAAATAAGTATTCCTGAGTTTTTTCAAAAGAACTAATACTTTTCGAGATATACAGGGTCAAACAAAAAGTTTGTAAATATAAATTTAATCTCAGTTTTTCTGTCATAACTTTTAACGTTTTTAATTAAAATAAGATTTTTTGATGTTTTTTGATGTAGAATTTAATATTACACAAAAAAGTATTCCTAAGTTTTTTCAAAAAAACTAATAATTTTCGAGATATATAGGGTCAAACAAAAAGTTTGTAAATATAAATTTGATCTTAGTTTTTCTGTCATAACTTTTAAAGTTTTTAATTAAAATGAGGTTTTTTAACATTTTTTGATGTAAAATGTAATTTTATTTAATTTTACATAAAAAAGTATTCTTGAGTTTTTTTAAAAAAACTGATACTTTTCGAGATATACAGGGTCAAACAAAAAGTTTGTAAATATAAATTTAATCTTAGTTTTTCTGTCATAACTTTTAACGTTTTTAATTAAAATAAGATTTTTTGATGTTTTTTGATGTAGAATTTAATATTACACAAAAAAGTATTCCTAAGTTTTTTCAAAAAAACTAATAATTTTCGAGATATATAGGGTCAAACAAAAAGTTTGTAAATATAAATTTGATCTTAGTTTTTCTGTCATAACTTTTAAAGTTTTTAATTAAAATGAGGTTTTTTAACGTTTTTTGCTGTAAAATGTAATTTTATTTAATTTTACATAAAAAAGTATTCTTGAGTTTTTTTAAAAAAACTGATACTTTTCGAGATATACAGGGTCAAACAAAAAGTTTGTAAATATAAATTTAATCTTAGTTTTTCTGTCATAACTTTTAACGTTTTTAATTAAAATAAGATTTTTTGATGTTTTTTGATGTAGATTTTAATATTACACAAAAAAGTTTTAAAGTTTTTTCAAAAAACCTAATACTTTTCGAGATATATAGGGTCAAACAAAAAGTTTGTAAATATAAATTTGATCTCAGTTTTTCTGTCATAACTTTTAAACTTTTTAATTAAAATGAGATTTTTTGGGATTTTTTGATGTAAAATTTAATTTTACATAAAAAAGTATTCTTAAGTTTTTTTTAAAATACTGATACTTTTCGAGATATATAGGGTCAAACAAAAAGTTTGTAAATATAAATTTGATCTCAGTTTTTCTGTCATAACTTTTAAAGTTTTTAATGAAAATTTAATTTTTTGGAGTTTTTTGATGTAAAATTTAATTTTACATAAATAAGTATTCCTGAGTTTTTTCAAAAGAACTAATACTTTTCGAGATATACAGGGTCAAACAAAAAGTTTGTAAATATAAATTTAATCTCAGTTTTTCTGTCATAACTTTTAACGTTTTTAATTAAAATAAGATTTTTTGATGTTTTTTGATGTAGAATTTAATATTACACAAAAAAGTATTCCTAAGTTTTTTCAAAAAAACTAATAATTTTCGAGATATATAGGGTCAAACAAAAAGTTTGTAAATATAAATTTGATCTTAGTTTTTCTGTCATAACTTTTAAAGTTTTTAATTAAAATGAGGTTTTTTAACATTTTTTGATGTAAAATGTAATTTTATTTAATTTTACATAAAAAAGTATTCTTGAGTTTTTTTAAAAAAACTGATACTTTTCGAGATATACAGGGTCAAACAAAAAGTTTGTAAATATAAATTTAATCTTAGTTTTTCTGTCATAACTTTTAACGTTTTTAATTAAAATAAGATTTTTTGATGTTTTTTGATGTAGAATTTAATATTACACAAAAAAGTATTCCTAAGTTTTTTCAAAAAAACTAATAATTTTCGAGATATATAGGGTCAAACAAAAAGTTTGTAAATATAAATTTGATCTTAGTTTTTCTGTCATAACTTTTAAAGTTTTTAATTAAAATGAGGTTTTTTAACATTTTTTGATGTAAAATGTAATTTTATTTAATTTTACATAAAAAAGTATTCTTGAGTTTTTTTAAAAAAACTGATACTTTTCGAGATATACAGGGTCAAACAAAAAGTTTGTAAATATAAATTTAATCTCAGTGTTTCTGTCATAACTTTTAACGTTTTTAATTAAAATAAGATTTTTTGATGTTTTTTGATGTAGAATTTAATATTACACAAAAAAGTATTCCTAATTTTTTTCAAAAAAACTAATAATTTTCGAGATATATAGGGTCAAACAAAAAGTTTGTAAATATAAATTTGATCTTAGTTTTTCTGTCATAACTTTTAAAGTTTTTAATTAAAATGAGGTTTTTTAACGTTTTTTGATGTAAAATGTAATTTTATTTAATTTTACATAAAAAAGTATTCTTGAGTTTTTTTAAAAAAACTGATACTTTTCGAGATATACAGGGTCAAACAAAAAGTTTGTAAATATAAATTTAATCTTAGTTTTTCTGTCATAACTTTTAACGTTTTTAATTAAAATAAGATTTTTTGATGTTTTTTGATGTAGATTTTAATATTACACAAAAAAGTGTTTTAAAGTTTTTTCAAAAAACCTAATACTTTTCGAGATATATAGGGTCAAACAAAAAGTTTGTAAATATAAATTTGATCTCAGTTTTTCTGTCATAACTTTTAAACTTCTTAATTAAAATGAGATTTTTTGGGATTTTTTGATGTAAAATTTAATTTTACATAAAAAAGTATTCTTAAGTTTTTTTTAAAATACTGATACTTTTCGAGATATATAGGGTCAAACAAAAAGTTTGTAAATATAAATTTGATCTCAGTTTTTCTGTCATAACTTTTAAAGTTTTTAAAGAAAATTTAATTTTTTGGAGTTTTTTGATGTAAAATTTAATTTTACATAAATAAGTATTCCTGAGTTTTTTCAAAAGAACTAATACTTTTCGAGATATACAGGGTCAAACAAAAAGTTTGTAAATATAAATTTAATCTCAGTTTTTCTGTCATAACTTTTAACGTTTTTAATTAAAATAAGATTTTTTGATGTTTTTTGATGTAGAATTTAATATTACACAAAAAAGTATTCCTAAGTTTTTTCAAAAAAACTAATAATTTTCGAGATATATAGGGTCAAACAAAAAGTTTGTAAATATAAATTTGATCTTAGTTTTTCTGTCATAACTTTTAAAGTTTTTAATTAAAATGAGGTTTTTTAACATTTTTTGATGTAAAATGTAATTTTATTTAATTTTACATAAAAAAGTATTCTTGAGTTTTTTTAAAAAAACTGATACTTTTCGAGATATACAGGGTCAAACAAAAAGTTTGTAAATATAAATTTAATCTTAGTTTATCTGTCATAACTTTTAACGTTTTTAATTAAAATAAGATTTTTTGATGTTTTTTGATGTAGAATTTAATATTACACAAAAACGTATTTTTAAGTTTTTTCAAAAAAACTAATAATTTTCGAGATATATAGGGTCAAACAAAAAGTTTGTAAATATAAATTTGATCTTAGTTTTTCTGTCATAACTTTGAAAGTTTTTAATTAAAATGAGGTTTTTTAACGTTTTTTGATGTAAAATGTAATTTTATTTAATTTTACATAAAAAAGTATTCTTGAGTTTTTTTAAAAAAACTGATACTTTTCGAGATATACAGGGTCAAACAAAAAGTTTGTAAATATAAATTTAATCTTAGTTTTTCTGTCATAACTTGTAACGTTTTTAATTAAAATAAGATTTTTTGATGTTTTTTGATGTAGAATTTAATATTACACAAAAAAGTGTTTTAAAGTTTTTTCAAAAAAACTAATACTTTTCGAGATATATAGGGTCAAACAAAGAGTTTGTGAATATAAATTTGATCTTAGTTTTTCTGTCATAACTTTTAACTTTTTTAATTAAAATAAGATTTTTTGATGTTTTTTGATGAAGAATTTAATATTACACAAAAATGTGTTTTAAAGTTTTTTCAAAAAAACTAATATTTTTCGAGATATATAGGGTCAAACAAAGAGTTTGTAAATATAAATTTGATCTTAGTTTTTCTGTCATAACTTTTAAAGTTTTTAATTAAAATAAGATTTTTTAATGTTTTTAAATGTAAAATTTAATTTTACATAAAATAAGTATTCTTGAGTTTTTTTAAAAGAACTGATACTTTTCGAGATATACAGGGTCAAAAAAAAGTTTGTAAATATAAATATAATCTCAGTTTTTTTGTCATAACTTTTAACGTTTTTAATTAAAATAAGATTTTTTGATGTAGAATTTAATATAACACAAAAAATTATTCTTGAGTTTTTTCAAAAAAACTAATACTTTTCGAGATATATAGGGTCAAACAAAAAGTTTGTAAATATAAATTTGATCTCAGTTTTTCTGTCATAACTTTTAAAGTTTTTAATTAAAATAAGATTTTTTAATGTTTTTTGATGTAAAATTTAATTTTACATAAATAAGTATTCTTGAGTTTTTTCAAAAGAACTGATACTTTTCGAGATATACAGGGTCAAACAAAAAGTTTGTAAATATAAATTTAATTTTAGTTTTTTTGTCATAACTTTTAACGTTTTTAATTAAAATAAGATTTTTTGATGTAGAATTTAATATAACACAAAAAAGTATTCTTGAGTTTTTTCAAAAAAACTAATACTTTTCGAGATATATAGGGTCAAACAAAAAGTTTGTAAATATAAATTTAATCTCAGTGTTTCTGTCATAACTTTTAACGTTTTTAATTAAAATAAGATTTTTTGATGTTTTTTGATGTAGAATTTAATATTACACAAAAAAGTATTCCTAATTTTTTTCAAAAAAACTAATAATTTTCGAGATATATAGGGTCAAACAAAAAGTTTGTAAATATAAATTTGATCTTAGTTTTTCTGTCATAACTTTTAAAGTTTTTAATTAAAATGAGGTTTTTTAACGTTTTTTGCTGTAAAATGTAATTTTATTTAATTTTACATAAAAAAGTATTCTTGAGTTTTTTTAAAAAAACTGATACTTTTCGAGATATACAGGGTCAAACAAAAAGTTTGTAAATATAAATTTAATCTTAGTTTTTCTGTCATAACTTTTAACGTTTTTAATTAAAATAAGATTTTTTGATGTTTTTTGATGTAGATTTTAATATTACACAAAAAAGTGTTTTAAAGTTTTTTCAAAAAACCTAATACTTTTCGAGATATATAGGGTCAAACAAAAAGTTTGTAAATATAAATTTGATCTGAGTTTTTCTGTCATAACTTTTAAACTTTTTAATTAAAATGAGATTTTTTGGGATTTTTTGATGTAAAATTTAATTTTACATAAAAAAGTATTCCTAAGTTTTTTTTAAAATACTGATACTTTTCGAGATATATAGGGTCAAACAAAAAGTTTGTAAATATAAATTTGATCTCAGTTTTTCTGTCATAACTTTTAAAGTTTTTAATGAAAATTTAATTTTTTGGAGTTTTTTGATGTAGAATTTAATTTTACATAAATAAGTATTCCTGAGTTTTTTCAAAAGAACTAATACTTTTCGAGATATACAGGGTCAAACAAAAAGTTTGTAAATATAAATTTAATCTCAGTTTTTCTGTCATAACTTTTAACGTTTTTAATTAAAATAAGATTTTTTGATGTTTTTTGATGTAGAATTTAATATTACACAAAAAAGTATTCCTAAGTTTTTTCAAAAAAACTAATAATTTTCGAGATATATAGGGTCAAACAAAAAGTTTGTAAATATAAATTTGATCTTAGTTTTTCTGTCATAACTTTTAAAGTTTTTAATTAAAATGAGGTTTTTTAACATTTTTTGATGTAAAATGTAATTTTATTTAATTTTACATAAAAAAGTATTCTTGAGTTTTTTTAAAAAAACTGATACTTTTCGAGATATACAGGGTCAAACAAAAAGTTTGTAAATATAAATTTAATCTTAGTTTTTCTGTCATAACTTTTAACGTTTTTAATTAAAATAAGATTTTTTGATGTTTTTTGAAGTAGAATTTAATATTACACAAAAAAGTATTCCTAAGTTTTTTCAAAAAAACTAAAAATTTTCGAGATATATAGGGTCAAACAAAAAGTTTGTAAATATAAATTTGATCTTAGTTTTTCTGTCATAACTTTTAAAGTTTTTAATTAAAATGAGGTTTTTTAACGTTTTTTGCTGTAAAATGTAATTTTATTTAATTTTACATAAAAAAGTATTCTTGAGTTTTTTTAAAAAAACTGATACTTTTCGAGATATACAGGGTCAAACAAAAAGTTTGTAAATATAAATTTAATCTTAGTTTTTCTGTCATAACTTTTAACGTTTTTAATTAAAATAAGATTTTTTGATGTTTTTTGATGTAGATTTTAATATTACACAAAAAAGTGTTTTAAAGTTTTTTCAAAAAACCTAATACTTTTCGAGATATATAGGGTCAAACAAAAAGTTTGTAAATATAAATTTGATCTCAGTTTTTCTGTCATAACTTTTAAACTTTTTAATTAAAATGAGATTTTTTGGGATTTTTTGATGTAAAATTTAATTTTACATAAAAAAGTATTCTTAAGTTTTTTTTAAAATACTGATACTTTTCGAGATATATAGGGTCAAACAAAAAGTTTGTAAATATAAATTTGATCTCAGTTTTTCTGTCATAACTTTTAAAGTTTTTAATGAAAATTTAATTTTTTGGAGTTTTTTGATGTAAAATTTAATTTTACATAAATAAGTATTCCTGAGTTTTTTCAAAAGAACTAATACTTTTCGAGATATACAGGGTCAAACAAAAAGTTTGTAAATATAAATTTAATCTCAGTTTTTCTGTCATAACTTTTAACGTTTTTAATTAAAATAAGATTTTTTGATGTTTTTTGATGTAGAATTTAATATTACACAAAAAAGTATTCCTAAGTTTTTTCAAAAAAACTAATAATTTTCGAGATATATAGGGTCAAACAAAAAGTTTGTAAATATAAATTTGATCTTAGTTTTTCTGTCATAACTTTTAAAGTTTTTAATTAAAATGAGGTTTTTTAACATTTTTTGATGTAAAATGTAATTTTATTTAATTTTACATAAAAAAGTATTCTTGAGTTTTTTTAAAAAAACTGATACTTTTCGAGATATACAGGGTCAAACAAAAAGTTTGTAAATATAAATTTAATCTTAGTTTTTCTGTCATAACTTTTAACGTTTTTAATTAAAATAAGATTTTTTGATGTTTTTTGATGTAGAATTTAATATTACACAAAAAAGTATTCCTAAGTTTTTTCAAAAAAACTAATAATTTTCGAGATATATAGGGTCAAACAAAAAGTTTGTAAATATAAATTTGATCTTAGTTTTTCTGTCATAACTTTTAAAGTTTTTAATTAAAATGAGGTTTTTTAACATTTTTTGATGTAAAATGTAATTTTATTTAATTTTACATAAAAAAGTATTCTTGAGTTTTTTTAAAAAAACTGATACTTTTCGAGATATACAGGGTCAAACAAAAAGTTTGTAAATATAAATTTAATCTCAGTGTTTCTGTCATAACTTTTAACGTTTTTAATTAAAATAAGATTTTTTGATGTTTTTTGATGTAGAATTTAATATTACACAAAAAAGTATTCCTAATTTTTTTCAAAAAAACTAATAATTTTCGAGATATATAGGGTCAAACAAAAAGTTTGTAAATATAAATTTGATCTTAGTTTTTCTGTCATAACTTTTAAAGTTTTTAATTAAAATGAGGTTTTTTAACGTTTTTTGATGTAAAATGTAATTTTATTTAATTTTACATAAAAAAGTATTCTTGAGTTTTTTTAAAAAAACTGATACTTTTCGAGATATACAGGGTCAAACAAAAAGTTTGTAAATATAAATTTAATCTTAGTTTTTCTGTCATAACTTTTAACGTTTTTAATTAAAATAAGATTTTTTGATGTTTTTTGATGTAGATTTTAATATTACACAAAAAAGTGTTTTAAAGTTTTTTCAAAAAACCTAATACTTTTCGAGATATATAGGGTCAAACAAAAAGTTTGTAAATATAAATTTGATCTCAGTTTTTCTGTCATAACTTTTAAACTTCTTAATTAAAATGAGATTTTTTGGGATTTTTTGATGTAAAATTTAATTTTACATAAAAAAGTATTCTTAAGTTTTTTTTAAAATACTGATACTTTTCGAGATATATAGGGTCAAACAAAAAGTTTGTAAATATAAATTTGATCTCAGTTTTTCTGTCATAACTTTTAAAGTTTTTAAAGAAAATTTAATTTTTTGGAGTTTTTTGATGTAAAATTTAATTTTACATAAATAAGTATTCCTGAGTTTTTTCAAAAGAACTAATACTTTTCGAGATATACAGGGTCAAACAAAAAGTTTGTAAATATAAATTTAATCTCAGTTTTTCTGTCATAACTTTTAACGTTTTTAATTAAAATAAGATTTTTTGATGTTTTTTGATGTAGAATTTAATATTACACAAAAAAGTATTCCTAAGTTTTTTTAAAAAAACTAATAATTTTCGAGATATATAGGGTCAAACAAAAAGTTTGTAAATATAAATTTGATCTTAGTTTTTCTGTCATAACTTTTAAAGTTTTTAATTAAAATGAGGTTTTTTAACATTTTTTGATGTAAAATGTAATTTTATTTAATTTTACATAAAAAAGTATTCTTGAGTTTTTTTAAAAAAACTGATACTTTTCGAGATATACAGGGTCAAACAAAAAGTTTGTAAATATAAATTTAATCTTAGTTTATCTGTCATAACTTTTAACGTTTTTAATTAAAATAAGATTTTTTGATGTTTTTTGATGTAGAATTTAATATTACACAAAAACGTATTTTTAAGTTTTTTCAAAAAAACTAATAATTTTCGAGATATATAGGGTCAAACAAAAAGTTTGTAAATATAAATTTGATCTTAGTTTTTCTGTCATAACTTTGAAAGTTTTTAATTAAAATGAGGTTTTTTAACGTTTTTTGATGTAAAATGTAATTTTATTTAATTTTACATAAAAAAGTATTCTTGAGTTTTTTTAAAAAAACTGATACTTTTCGAGATATACAGGGTCAAACAAAAAGTTTGTAAATATAAATTTAATCTTAGTTTTTCTGTCATAACTTGTAACGTTTTTAATTAAAATAAGATTTTTTGATGTTTTTTGATGTAGAATTTAATATTACACAAAAAAGTGTTTTAAAGTTTTTTCAAAAAAACTAATACTTTTCGAGATATATAGGGTCAAACAAAGAGTTTGTGAATATAAATTTGATCTTAGTTTTTCTGTCATAACTTTTAACTTTTTTAATTAAAATAAGATTTTTTGATGTTTTTTGATGAAGAATTTAATATTACACAAAAATGTGTTTTAAAGTTTTTTCAAAAAAACTAATATTTTTCGAGATATATAGGGTCAAACAAAGAGTTTGTAAATATAAATTTGATCTTAGTTTTTCTGTCATAACTTTTAAAGTTTTTAATTAAAATAAGATTTTTTAATGTTTTTAAATGTAAAATTTAATTTTACATAAAATAAGTATTCTTGAGTTTTTTCAAAAGAACTGATACTTTTCGAGATATACAGGGTCAAAAAAAAGTTTGTAAATATAAATATAATCTCAGTTTTTTTGTCATAACTTTTAACGTTTTTAATTAAAATAAGATTTTTTGATGTAGAATTTAATATAACACAAAAAATTATTCTTGAGTTTTTTCAAAAAAACTAATACTTTTCGAGATATATAGGGTCAAACAAAAAGTTTGTAAATATAAATTTGATCTCAGTTTTTCTGTCATAACTTTTAAACTTTTTAATTAAAAGAAGATTTTTTGGGATTTTTTGATGTAAAATTTAATTTTACACAAAAAAGTATTCTTGAGTTTTTTCAAAAAAACTAATACTTTTCGAGATATATAGGGTCAAACAAAAAGTTTGTAAATATAAATTTAATCTCAGTGTTTCTGTCATAACTTTTAACGTTTTTAATTAAAATAAGATTTTTTGATGTTTTTTGATGTAGAATTTAATATTACACAAAAAAGTATTCCTAAGTTTTTTCAAAAAAACTAATAATTTTCGAGATATATAGGGTCAAACAAAAAGTTTGTAAATATAAATTTGATCTTAGTTTTTCTGTCATATCTTTTAAATTTTTTAATTAAAATGAGGTTTTTTAACGTTTTTTGATGTAAAATGTAATTTTATTTAATTTTACATAAAAAAGTATTCTTGAGTTTTTTTAAAAAAACTGATACTTTTCGAGATATACAGGGTCAAACAAAAAGTTTGTAAATATAAATTTAATCTTAGTTTTTCTGTCATAACTTTTAACTTTTTTAATTAAAATAAGATTTTTTGATGTTTTTTGATGAAGAATTTAATATTACACAAAAAAGTGTTTTAAAGTTTTTTCAAAAAAACTAATATTTTTCGAGATTTATAGGGTCAAACAAAGAGTTTGTAAATATAAATTTGATCTTAGTTTTTCTGTCATAACTTTTAAAGTTTTTAATTAAAATAAGATTTTTTAATGTTTTTTGATGTAAAATTTAATTTTACATAAATAAGTATTCTTGAGTTTTTTCAAAAGAACTGATACTTTTCGAGATATCAGGGTCAAACAAAAAGTTTGTACATATAAATTTAATCTCAGTTTTTTTGTCATAACTTTTAACGTTTTTAATTAAAATAAGATTTTTTGATGTAGAATTTAATATAACACAAAAAAGTATTTTTGAGTTATTTCAAAAAAACTAATACTTTTCGAGATATATAGGGTCAAACAAAAAGTTTGTAAATATAAATTTGATCTCAGTTTTTCTGTCATAACTTTTAAACTTTTTAATTAAAATGAGATTTTTTGGGATCTTTTTATGTAAAATTTAATTTTACATAAAAAAGTATTCCTGAGTTTTTTTTTAAATACTGATACTTTTCGAGATATATAGGGTCAAACAAAAAGTTTGTAAATATAAATTTAATCTCAGTGTTTCTGTCATAACTTTTAACATTTTTAATTAAAATAGGATTTTTTGATGTTTTTTGATGTAGAATTTAATATTACACAAAAACGTATTTTTAAGTTTTTCCAAAAAAACTAATAATTTTCGAGATATATAGGGTCAAACAAAAAGTTTGTAAATATAAATTTGATCTTAGATTTTCTGTCATAACTTTTAAAGTTTTTAATTAAAATGAGGTTTTTTAACGTTTTTTGATGTAAAATGTAATTTTATTTAATTTTACATAAAAAAGTATTCTTGAGTTTTTTTAAAAAAACTGATACTTTTCGAGATATACAGGGTCAAACAAAAAGTTTGTAAATATAAATTTAATCTTAGTTTTTCTGTCATAACTTGTAACGTTTTTAATTAAAATAAGATTTTTTGATGTTTTTTGATGTAGAATTTAATATTACACAAAAAAGTGTTTTAAAGTTTTTTCAAAAAAACTAATACTTTTCGAGATATATAGGGTCAAACAAAGAGTTTGTGAATATAAATTTGATCTTAGTTTTTCTGTCATAACTTTTAACTTTTTTAATTAAAATAAGATTTTTTGATGTTTTTTGATGAATAATTTAATATTACACAAAAAAGTGTTTTAAAGTTTTTTCAAAAAAACTAATATTTTTCGAGATATATAGGGTCAAACAAAGAGTTTGTAAATATAAATTTGATCTTAGTTTTTCTGTCATAACTTTTAAAGTTTTTAATTAAAATAAGATTTTTTAATGTTTTTTGATGTAAAATTTAATTTTACATAAATAAGTATTCTTGAGTTTTTTCAAAAGAACTGATACTTTTCGAGATATACAGGGTCAAACAAAAAGTTTGTAAATATAAATTTAATCTCAGTTTTTTTGTCATAACTTTTAACGTTTTTATTTAAAATAAGATTTTTTGATGTAGAATTTAATATAACACAAAAAAGTATTCCTGAGTTTTTTCAAAAAAACTATTACTTTTCGAGATATATAGGGTCAAACAAAAAGTTTGTAAATATAAATTTGATCTCAGTTTTTCTGTCATAACTTTTAAACTTTTTAATTAAAATGAGATTTTTTGGGATTTTTTGATGTAAAATTTAATTTTACATAAAAAAGTATTCTTGAGTTTTTTTTAAAATACTGATACTTTTCGAGATATATAGGGTCAAACAAAAAGTTTGTAAATATAAATTTGATCTCAGATTTTCTGTCATAACTTTTAAAGTTTTTAATAAAAATTTAATTTTTTGGGGTTTTTTGATGTAAAATTTGATTTTACATAAAAAAGTATTTTTGAGTTTTTTCAAAAAAACTAATACTTTTCGAGATATATAGGGTCAAACAAAAAGTTTGTAAATATAAATTTAATCTCAGTTTTTCTGTCATAACTTTTAACATTTTTAATTAAAATAAGATTTTTTAATGCTGTTTGATGTAGAATTTAATATTACACAAAAAAGTATTCCTAAGTTTTTTTAAAAAAACTAATAATTTTCGAGATATATAGGGTCAAACAAAAAGTTTGTAAATATAAATTTGATCTTAGTTTTTCTGTCATAACTTTTAAACTTTTTAATTAAAATAAGTTTTTTAATGTTTTTTGATGTAAAATTTAATTTTACATAAATAAGTATTCCTCAGTTTTTTCAAAAGAACTAATACTTTTCGAGATATACAGGGTCAAACAAAAAGTTTGTAAATATAAATTTAATCTCAGTTTTTCTGTCATAACTTTTCACGTTTTTAATTAAAATAAGATTTTTTGATGAAGAATTTAATATTACACAAAAAAGTATTCTTGAGTTTTTTCAAAAAAACTAATACTTTTCGAGATATATAGGGTCAAACAAAAAGTTTGTAAATATAAATTTGATCTCAGTTTTTCTGTCATAACTTTTAAACTTTTTAATTAAAATGAGATTTTTTGGGATTTTTTGATGTAAAATTTAATTTTACATAAAAAAGTATTCTTGAGTTTTTTTAAAAAAACTGATACTTTTCGAGATATATAGGGTCAAACAAAAAGTTTGTAAATAAAAATTTAATCTTAGTTTTTCTGTCATAACTTTTAACGTTTTTAATTAAAATAAGATTTTTTGATGTTTTTTGATGTAGAATTTAATATTACACAAAAACGTATTTTTAAGTTTTTTCAAAAAAACTAATAATTTTCGAGATATATAGGGTCAAACAAAAAGTTTGTAAATATAAATTTGATCTTAGTTTTTCTGTCATAACTTTGAATGTTTTTAATTAAAATGAGGTTTTTTAACGTTTTTTGATGTAAAATGTAATTTTATTTAATTTTACATAAAAAAGTATTCTTGAGTTTTTTTAAAAAAACTGATACTTTTCGACATATACAGGGTCAAACAAAAAGTTTGTAAATATAAATTTAATCTTAGTTTTTCTGTCATAACTTTTCACGTTTTTAATTAAAATAAGATTTTTTGATGAAGAATTTAATATTACACAAAAAAGTATTCTTGAGTTTTTTCAAAAAAACTAATACTTTTCGAGATATATAGGGTCAAACAAAAAGTTTGTAAATATAAATTTGATCTCAGTGTTTCTGTCATAACTTTTAAACTTTTTAATTAAAATGAGATTTTTTGATGTTTTTTGATGTAGAATTTAATATTACACAAAAAAGTATTCATAAGTTTTTTCAAAAAAACTAATAATTTTCGAGATATATAGGGTCAAACAAAAAGTTTGTAAATATAAATTTGATCTTAGTTTTTCTGTCATAACTTTTAAATTTTTTAATTAAAATGAGGTTTTTTAACGTTTTTTGATGTAAAATGTAATTTTATTTAATTTTACATAAAAAAGTATTCTTGAGTTTTTTTAAAAAAACTGATACTTTTCGAGATATACAGGGTCAAACAAAAAGTTTGTAAATATAAATTTAATCTTAGTTTTTCTGTCATAACTTTTAACTTTTTTAATTAAAATAAGATTTTTTGATGTTTTTTGATGAAGAATTTAATATTACACAAAAAAGTGTTTTAAAGTTTTTTTAAAAAAACTAATATTTTTCGAGATATATAGGGTCAAACAAAGAGTTTGTAAATATAAATTTGATCTTAGTTTTTCTGTCATAACTTTTAAAGTTTTTAATTAAAATAAGATTTTTTAATGTTTTTTGATGTAAAATTTAATTTTACATAAATAAGTATTCTTGAGTTTTTTCAAAAGAACTGATACTTTTCGAGATATACAGGGTCAAACAAAAAGTTTGTAAATATAAATTTAATCTCAGTTTTTTTGTCATAACTTTTAACGTTTTTAATTAAAATAAGATTTTTTGATGTAGAATTTAATATAACACAAAAAAGTATTTTTGAGTTTTTTCAAAAAAACTAATACTTTTCGAGATATATAGGGTCAAACAAAAAGTTTGTAAATATAAATTTGATCTCAGTTTTTCTGTCATAACTTTTAAACTTTTTAATTAAAATAAGATTTTTTGGGATTTTTTCATGTAAAATTTAATTTTACATAAAAAAGTATTCCTGAGTTTTTTTTTAAATACTGATACTTTTCGAGATATATAGGGTCAAACAAAAAGTTTGTAAATATAAATTTAATCTCAGTGTTTCTGTCATAACTTTTAACATTTTTAATTAAAATAGGATTTTTTGATGTTTTTTGATGTAGAATTTAATATTACACAAAAACGTATTTTTAAGTTTTTCCAAAAAAACTAATAATTTTCGAGATATATAGGGTCAAACAAAAAGTTTGTAAATATAAATTTGATCTTAGATTTTCTGTCATAACTTTTAAAGTTTTTAATTAAAATGAGGTTTTTTAACGTTTTTTGATGTAAAATGTAATTTTATTTAATTTCACATAAAAAAGTATTCTTGAGTTTTTTTAAAAAAACTGATACTTTTCGAGATATACAGGGTCAAACAAAAAGTTTGTAAATATAAATTTAATCTTAGTTTTTCTGTCATAACTTGTAAAGTTTTTAATTAAAATAAGATTTTTTGATGTTTTTTGATGTAGAATTTAATATTACACAAAAAAGTGTTTTAAAGTTTTTTCAAAAAAACTAATACTTTTCGAGATATATAGGGTCAAACAAAGAGTTTGTGAATATAAATTTGATCTTAGTTTTTCTGTCATAACTTTTAACTTTTTTAATTAAAATAAGATTTTTTGATGTTTTTTGATGAAGAATTTAATATTACACAAAAAAGTGTTTTAAAGTTTTTTCAAAAAAACTAATATTTTTCGAGATATATAGGGTCAAACAAAGAGTTTGTAAATATAAATTTGATCTTAGTTTTTCTGTCATAACTTTTAAAGTTTTTAATTAAAATAAGATTTTTTAATGTTTTTTTATGTAAAATTTAATTTTACATAAAAAAGTATTCTTGAGTTTTTTCAAAAGAACTGATACTTTTCGAGATATACAGGGTCAAACAAAAAGTTTGTAAATATAAATTTAATCTCAGTTTTTTTGTCATAACTTTTAACGTTTTTATTTAAAATAAGATTTTTTGATGTAGAATTTAATATAACACAAAAAAGTATTCCTGAGTTTTTTCAAAAAAACTATTACTTTTCGAGATATATAGGGTCAAACAAAAAGTTTGTAAATATAAATTTGATCTCAGTTTTTCTTTCATAACTTTTAAACTTTTTAATTAAAATGAGATTTTTTGGGATTTTTTGATGTAAAATTTAATTTTACATAAAAAAGTATTCTTGAGTTTTTTTTAAAATACTGATACTTTTCGAGATATATAGGGTCAAACAAAAAGTTTGTAAATATAAATTTGATCTCAGATTTTCTGTCATAACTTTTAAAGTTTTTAATAAAAATTTAATTTTTTGGGGTTTTTTGATGTAAAATTTGATTTTACATAAAAAAGTATTTTTGAGTTTTTTCAAAAAAACTAATACTTTTCGAGATATATAGGGTCAAACAAAAAGTTTGTAAATATAAATTTAATCCCAGTTTTTCTGTCATAACTTTTAACATTTTTAATTAAAATAAGATTTTTTAATGCTGTTTGATGTAGAATTTAATATTACACAAAAAAGTATTCCTAAGTTTTTTTAAAAAAACTAATAATTTTCGAGATATATAGGGTCAAACAAAAAGTTTGTAAATATAAATTTGATCTTAGTTTTTCTGTCATAACTTTTAAACTTTTTAATTAAAATAAGTTTTTTAATGTTTTTTGATGTAAAATTTAATTTTACATAAATAAGTATTCTTGAGTTTTTTCAAAAGAACTAATACTTTTCGAGATATACAGGGTCAAACAAAAAGTTTGTAAATATAAATTTAATCTCAGTTTTTCTGTCATAACTTTTCACGTTTTTAATTAAAATAAGATTTTTTGATGAAGAATTTAATATTACACAAAAAAGTATTCTTGAGTTTTTTCAAAAAAACTAATACTTTTCGAGATATATAGGGTCAAACAAAAAGTTTGTAAATATAAATTTGATCTCAGTTTTTCTGTCATAACTTTTAAACTTTTTAATTAAAATGAGATTTTTTGGGATTTTTTGATGTAAAATTTAATTTTACATAAAAAAAGTATTCTTGAGTTTTTTTAAAAAAACTGATACTTTTCGAGATATATAGGGTCAAACAAAAAGTTTGTAAATAAAAATTTAATCTTAGTTTTTCTGTCATAACTTTTAACGTTTTTAATTAAAATAAGATTTTTTGATGTTTTTTGATGTAGAATTTAATATTACACAAAAACGTATTTTTAAGTTTTTTCAAAAAAACTTATAATTTTCGAGATATATAGGGTCAAACAAAAAGTTTGTAAATATAAATTTGATCTTAGTTTTTCTGTCATAACTTTGAATGTTTTTAATTAAAATGAGGTTTTTTAACGTTTTTTGATGTAAAATGTAATTTTATTTAATTTTACATAAAAAAGTATTCTTGAGTTTTTTTAAAAAAACTGATACTTCTCGAGATATACAGGGTCAAACAAAAAGTTTGTAAATATAAATTTAATCTTAGTTTTTCTGTCATAACTTTTCACGTTTTTAATTAAAATAAGATTTTTTGATGAAGAATTTAATATTACACAAAAAAGTATTCTTGAGTTTTTTCAAAAAAACTAATACTTTTCGAGATATATAGGGTCAAACAAAAAGTTTGTAAATATAAATTTGATCTCAGTGTTTCTGTCATAACTTTTAAACTTTTTAATTAAAATGAGATTTTTTGATGTTTTTTGATGTAGAATTTAATATTACACAAAAAAGTATTCCTAAGTTTTTTCAAAAAAACTAATAATTTTCGAGATATATAGGGTCAAACAAAAAGTTTGTAAATATAAATTTGATCTTAGTTTTTCTGTCATAACTTTTAAATTTTTTAATTAAAATGAGGTTTTTTAACGTTTTTTGATGTAAAATGTAATTTTATTTAATTTTACATAAAAAAGTATTCTTGAGTTTTTTTAAAAAAACTGATACTTTTCGAGATATACAGGGTCAAACAAAAAGTTTGTAAATATAAATTTAATCTTAGTTTTTCTGTCATAACTTTTAACTTTTTTAATTAAAATAAGATTTTTTGATGTTTTTTGATGAAGAATTTAATATTACACAAAAAAGTGTTTTAAAGTTTTTTTAAAAAAACTAATATTTTTCGAGATATATAGGGTCAAACAAAGAGTTTGTAAATATAAATTTGATCTTAGTTTTTCTGTCATAACTTTTAAAGTTTTTAATTAAAATAAGATTTTTTAATGTTTTTTTATGTAAAATTTAATTTTACATAAATAAGTATTCTTGAGTTTTTTCAAAAGAACTGATACTTTTCGAGATATACAGGGTCAAACAAAAAGTTTGTAAATATAAATTTAATCTCAGTTTTTTTGTCATAACTTTTAACGTTTTTAATTAAAATAAGATTTTTTGATGTAGAATTTAATATAACACAAAAAAGTATTTTAGAGTTTTTTCAAAAAAACTAATACTTTTCGAGATATATAGGGTCAAACAAAAAGTTTGTAAATATAAATTTGATCTCAGTTTTTCTGTCATAACTTTTAAACTTTTTAATTAATATAAGATTTTTTGGGATTTTTTCATGTAAAATTTAATTTTACATAAAAAAGTATTCCTGAGTTTTTTTTTAAATACTGATACTTTTCGAGATATATAGGGTCAAACAAAAAGTTTGTAAATATAAATTTAATCTCAGTGTTTCTGTCATAACTTTTAACATTTTTAATTAAAATAGGATTTTTTGATGTTTTTTGATGTAGAATTTAATATTACACAAAAACGTATTTTTAAAATTTTCCAAAAAAACTAATAATTTTCGAGATATATAGGGTCAAACAAAAAGTTTGTAAATATAAATTTGATCTTAGTTTTTCTGTCATAACTTTTAAAGTTTTTAATTAAAATGAGGTTTTTTAACGTTTTTTGATGTAAAATGTAATTTTATTTAATTTTACATAAAAAAGTATTCTTGAGTTTTTTTAAAAAAACTGATACTTTTCGAGATATACAGGGTCAAACAAAAAGTTTGTAAATATAAATTTAATCTTAGTTTTTCTGTCATAACTTGTAACGTTTTTAATTAAAATAAGATTTTTTGATGTTTTTTGATGTAGAATTTAATATTACACAAAAAAGTGTTTTAAAGTTTTTTCAAAAAAACTAATACTTTTCGAGATATATAGGGTCAAACAAAGAGTTTGTGAATATAAATTTGATCTTAGTTTTTCTGTCATAACTTTTAACTTTTTTAATTAAAATAAGATTTTTTGATGTTTTTTGATGAAGAATTTAATATTACACAAAAAAGTGTTTTAAAGTTTTTTCAAAAAAACTAATATTTTTCGAGATATATAGGGTCAAACAAAGAGTTTGTAAATATAAATTTGATCTTAGTTTTTCTGTCATAACTTTTAAAGTTTTTAATTAAAATAAGATTTTTTAATGTTTTTTGATGTAAAATTTAATTTTACATAAATAAGTATTTTTGAGTTTTTTCAAAAGAACTGATACTTTTCGAGATATACAGGGTCAAACAAAAAGTTTGTAAATATAAATTTAATCTCAGTTTTTTTGTCATAACTTTTAACGTTTTTATTTAAAATAAGATTTTTTGATGTAGAATTTAATATAACACAAAAAAGTATTCCTGAGTTTTTTCAAAAAAACTATTACTTTTCGAGATATATAGGGTCAAACAAAAAGTTTGTAAATATAAATTTGATCTCAGTTTTTCTGTCATAACTTTTAAACTTTTTAATTAAAATGAGATTTTTTGGGATTTTTTGATGTAAAATTTAATTTTACATAAAAAAGTATTCTTGAGTTTTTTTTAAAATACTGATACTTTTCGAGATATATAGAGTCAAACAAAAAGTTTGTAAATATAAATTTGATCTCAGATTTTCTGTCATAACTTTTAAAGTTTTTAATAAAAATTTAATTTTTTGGGGTTTTTTGATGTAAAATTTGATTTTACATAAAAAAGTATTTTTGAGTTTTTTCAAAAAAACTAATACTTTTCGAGATATATAGGGTCAAACAAAAAGTTTGTAAATATAAATTTAATCTCAGTTTTTCTGTCATAACTTTTAACATTTTTAATTAAAATAAGATTTTTGAATGCTGTTTGATGTAGAATTTAATATTACACAAAAAAGTATTCTTAAGTTTTTTTAAAAAAACTAATAATTTTCGAGATATATAGGGTCAAACAAAAAGTTTGTAAATATAAATTTGATCTTAGTTTTTCTGTCATAACTTTTAAACTTTTTAATTAAAATAAGTTTTTTAATGTTTTTTGAAGTAAAATTTAATTTTACATAAATAAGTATTCTTGAGTTTTTTCAAAAGAACTAATACTTTTCGAGATATACAGGGTCAAACAAAAAGTTTGTAAATATAAATTTAATCTCAGTTTTTCTGTCATAACTTTTCACGTTTTTAATTAAAATAAGATTTTTTGATGAAGAATTTAATATTACACAAAAAAGTATTCTTGAGTTTTTTCAAAAAAACTAATACTTTTCGAGATATATAGGGTCAAACAAAAAGTTTGTAAATATAAATTTGATCTCAGTTTTTCTGTCATAACTTTTAAACTTTTTAATTAAAATGAGATTTTTTGGGATTTTTTGATGTAAAATTTAATTTTACATAAAAAAAGTATTCTTGAGTTTTTTTAAAAAAATTGATACTTTTCGAGATATATAGGGTCAAACAAAAAGTTTGTAAATAAAAATTTAATCTTAGTTTTTCTGTCATAACTTTTAACGTTTTTAATTAAAATAAGATTTTTTGATGTTTTTTGATGTAGAATTTAATATTACACAAAAACGTATTTTTAAGTTTTTTCAAAAAAACTTATAATTTTCGAGATATATAGGGTCAAACAAAAAGTTTGTAAATATAAATTTGATCTTAGTTTTTCTGTCATAACTTTGAATGTTTTTAATTAAAATGAGGTTTTTTAACGTTTTTTGATGTAAAATGTAATTTTATTTAATTTTACATAAAAAAGTATTCTTGAGTTTTTTTAAAAAAACTGATACTTTTCGAGATATACAGGGTCAAACAAAAAGTTTGTAAATATAAATTTAATCTTAGTTTTTCTGTCATAACTTTTCACGTTTTTAATTAAAATAAGATTTTTTGATGAAGAATTTAATATTACACAAAAAAGTATTCTTGAGTTTTTTCAAAAAAACTAATACTTTTCGAGATATATAGGGTCAAACAAAAAGTTTGTAAATATAAATTTGATCTCAGTGTTTCTGTCATAACTTTTAAACTTTTTAATTAAAATGAGATTTTTTGATGTTTTTTGATGTAGAATTTAATATTACACAAAAAAGTATTCCTAAGTTTTTTCAAAAAAACTAATAATTTTCGAGATATATAGGGTCAAACAAAAAGTTTGTAAATATAAATTTGATCTTAGTTTTTCTGTCATAACTTTTAAATTTTTTAATTAAAATGAGGATTTTTAACGTTTTTTGATGTAAAATGTAATTTTACATAAAAAAGTATTCTTGAGTTTTTTTAAAAAAACTGATACTTTTCGAGATATACAGGGTCAAACAAAAAGTTTGTAAATATAAATTTAATCTTAGTTTTTCTGTCATAACTTTTAACTTTTTTAATTAAAATAAGATTTTTTGATGTTTTTTGATGAAGAATTTAATATTACACAAAAAAGTGTTTTAAAGTTTTTTTAAAAAAACTAATATTTTTCGAGATATATAGGGTCAAACAAAGAGTTTGTAAATATAAATTTGATCTTAGTTTTTCTGTCATAACTTTTAAAGTTTTTAATTAAAATAAGATTTTTTAATGTTTTTTGATGTAAAATTTAATTTTACATAAATAAGTATTCTTGAGTTTTTTCAAAAGAACTGATACTTTTCGAGATATACAGGGTCAAACAAAAAGTTTGTAAATATAAATTTAATCTCAGTTTTTTTGTCATAACTTTTAACGTTTTTAATTAAAATAAGATTTTTTGATGTAGAATTTAATATAACACAAAAAAGTATTTTAGAGTTTTTTCAAAAAAACTAATACTTTTCGAGATATATAGGGTCAAACAAAAAGTTTGTAAATATAAATTTGATCTCAGTTTTTCTGTCATAACTTTTAAACTTTTTAATTAAAAGAAGATTTTTTGGGATTTTTTCATGTAAAATTTAATTTTACATAAAAAAGTATTCCTGAGTTTTTTTTTAAATACTGATACTTTTCGAGATATATAGGGTCAAACAAAAAGTTTGTAAATATAAATTTAATCTCAGTGTTTCTGTCATAACTTTTAACATTTTTAATTAAAATAGGATTTTTTGATGTTTTTTGATGTAGAATTTAATATTACACAAAAACGTATTTTTAAGTTTTTCCAAAAAAACTAATAATTTTCGAGATATATAGGGTCAAACAAAAAGTTTGTAAATATAAATTTGATCTTAGTTTTATTTTATTTTAATATATTACAGAACGGCAGTCTAAAAAGACTTGTGGACTACAATTTTTACATAAATCACTTCTACACATACACACAAAAATTACATGATATGTAGTTCATAAAATTATAAAAAAAAAAAAAAAAATTTTTAGACATTATTACATGTTTGTCACTTAATAAGATTTTTGAAACGGCTTAAGGAGGGCATGCCGTTCACGAGTATATTTTCTGGAAGAGCATTCCAGATTCTGACACCGACCCCAATTAGTGAATGAAGACCCACATTAGTTCTGGAGAAGGGTACCTGAATCTTAAACGGATGATCGTTTCTAGAGATATAGTTAGGCTGGTTTAAAGTATCCCTTAAACCCAGATAAGACTGTAGGCCATTGTATACCTTGTACATAGCTACTTTAATGAAGTATTCCCTTCTCGACGAAAGAGAGGTCCAATTTAAATCCCTCAGTGCCTCAGTCGGGCTAAATTCTCTATCAAAACGCAGGAAAACCCACCTAGCAGCTCTTCTTTGCACCCTCTCAAGTTCCTGGGCGAGTCCCTCCTGATAAGGGTGCCAAACAGCGCAGCAATATTCTAGTAGAGGTCGGACTAACGTTAAGTAGGCCCTAACTCTAGCTTGCGGTCTTGCTTTTTTAAGGTTTCTCATAACAAAATTCAACGTTTGAAAACCATGTGCTCCAGTTCATATTTGATGACAAATAAACCCCTAAATATTTTACAACGGTAACTGGTTTCAAGTTTGTTTTACTTATGACATACTCCACATCAAACTTCTTTTTGCCAAACGTTATCAACTGACTCTTGTCCGCATTTAAAGTCATTTTATTTGAAACTACCCATTCTTCAATGCTACCTAAATCTTTCTGTAGTGTTATACAGTCCTCCAGTGAAGAGATAGATCTGTAAACAATACAATCGTCGGCAAAAAGCCGAACTGTCGATTTAATGCCTGCAGCCAGGTCATTAACAAATACAAGAAAGGCCAATGGGCCTATAACCGTACCTTGAGGTACTCCAGAAGTAACGGGAATTTCTTTAGACAGCCTGGTTCCAACACGCACACTCTGATATCTATCCAAAAGAAAGTTAATCGTCCAATCGTTAACCCGGGGATCCACGTTGAGGGCGCAAAGCTTTTCTATCAAAATTTTATGTGGAACCACATCAAATGCTTTTTGAAAATCAAGCAGCACCGCATCGACCTGTCCCGTTCCATCAACTATGCCAACGACATCATTGACCAATGAAGCAAGGGCTGATTCGCAAGAATGGCCTTCGCGAAAGCCATGCTGATACTCAAAGAAAAACCCTCTCCGCTCCAGGACAGCGCGCATATATTTACTGATTAACTGCTTAAGCAACTTGCAAACAACACATGTAAGACTCACCGGTCTGTAGTTTTTTGGGTCAGACCTTGATCCTGACTTAAAAACTGGCACAACTATTGCCTTTTTCCAGTCCTTCGGGAGTGCATTGTTGTTTATTGACATATTAAACAGTACGTTCAGGTAAGGGACCACCCCAAATCTACATAGATACAAAAGACTACTGGAAATCCCATCAGGTCCAGGAGTATGACTTCGCTTCATGCGCTTTAAAAAGAAACTAATATCCCTGGTCTCAAAAATAAATTGTGTTGCCGCCGCTGGCCCATTCGCAGCCCGATTCTGGAAATCCATAACATCACACGACTTGGCAGAAAATATTTTACCATATGTGCTATTTAAAAGATCCGCCTTATCAACGTCCGTTACTGCTAGGCTGTCACCAGCTTTTAGGCTAGGAACACCTCTAGCAGAGCCACGCACTAAGTCAAGATATTTATAAAAATTTTTCCACTGGTAACACCTGTCAACTCCTCCTGTATCAATCAAATCATCAAGAAAATTCTTGTGAGCATTTCTTTTAGCAATATTAAATCTATTACGTGCGAGTCGATACCTGTGCAAATTAAACCGGCCAGTTTTTCGCTTTAAATACAGAGACCTACATTTTTTTTTAAGTATCTTGTTTTCCCGTGTATAGAAAACTGGATCATGATATGATTTTCTGATCCTACTGGGTACAAATTTAGTTCTAGCCTCAAAAAGTATATTCTTGAAAGAAGCCCACCTTGCCTCCATATCTCCAGCGGAGACTGCCCAGTCCCTAAAACGCTCAACCAAGAAACCACCCATGGCCTCTGGATCGGCTCTGCCATACAACCACATGCAGTGACTTTCACTTGTTGCCCACTGCCTAACAGGGACAATCACATTCAGCAACACTGACCTATGGTCACCGATACCACACTCAACTGAACAGTCTAATACCAGATCAGGGGGCTGGACAAGAAATATGTCCAGAATGCTACCCCCTCCATTACCAACATACCTAGTACAATCAGTAACTGTCTGACAACAATTAAAATCATTTAAAAATTGACTTACCACAGCCTGCTCAGCACGATCGTTAAAACCTCCTTCCCACTTTACCTTGGGCAAGTTAAAGTCCCCTGCTATAACAAAGTTTTTTTTGGGATCCGTGTCACAATCTAGAGCCCTAAGATGGTCAGATAAACTATTGAATACATCAACATTACCTCCTGGCCGATACACAGCATAAACATACATTAAAAGGTTGCCTAAAATATCCCTAATTTCCACACACATGGCTTCATGAGTTGGATCAACCCAAATCAAAGACGAGCACAAGGACTCTTTCACATACATACAGACGCCTCCTCCATGCGAGCCTCGATCTCTTCTGTAGATTGTATATTCACCAAGCTTGTATTCATTATCTTGGTTTTTCTGTCATAACTTTTAAAGTTTTTAATTAAAATGATGTTTTTTAACGTTTTTTGATGTAAAATGTAATTTTATTTAATTTTACATAAAAAAGTATTCTTGAGTTTTTTTAAAAAAACTGATACTTTTCGAGATATATAGGGTCAAACAAAAAGTTTGTAAATATAAATTTAATCTCAGTTTTTCTGTCATAACTTTTAACATTTTTAATTAAAATAAGATTTTTTAATGCTGTTTGATGAAGAATTTAATATTACACAAAAAAGTATTCCTAAGTTTTTTTAAAAAAACTAATAATTTTCGAGATATATAGGGTCAAACAAAAAGTTTGTAAATATAAATTTGATCTTAGTTTTTCTGTCATAACTTTTAAACTTTTTAATTAAAATAAGTTTTTTAATGTTTTTTGATGTAAAATTTAATTTTACATAAATAAGTATTCTTGAGTTTTTTCAAAAGAACTAATACTTTTCGAGATATACAGGGTCAAACAAAAAGTTTGTAAATATAAATTTAATCTCAGTTTTTCTGTCATAACTTTTCACGTTTTTAATTAAAATAAGATTTTTTGATGAAGAATTTAATATTACACAAAAAAGTATTCTTGAGTTTTTTCAAAAAAACTAATACTTTTCGAGATATATAGGGTCAAACAAAAAGTTTGTAAATATAAATTTGATCTCAGTTTTTCTGTCATAACTTTTAAACTTTTTAATTAAAATGAGATTTTTTGGGATTTTTTGATGTAAAATTTAATTTTACATAAAAAAGTATTCTTGAGTTTTTTTAAAAAAACTGATACTTTTCGAGATATATAGGGTCAAACAAAAAGTTTGTAAATAAAAATTTAATCTCAGTGTTTCTGTCATAACTTTTAACGTTTTTAATTAAAATAAGATTTTTTGATGGTTTTTGATGTAGAATTTAATATTACACAAAAAAGTATTTTTAAGTTTTTTCAAAAAAACTAATAATTTTCGAAATATATAGGGTCAAACAAAAAGTTTGTAAATATAAATTTGATCTTAGTTTTTCTGTCATAACTTTTAAAGTTTTTAATTAAAATGAGGTTTTTTAACGTTTTTTGATGCAAAATGTAATTTTATTTAATTTTACATAAAAAAGTATTCTTGAGTTTTTTTAAAAAAACTGATACTTTTTGAGATATACAGGGTCAAACAAAAAGTTTGTAAATATAAATGTAATCTTAGTTTTTCTGTCATAACTGTTAACGTTTTAAATTAAAATAAGATTTTTTGATGTAGAATTTAATATAACACAAAAAAGTATTCTTGAGTTTTTTCAAAAAAACTAATACTTTTCGAGATATATAGGGTCAAACAAAAAGTTTGTAAATATAAATTTGATCTCAGTTTTTCTGTCGTAACTTTTAAACTTTTTAATTAAAATGAGATTTTTTGGGATTTTTTTATGTAAAATTTAATTTTACATAAAAAAGTATTCCTGAGTTTTTTTTAAAATACTGATACTTTTCGAGATATATAGGGTCAAACAAAAAGTTTGTAAATATAAATTTAATCTCAGTGTTTCTGTCATAACTTTTAACATTTTTAATTAAAATAAGATTTTTTGATGTTTTCTGATGTAGAATTTAATATTACACAAAAACGTATTTTTAAGTTTTTTCAAAAAAACTAATAATTTTCGAGATATATAGGGTCAAACAAAAAGTTTGTAAATATAAATTTGATCTTAGTTTTTCTGTCATAACTTTGAAAGTTTTTAATTAAAATGAGGTTTTTTAACGTTTTTTGATGTAAAATGTAATTTCATTTAATTTTACATAAAAAAGTATTCTTGAGTTTTTTTAAAAAAACTGATACTTTTCGAGATATACAGGGTCAAACAAAAAGTTTGTAAATATAAATTTAATCTTAGTTTTTCTGTCATAACTTGTAACGTTTTTAATTAAAATAAGATTTTTTGATGTTTTTTGATGTAGAATTTAATATTACACAAAAAAGTGTTTTAAAGTTTTTTCAAAAAAACTAATACTTTTCGAGATATATAGGGTCAAACAAAGAGTTTGTGAATATAAATTTGATCTTAGTTTTTCTGTCATAACTTTTAACTTTTTTAATTAAAATAAGATTTTTTGATGTTTTTTGATGAAGAATTTAATATTACACAAAAAAGTGTTTTAAAGTTTTTTTAAAAAAACTAATATTTTTCGAGATATATAGGGTCAAACAAAGAGTTTGTAAATATAAATTTGATCTTAGTTTTTCTGTCATAACTTTTAAAGTTTTTAATTAAAATAAGATTTTTTAATGTTTTTTAATGTAAAATTTAATTTTACATAAAATAAGTATTCTTGAGTTTTTTTAAAAGAACTGATACTTTTCGAGATATACAGGGTCAAACAAAAAGTTTGTAAATATAAATTTAATCTCAGTTTTTTTGTCATAACTTTTAACGTTTTTAATTAAAATAAGATTTTTTGATGTAGAATTTAATATAACACAAAAAAGTATTCTTGAGTTTTTTCAAAAAAACTAATACTTTTCGAGATATATAGGGTCAAACAAAAAATTTGTAAATATAAATTTGATCTCAGTTTTTCTGTCATAACTTTTAAAATTTTTAATTAAAATGAGATTTTTTGGAATTTTTTGATGTAAAATTTAATTTTACACAAAAAAGTATTCTTGAGTTTTTTCAAAAAAACTAATACTTTTCGAGATATATAGGGTCAAACAAAAAGTTTGTAAATATAAATTTAATCTCAGTGTTTCTGTCATAATTTTTAACGTTTTTAATTAAAATAAGATTTTTTGATGTTTTTTGATGTAGAATTTAATATTACACAAAAAAGTATTCCTAAGTTTTTTTAAAAAAACTAATAATTTTCGAGATATATAGGGTCAAACAAAAAGTTTGTAAATATAAATTTGATCTTAGTTTTTCTGTCATAACTTTTAAATTTTTTAATTAAAATGAGGTTTTTTAACGTTTTTTGATGTAAAATGTAATTTTATTTAATTTTACATAAAAAAGTATTCTTGAGTTTTTTTAAAAAAACTGATACTTTTCGAGATATACAGGGTCAAACAAAAAGTTTGTAAATATAAATTTAATCTTAGTTTTTCTGTCATAACTTTTAACTTTTTTAATTAAAATAAGATTTTTTGATGTTTTTTGATGAAGAATTTAATATTACACAAAAAAGTGTTTTAAAGTTTTTTCAAAAAAACTTATATTTTTTGAGATATATAGGGTCAAACAAAGAGTTTGTAAATATAAATTTGATCTTAGTTTTTCTGTCATAACTTTTAAAGTTTTTAATTAAAATAAGATTTTTTAATGTTTTTTTATGTAAAATTTAATTTTACATAAATAAGTATTCTTGAGTTTTTTCAAAAGAACTGATACTTTTCGAGATATACAGGGTCAAACAAAAAGTTTGTAAATATAAATTTAATCTCAGTTTTTTTGTCATAACTTTTAACGTTTTTAATTAAAATAAGATTTTTTGATGTAGAATTTAATATAACACAAAAAAGTATTCTTGAGTTTTTTCAAAAAAACTAATACTTTTCGAGATATATAGGGTCAAACAAAAAGTTTGTAAATATAAATTTGATCTCAGTTTTTCTGTCATAACTTTTAAACTTTTTAATTAAAATGAGATTTTTTGGGATTTTTTTATGTAAAATTTAATTTTACATAAAAAAGTATTCCTGAGTTTTTTTTTAAATACTGATACTTTTCGAGATATATAGGGTCAAACAAAAAGTTTGTAAATATAAATTTAATCTCAGTGTTTCTGTCATAACTTTTAACATTTTTAATTAAAATAGGATTTTTTGATGTTTTTTGATGTAGAATTTAATATTACACAAAAACGTATTTTTAAGTTTTTCCAAAAAAACTAATAATTTTCGAGATATATAGGGTCAAACAAAAAGTTTGTAAATATAAATTTGATCTTAGTTTTTCTGTCATAACTTTTAAAGTTTTTAATTAAAATGAGGTTTTTTAACGTTTTTTGATGTAAAATGTAATTTTATTTAATTTTACATAAAAAAGTATTCTTGAGTTTTTTTAAAAAAACTGATACTTTTCGAGATATACAGGGTCAAACAAAAAGTTTGTAAATATAAATTTAATCTTAGTTTTTCTGTCATAACTTGTAACGTTTTTAATTAAAATAAGATTTTTTGATGTTTTTTGATGTAGAATTTAATATTACACAAAAAAGTGTTTTAAAGTTTTTTCAAAAAAACTAATACTTTTCGAGATATATAGGGTCAAACAAAGAGTTTGTGAATATAAATTTGATCTTAGTTTGTCTGTCATAACTTTTAACTTTTTTAATTAAAATAAGATTTTTTGATGTTTTTTGATGAAGAATTTAATATTACACAAAAAAGTGTTTTAAAGTTTTTTCAAAACAACTAATATTTTTCGAGATATATAGGGTCAAACAAAGAGTTTGTAAATATAAATTTGATCTTAGTTTTTCTGTCATAACTTTACAAGTTTTTAATTAAAATAAGATTTTTTAATGTATTTTAATGTAAAATTTAATTTTACATAAATAAGTATTCTTGAGTTTTTTCAAAAGAACTGATACTTTTCGAGATATACAGGGTCAAACAAAAAGTTTGTAAATATAAATTTAATCTCAGTTTTTTTGTCATAACTTTTAACGTTTTTAATTAAAATAAGATTTTTTGATGTAGAATTTAATATAACACAAAAAAGTATTCTTGAGTTTTTTCAAAAAAACTAATACTTTTCGAGATATATATGGTCAAACAAAAAGTTTGTAAATATAAATTTGATCTCAGTTTTTCTGTCATAACTTTTAAACTTTTTAATTAAAATGAGATTTTTTGGGATTTTTTGATGTAAAATTTAATTTTACACAAAAAAGTATTCTTGAGTTTTTTCAAAAAAACTAATACTTTTCCAGATATATAGGGTCAAACAAAAAGTTTGTAAATATAAATTTAATCTCAGTGTTTCTGTCATAACTTTTAACGTTTTTAATTAAAATAAGATTTTTTGATGTTTTTTCATGTAGAATTTAATATTACACAAAAACGTATTCCTAAGTTTTTTCAAAAAAACTAATAATTTTCGAGATATATAGGGTCAAACAAAAAGTTTGTAAATATAAATTTAATCTTAGTTTTTCTGTCATAACTTTTAACTTTTTTAAATAAAATAAGATTTTTTGATGTTTTTTGATGAAGAATTTAATATTACACAAAAAAAAGTTTTAAAGTTTTTTCAAAAAAACTAATATTTTTCGAGATATATAGGGTCAAACAAAGAGTTTGTAAATATAAATTTGATCTTAGTTTTTCTGTCATAACTTTTAAAGTTTTTAATTAAAATAAGATTTTTTAATGCTTTTTGATGTAAAATTTAATTTTACATAAATAAGTATTCTTGAGTTTTTTTAAAAGAACTGATACTTTTCGAGATATACAGGGTCAAACAAAAAGTATGTAAATATAAATTTAATCTCAGTTTTTTTGTCATAACTTTTAACGTTTTTAATTAAAATAAGATTTTTTGATGTAGAATTTAATATAACACAAAAAAGTATTCTTGAGTTTTTTCAAAAAAACTAATACTTTTCGAGATATATATGGTCAAACAAAAAGTTTGTAAATATAAATTTGATCTCAGTTTTTCTGTCATAACTTTTAAAATTTTTAATTAAAATGAGATTTTTTAATGCTTTTTGATGTAAAATTTAATTTTACATAAAAAAGTATTCCTGAGTTTTTTTTAAAATACTGATACTTTTCGAGATATACAGGGTCAAACAAAAAGTTTGTAAATATAAATTTAATCTTAGTTTTTCTGTCATAACTTTTAACGTTTTTCATTAAAATAAGATTTTTTGATGTATTTTGATGTAGAATTTAATATTACACAAAAAAGTGTTTTAAAGTTTTTTCAAAAAAACTAATACTTTTTGAGATATATAGGGTCAAACAAAGAGTTTGTAAATATAAATTTGATCTTAGTTTTTCTGTCATAACTTTTAAGTTTTTAATTAAAATAAGATTTTTTAATGTTTTTTGATGTAAAATTTAATTTTACATAAATAAGTATTCCTGAGTTTTTTCAAACGAACTGATACTTTTCGAGATATACAGGGTCAAACAAAAAGTTTGTAAATATAAATTTAATTTTAGTTTTTTTGTCATAACTTTTAACGTTTTTAATTAAAATAAGATTTTTTGATGTAGAATGTAATATAACACAAAAAAGTATTCTTGAGTTTTTTCAAAAAAACTAATACTTTTCGAGATATATAGGGTCAAACAAAAAGTTTGTAAATATAAATTTAATCTCAGTGTTTCTGTCATAACTTTTAACGTTTTTAATTAAAATAAAATTTTTTGATGTTTTTTGATGTAAAATTTAATACTACACAAAAAAGTATTTCTAATTTTTTTCAAAAAAACTAATAATTTTCGAGATATATAGGGTCAAACAAAAAGTTTGTAAATATAAATTTGATCTTAGTTTTTCTGTCATAACTTTTAAAGTTTTTAATTAAAATATGGTTTTTTAACGTTTTTTGATGTAAAATGTAATTTTACATAAAAAAGTATTCTTAAGTTTTTTTAAAAAAACTGATACTTTTCGAGATATACAGGGTCAAACAAAAAGTTTGTAAATATAAATTTAATCTTAGTTTTTCTGTCATAACTTTTAACGTTTTTAATTAAAATAAGATTTTTTGATGTTTTTTGATGTAGAATTTAATATTACACAAAAAAGCGTTTTAAAGTTTTTTCAAAAAACCTAATACTTTTTGAGATATATAGGGTCAAACAAAAAGTTTGTAAATATAAATTTGATCTCAGTTTTTCTGTCATAACTTTTAAACTTTTTAATTAAAATAAGATTTTTTGGGATTTTTTGATGTAAAATTTAATTTTACATAAAAAAGTATTCTTAAGTTTTTTTTAGAATACTGATACTTTTCGAGATATATAGGGTCAAACAAAAAGTTTGTAAATATAAATTTGATCTCAGTTTTTCTGTCATAACTTTTAAAGTTTTTAATGAAAATTTAATTTTTTTGAGTTTTTTTATGTAAAATTTAATTTTACATAAATAAGTATTCTTGAGTTTTTTCAAAAAAACTAATACTTTTCGAGATATACAGGGTCAAACAAAAAGTTTGTAAATCTAAATTTAATCTCAGTTTTTCTGTCATAACTTTTAACGTTTTTAATTAAAATAAGATTTTTTGATGTTTTTTAATGTAGAATTTAATATTACACAAAAAAGTATTCTTAAGTTTTTTCAAAAAAACTAATAATTTTCGAGATATATAGGGTCAAACAAAAAGTTTGTAAATATAAATTTGATCTTAGTTTTTCTGTCATAACTTTTAAAGTTTTTAATTAAAATGAGGTTTTTTAACATTTTTTGATGTAAAATGTAATTTTATTTAATTTTACATAAAAAAGTATTCTTGAGTTTATTTAAAAAAACTGATACTTTTCGAGATATACAGGGTCAAACAAAAAGTTTGTAAATATAAATTTAATCTTAGTTTTTCTGTCATAACTTTTAACGTTTTTAATTAAAATAAGATTTTTTGATGTTTTTTGATGTAGAATTTAATATTACACAAAAAAGCGTTTTAAAGTTTTTTCAAAAAAACTAATATTTTTCGAGATATATAGGGTCAAACAAAGAGTTTGTAAATATAAATTTGATCTTAGTTTTTCTGTCATAACTTTTAAAGTTTTTAATTAAAATAAGATTTTTTGATGTAGAATTTAATATAACACAAAAAAGTATTCTTGAGTTTTTTCAAAATAACTAATACTTTTCGAGATATATACGGTCAAACAAAAAGTTTGTAAATATAAATTTGATCTCAGTTTTTCTGTCATAACTTTTAAAATTTTTAATTAAAATGAGATTTTTTGGGATTTTTTGATGTAAAATTTAATTTTACATAAAAAAGTATTCCTGAGTTTTTTTAAAATACTGATACTTTTCGAGATATACAGGGTCAAACAAAAAGTTTGTAAATATAAATTTAATCTTAGTTTTTCTGTCATAACTTTTAACGTTTTTCATTAAAATAAGATTTTTTGATGTTTTTTGATGTAGAATTTAATATTACACAAAAAAGTATTCTTAAGTTTTTTCAAAAAAACTAATAATTTTCGAGATATATAGGGTCAAACAAAAAGTTTGTAAATATAAATTTGATCTTAGTTTTTCTGTCATAACTTTTAAAGTTTTTAATTAAAATGAGGTTTTTTAACATTTTTTGATGTAAAATGTAATTTTATTTAATTTTACATAAAAAAGTATTCTTGAGTTTATTTAAAAAAACTGATACTTTTCGAGATATACAGGGTCAAACAAAAAGTTTGTAAATATAAATTTAATCTTAGTTTTTCTGTCATAACTTTTAACGTTTTTAATTAAAATAAGATTTTTTGATGTTTTTTGATGTAGAATTTAATATTACACAAAAAAGCGTTTTAAAGTTTTTTCAAAAAAACTAATATTTTTCGAGATATATAGGGTCAAACAAAGAGTTTGTAAATATAAATTTGATCTTAGTTTTTCTGTCATAACTTTTAAAGTTTTTAATTAAAATAAGATTTTTTGATGTAGAATTTAATATAACACAAAAAAGTATTCTTGAGTTTTTTCAAAATAACTAATACTTTTCGAGATATATACGGTCAAACAAAAAGTTTGTAAATATAAATTTGATCTCAGTTTTTCTGTCATAACTTTTAAAATTTTTAATTAAAATGAGATTTTTTGGGATTTTTTGATGTAAAATTTAATTTTACATAAAAAAGTATTCCTGAGTTTTTTTAAAATACTGATACTTTTCGAGATATACAGGGTCAAACAAAAAGTTTGTAAATATAAATTTGATCTTAGTTTTTCTGTCATAACTTTTAAAGTTTTTAATTAAAATAAGATTTTTTGATGTTTTTTGATGTATAATTTAATATTACATAAATAAGTATTCTTGAGTTTTTTCAAAAGAACTGATACTTTTTGAGATATACAGGGTGAAACAAAAAGTTTGTAAATATAAATTTAATTTTAGTTTTTTGTCATAACTTTTAACGTTTTTAATTAAAATAAGATTTTTTGATGTAGAATTTAATATAACACAAAAAAGTATTCTTGAGTTTTTTCAAAAAAACTAATACTTTTCGAGATATATAGGGTCAAACAAAAAGTTTGTAAATATAAATTTAATCTCAGTGTTTCTGTCATAACTTTTAACGTTTTTAATTAAAATAAGATTTTTTGATGTTTTTTGATGTATAATTTAATATTACACAAAAAAGTATTCCTAATTTTTTTCAAAAAAACTAATAATTTTCGAGATATATAGGGTCAAACAAAAAGTTTGTAAATATAAATTTGATCTTAGTTTTTCTGTCATAACTTTTAAAGTTTTTAATTAAAATGAGGTTTTTTAACGTTTTTTGATGTAAAATGTAATTTTATTTAATTTTACATAAAAAAGTATTTTTGAGTTTTTTTAAAAAAACTGATACTTTTCGAGATATACAGGGTCAAACAAAAAGTTTGTAAATATAAATTTAATCTTAGTTTTTCTGTCATAACTTTTAACGTTTTTAATTAAAATAAGATTTTTTGATGTTTTTTGATGTAGAATTTAATATTACACAAAAAAGTGTTTTAAAGTTTTTTCAAAAAACCTAATACTTTTTGAGATATATAGGGTCAAACAAAAAGTTTGTAAATATAAATTTGATCTCAGTTTTTCTGTCATAACTTTTAAACTTTTTAATTAAAATAAGATTTTTTGGGATTTTTTTATGTAAAATTTAATTTTACATAAAAAAGTATTCTTAAGTTTTTTTTAAAATACTGATACTTTTCGAGATATATAGGGTCAAACAAAAAGTTTGTAAATATAAATTTGATCTTAGTTTTTCTGTCATAACTTTTAAAGTTTTTAATTAAAATGAGGTTTTTTAACGTTTTTTGATGTAAAATGTAATTTTACATAAAAAAGTATTCTTAAGTTTTTTTAAAAAAACTGATACTTTTCGAGATATACAGGGTCAAACAAAAAGTTTGTAAATATAAATTTAATCTTAGTTTTTCTGTCATAACTTTTAACGTTTTTAATTAAAATAAGATTTTTTGATGTTTTTTGATGTAGAATTTAATATTACACAAAAAAGTGTTTTAAAGTTTTTTCAAAAAACCTAATACTTTTTGAGATATATAGGGTCAAACAAAAAGTTTGTAAATATAAATTTGATCTCAGTTTTTCTGTCATAACTTTTAAACTTTTTAATTAAAATAAGATTTTTTGGGATTTTTTGATGTAAAATTTAATTTTACATAAAAAAGTATTCTTAAGTTTTTTTTTAAATACTAATACTTTTCGAGATATATAGGGTCAAACAAAAAGTTTGTAAATATAAATTTGATCTCAGTTTTTTTGTCATAACTTTTAAAGTTTTTAATGAAAATTTAATTTTTTGGAGTTTTTTATGTAAAATTTAATTTTACATAAATAAGTATTCTTGAGTTTTTTTAAAAGAGCTAATACTTTTCGAGATATACAGGGTCAAACAAAAAGTTTGTAAATATAAATTTAATCTCAGTTTTTCTGTCATAACTTTTAACGTTTTTAATTAAAATAAGATTTTTTGATGTAGAATTTATTATAACACAAAAAAGTATTCTTGAGTTTTTTCAAAAAAACTAATACTTTTCGAGATATATAGGGTCAAACAAAAAGTTTGTAAATATAAATTTGATCTTAGTTTTTTTGTCATAACTTTTAAAGTTTTTAATTAAAATGAGGTTTTTTAACATTTTTTGATGTAAAATGTAATTTTATTTAATTTTACATAAAAAAGTATTCTTGAGTTTTTTCAAAAAAACTAATACTTTTCGAGATATATAGGGTCAAACAAAAAGTTTGTAAATATAAATTTGATCTTAGTTTTTCTGTCATAACTTTTAACGTTTTTAATTAAAATAAGATTTTTTGATGTTTTTTGATGTAGAATTTAATATTACACAAAAAAGTGTTTAAAGTTTTTTCAAAAAAACTAATATTTTTCGAGATATATAGGGTCAAACAAAGAGTTTGTAAATATAAATTTGATCTTAGTTTTTCTGTCATAACTTTTAAAGTTTTTAATTAAAATAAGATTTTTTAATGCTTTTTGATGTAAAATTTAATTTTACATAAATAAGTATTTTTGAGTTTTTTTAAAAGAACTGATACTTTTCGAGATATACAGGGTCAAACAAAATGTTTGTAAATATAAATTTAATCTCAGTTTTTTTGTCATAACTTTTAACGTTTTTAATTAAAATAAGATTTTTTGATGTAGAATTTAATATAACACAAAAAAGTATTCTCGAGTTTTTTCAAAAAAACTAATACTTTTCGAGATATATAGGGTCAAACAAAAAGTTTGTAAATATAAATTTGATCTCAGTTTTTCTGTCATAACTTTTTAAAATTTTTAATTAAAATGAGATTTTTTGGGATTTTTTGATGTAAAATTTAATTTTACATAAAAAAGTATTCCTAAGTTTTTTTTAAAATAGTGATACTTTTCGAGATATATAGGGTCAAACAAAAAGTTTGTAAATATAAATTTGATCTTAGTTTTTCTGTCATAACTTTTAAAGTTTTTAATTAAAATGAGATTTTTTGATGTTTTTTGATGTAGAATTTAATATTACACAAAAAAGTGTTTTAAAGTTTTTTCAAAAAAACTAATACTTTTCGAGATATATAGGGTCAAACAAAGAGTTTGTAAATATAAATTTGATCTTAGTTTTTCTGTCATAACTTTTAAAGGTTTTAATTAAAATAAGATTTTTTAATGTTTTTTGATGTAAAATTTAATTTTACATAAATAAGTATTCTTGAGTTTTTTCAAAAGAACTGATACTTTTCGAGATATACAGGGTCAAACAAAAAGTTTGTAAATATAAATTTAATTTTAGTTTTTTTGTCATAACTTTTAACGGTTTTAATTAAAATAAGATTTTTTGATGTAGAATTTAATATAACACAAAAAAGTATTGTTGAGTTTTTTCAAAAAAACTAATACTTTTCGAGATATATAGGGTCAAACAAAAAGTTTGTAAATATAAATTTAATCTCAGTGTTTCTGTCATAACTTTTAACGTTTTTAATTAAAATAAGATTTTTTGATGTTTTTTGATGTATAATTTAATATTACACAAAAAAGTATTCCTAATTTTTTTCAAAAAAACTAATAATTTTCGAGATATATAGGGTCAAACAAAAAGTTTGTAAATATAAATTTGATCTTAGTTTTTCTGTCATAACTTTTAAAGTTTTTAATTAAAATGAGGTTTTTTAACGTTTTTTAATGTAAAATGTAATTTTATTTAATTTTACATAAAAAAGAATTCTTGAGTTTTTTTAAAAAAACTGATACTTTTCGAGATATACAGGGTCAAACAAAAAGTTTGTAAATATAAATTTAATCTTAGTTTTTCTGTCATAACTTTTAACGTTTTTAATTAAAATAAGATTTTTTGATGTTTTTTGATGTAGAATTTAATATTACACAAAAAAGTGTTTTAAAGTTTTTTAAAAAAACCTAATACTTTTTGAGATATATAGGGTCAAACAAAAAGTTTGTAAATATAAATTTGATCTCAGTTTTTCTGTCATAACTTTTAAACTTTTTAATTAAAATAAGATTTTTTGGGATTTTTTGATGTAAAATTTAATTTTACATAAAAAAGTATTCCTAAGTTTTTTTTAAAATAGTGATACTTTTCGAGATATATAGGGTCAAACAAAAAGTTTGTAAATATAAATTTGATCTTAGTTTTTCTGTCATAACTTTTAAAGTTTTTAATTAAAATGAGATTTTTTTAATGTTTTTTGATGTAAAATTTAATTTTACATAAATAAGTATTCCTAAGTTTTTTCAAAAGAACTGATACTTTTCGAGATATACAGGGTCAAACAAAAAGTTTTTAAATATAAATTTAATCTCAGTTTTTCTGTCATTACTTTTAACGTTTTTAATTAAAATAAGATTTTTTAATGTAGAATTTAATATTACACAAAAATGTATTCATGAGTTTTTTTAAAAAAAATAATACTTTTCGAGATATATAGGGTCAAACAAAAAGTTTGTAAATATAAATTTGATCTCAGTTTTTCTGTCATAACTTTTAAAGTTTTTTATTAAAATCAGAATTTTTGGGTTTTTTAATGTAAAATTTAATTTTACATAAAAAAGTATTCTTAAGTTTTTTTTAAAATAGTGATACTTTTCGAGATATATAGGGTCAAACAAAAAGTTTGTAAATATAAATTTGATCTTAGTTTTTCTGTCATAACTTTTAAAGTTTTTAATGAAAATTTAATTTTTTGGAGTTTTTTTATGTAAAATTTCATTTTACATAAATAAGTATTCTTGAGTTTTTTCAAAAGAACTAATACTTTTCGAGATATACAGGGTCAAACAAAAAGGTTGTAAATATAAATTTAATCTCAGTTTTTCTGTCATAACTTTTAACGTTTTTAATTAAAATAAGATTTTTTGATGTTTTTTAATGTAGAATTTAATATTACACAAAAAAGTATTCCTAAGTTTTTTCAAAAAAACTAATAATTTTCGAGATATATAGGGTCAAACAAAAAGTTTGTAAATATAAATTTGATCTTAGTTTTTCTGTCATAACTTTTAAAGTTTTTAATTAAAATGAGGTTTTTTAACATTTTTTTATGTAAAATGTAATTTTATTTAATTTTACATAAAAAAGTATTCTTGAGTTTATTTAAAAAAACTGATACTTTTCGAGATATACAGGGTCAAACAAAAAGTTTGTAAATATAAATTTAATCTTAGTTTTTCTGTCATAACTTTTAACGTTTTTAATTAAAATAAGATTTTTTGATGTTTTTTGATGTAGAATTTAATATAACACAAAAAAGTGTTTTAAAGTTTTTTCAAAAAAACTAATACTTTTCGAGATATATAGGGTCAAACAAAGAGTTTGTAAATATAAATTTGATCTTAGTTTTTCTGTCATAACTTTTAAAGTTTTTAATAAAAATAAGATTTTTTAATGTTTTTTGATGTAAAATTTAATTTTACATAAATAAGTATTCTTGAGTTTTTTCAAAAGAACTGATACTTTTCGAGATATACAGGGTCAAACAAAAAGTTTGTAAATATAAATTTAATCTCAGTTTTTTTGTCATAATTTTTAACGTTTTTATTTAAAATAAGATTTTTTGATGTAGAATTTAATATAACACAAAAAAGTATTCTTGAGTTTTTTCAAAAAAACTAATACTTTTCGAGATATATAGGGTCAAACAAAAAGTTTGTAAATATAAATTTGATCTCAGTTTTTCTGTCATAACTTTTAAACTTTTTAATCAAAATGAGATTTTTTGGGATTTTTTGATGTAAAATTTAATTTTACATAAAAAAGTATTCTTGAGTTTTTTTAAAAAAACTGATACTTTTCGAGATATATAGGGTCAAACAAAAAGTTTGTAAATAAAAATTTAATCTCAGTGTTTCTGTCATAACTTTTAACGTTTTTAATTAAAATAAGATTTTTTGATGGTTTTTGATGTAGAATTTAATATTACACAAAAAAGTATTTCTAAGTTTTTTCAAAAAAACTAATAATTTTCGAGATATATAGGGTCAAACAAAAAGTTTGTAAATATAAATTTGATCTTAGTTTTTCTGTCATAACTTTTAAAGTTTTTAATTAAAATGAGGTTTTTTAACGTTTTTTGATGCAAAATGTAATTTTATTTAATTTTACATAAAAAAGTATTCTTGAGTATTTTTAAAAAACTGATACTTTTCGAGATATACAGGGTCAAACAAAAAGTTTGTAAATATAAATTTAATCTTAGTTTTTCTGTCATAACTTTTAACGTTTTTAATTAAAATAAGATTTTTTGATGTAGAATTTAATATAACACAAAAAAGTATTCTTGAGTTTTTTCAAAACAACTAATACTTTTTGAGATATATAGGGTCAAACAAAAAGTTTGTAAATATAAATTTGATCTCAGTTTTTCTGTCATAACTTTTAAACTTTTTAATTAAAATGAGATTTTTTGGGATTTTTTGATGTAAAATTTAATTTTACATCAAAAAGTATTCATGAGTTTTTTTTAAAATATTGATACTTTTCGAGATATATAGGGTCAAACAAAAAGTTTGTAAATATAAATTTAATCTCAGTGTTTCTGTCATAACTTTTAACATTTTTAATTAAAATAAGATTTTTTGATGTTTTTTGATGTAGAATTTAATATTACACAAAAAAGTGTTTTAAAGTTTTTTCAAAAAAACTAATACTTTTCGAGATATATAGGGTCAAACAAAGAGTTTGTGAATATAAATTTGATCTTAGTTTTTCTGTCATAAGTTTTAACTTTTTTAATTAAAATAAGATTTTTTGATGTTTTTTGATGAAGAATTTAATATTACACAAAAAAGTGTTTTAAAGTTTTTTCAAAAAAACTAATATTTTTCGAGATATATAGGGTCAAACAAAGAGTTTGTAAATATAAATTTGATCTTAGTTTTTCTGTCATAACTTTTAAAGTTTTTAATTAAAATAAGATTTTTTAATGTTTTTTAATGTAAAATTTAATTTTACATAAAATAAGTATTCTTGAGTTTTTTCAAAAGAACTGATACTGTTCGAGATATACAGGGTCAAACAAAAAGTTTGTAAATATAAATTTAATCTCAGTTTTTTTGTCATAACTTTTAACGTTTTTAATTAAAATAAGATTTTTTGATGTAGAATTTAATATAACACAAAAAAGTATTCTTGAGTTTTTTCAAAAAAACTAATACTTTTCGAGATATATAGGGTCAAACAAAAAGTTTGTAAATATAAATTTGATCTCAGTTTTTCTGTCATAACTTTTAAACTTTTTAATTAAAATGAGATTTTTTAGGATTTTTTGATGTAAAATTTAATTTTACACAAAAAAGTATTCCTGAGTTTTTTCAGAAAAACTAATACTTTTCGAGATATATAGGGTCAAACAAAAAGTTTGTAAATATAAATTTAATCTCAGTGTTTCTGTCATAACTTTTAACGTTTTTAATTAAAATAAGATTTTTTGATGTTTTTTGATGTAGAATTTAATATTACACAAAAAAGTGTTTTAAAGTTTTTTCAAAAAACCTAATACTTTTTGAGATATATAGGGTCAAACAAAAAGTTTGTAAATATAAATTTGATCTCAGTTTTTCTGTCATAACTTTTAAACTTTTTAATTAAAATAAGATTTTTTGGGATTTTTTGATGTAAAATTTAATTTTACATAAAAAAGTATTCTAAAGTTTTTTTTAAAATACTGATACTTTTCGAGATATATAGGGTCAAACTAAAAGTTTGTAAATATAAATTTGATCTCAGTTTTTCTGTCATAACTTTTAAAGTTTTTAATGAAAATTTAATTTTTTGGAGTTTTTTGATGTAAAATTTAATTTTACATAAATAAGTATTCTTGAGTTTATTCAAAAGAACTAATACTTTTCGAGATATACAGGGTCAAACAAAAAGTTTGTAAATATAAATTTAATCTCAGTTTTTCTGTCATAACTTTTAACGTTTTTAATTAAAATAAGATTTTTTGATGTTTTTTAATGTAGAATTTAATATTACACAAAAAAGTATTCCTAAGTTTTTTTAAAAAAACTAATAATTTTCGAGATATATAGGGTCAAACAAAAAGTTTGTAAATATAAATTTGATCTTAGTTTTTGTGTCATAACTTTTAAAGTTTTTAATTAAAATGAGGTTTTTTAACATTTTTTGATGTAAAATGTAATTTTATTTAATTTTACATAAAAAAGTATTCTTGAGTTTATTTAAAAAAACTGATACTTTTCGAGATATACAGGGTCAAACAAAAAGTTTGTAAATATAAATTTGATCTCAGTTTTTTTGTCATAACTTTTAACGTTTTTAATTAAAATAAGATTTTTTGATGTAGAATTTAATATAACACAAAAAAGTATTCTTGAGTTTTTTCAAACAAACTAATACTTTTCGAGATATATAGGGTCAAACAAAAAGTTTGTAAATATAAATTTGATCTCAGTTTTTCTGTCATAACTTTTAAACTTTTTAATTAAAATGAGATTTTTTGGGATTTTTTGATGTAAAATTTAATTTTACACAAAAAACTGTTCCTGAGTTTTTTCAAAAAAACTAATACTTTTCGAGATATATAGGGTCAAACAAAAAGTTTGTAAATATAAATTTAATCTCAGTGTTTCTGTCATAACTTTTAACGTTTTTAATTAAAATAAGATTTTTTGATGTTTTTTGATGTAGAATTTAATATTACACAAAAAAGTATTCCTAAGTTTTTTCAAAAAAACTAATAATTTTCGAGATATATAGGGTCAAACAAAAAGTTTGTAAATATAAATTTGATCTTAGTTTTTCTGTCATAACTTTTAAATTTTTTAATTAAAATGAGGTTTTTTAACGTTTTTTGATGTAAAATGTAATTTTATTTAATTTTACATAAAAAAGTATTCTTGAGTTTTTTTAAAAAAACTGATACTTTTCGAGATATACAGGGTCAAACAAAAAGTTTGTAAATATAAATTTAATCTTAGTTTTTCTGTCATAACTTGTAACGTTTTTAATTAAAATAAGATTTTTTGATGTTTTTTGATGAAGAATTTAATATTACACAAAAAAGTGTTTTAAAGTTTTTTCAAAAAAACTAATATTTTTCGAGATATATAGGGTCAAACAAAGAGTTTGTAAATATAAATTTGATCTTAGTTTTTCTGTCATAACTTTACAAGTTTTTAATTAAAATAAGATTTTTTAATGTATTTTAATGTAAAATTTAATTTTACATAAATAAGTATTCTTGAGTTTTTTCAAAAGAACTGATACTTTTCGAGATATACAGGGTCAAACAAAAAGTTTGTAAATATAAATTTAATCTCAGTTTTTTTGTCATAACTTTTAACGTTTTTAATTAAAATAAGATTTTTTGATGTAGAATTTAATATAACACAAAAAAGTATTCTTGAGTTTTTTCAAAAAAACTAATACTTTTCGAGATATATATGGTCAAACAAAAAGTTTGTAAATATAAATTTGATCTCAGTTTTTCTGTCATAACTTTTAAACTTTTTAATTAAAATGAGATTTTTTGGGATTTTTTGATGTAAAATTTAATTTTACACAAAAAAGTATTCTTGAGTTTTTTCAAAAAAACTAATACTTTTCCAGATATATAGGGTCAAACAAAAAGTTTGTAAATATAAATTTAATCTCAGTGTTTCTGTCATAACTTTTAACGTTTTTAATTAAAATAAGATTTTTTGATGTTTTTTGATGTAGAATTTAATATTACACAAAAACGTATTCCTAAGTTTTTTCAAAAAAACTAATAATTTTCGAGATATATAGGGTCAAACAAAAAGTTTGTAAATATAAATTTAATCTTAGTTTTTCTGTCATAACTTTTAACTTTTTTAAATAAAATAAGATTTTTTGATGTTTTTTGATGAAGAATTTAATATTACACAAAAAAGTGTTTTAAAGTTTTTTCAAAAAAACTAATATTTTTCGAGATATATATGGTCAAACAAAGAGTTTGTAAATATAAATTTGATCTTAGTTTTTCTGTCATAAATTTTAAAGTTTTTAATTAAAATAAGATTTTTTAATGCTTTTTGATGTAAAATTTAATTTTACATAAATAAGTATTCTTGAGTTTTTTTAAAAGAACTGATACTTTTCGAGATATACAGGGTCAAACAAAAAGTATGTAAATATAAATTTAATCTCAGTTTTTTTGTCATAACTTTTAACGTTTTTAATTAAAATAAGATTTTTTGATGTAGAATTTAATATAACACAAAAAAGTATTCTTGAGTTTTTTCAAAAAAACTAATACTTTTCGAGATATATATGGTCAAACAAAAAGTTTGTAAATATAAATTTGATCTCAGTTTTTCTGTCATAACTTTTAAAATTTTTAATTAAAATGAGATTTTTTAATGCTTTTTGATGTAAAATTTAATTTTACATAAAAAAGTATTCCTGAGTTTTTTTTAAAATACTGATACTTTTCGAGATATACAGGGTCAAACAAAAAGTTTGTAAATATAAATTTAATCTTAGTTTTTCTGTCATAACTTTTAACGTTTTTCATTAAAATAAGATTTTTTGATGTATTTTGATGTAGAATTTAATATTACACAAAAAAGTGTTTTAAAGTTTTTTCAAAAAAACTAATACTTTTTGAGATATATAGGGTCAAACAAAGAGTTTGTAAATATAAATTTGATCTTAGTTTTTCTGTCATAACTTTTAAAGTTTTTAATTAAAATAAGATTTTTTAATGTTTTTTGATGTAAAATTTAATTTTACATAAATAAGTATTCCTGAGTTTTTTCAAAAGAACTGATACTTTTCGAGATATACAGGGTCAAACAAAAAGTTTGTAAATATAAATTTAATTTTAGTTTTTTTGTCATAACTTTTAACGTTTTTAATTAAAATAAGATTTTTTGATGTAGAATTTAATATAACACAAAAAAGTATTCTTGAGTTTTTTCAAAAAAACTAATACTTTTCGAGATATATAGGGTCAAACAAAAAGTTTGTAAATATAAATTTAATCTCAGTGTTTCTGTCATAACTTTTAACGTTTTTAATTAAAATAAGATTTTTTGATGTTTTTTAATGTAGAATTTAATATTACACAAAAAAGTATTCTTAAGTTTTTTCAAAAAAACTAATAATTTTCGAGATATATAGGGTCAAACAAAAAGTTTGTAAATATAAATTTGATCTTAGTTTTTCTGTCATAACTTTTAAAGTTTTTAATTAAAATGAGGTTTTTTAACATTTTTTGATGTAAAATGTAATTTTATTTAATTTTACATAAAAAAGTATTCTTGAGTTTATTTAAAAAAACTGATACTTTTCGAGATATACAGGGTCAAACAAAAAGTTTGTAAATATAAAATTAATCTTAGTTTTTCTGTCATAACTTTTAACGTTTTTAATTAAAATAAGATTTTTTGATGTTTTTTGATGTAGAATTTAATATTACACAAAAAAGCGTTTTAAAGTTTTTTCAAAAAAACTAATATTTTTCGAGATATATAGGGTTAAACAAAGAGTTTGTAAATATAAATTTGATCTTAGTTTTTCTGTCATAACTTTTAAAGTTTTTAATTAAAATAAGATTTTTTGATGTAAAATTTAATATAACACAAAAAAGTATTCTTGAGTTTTTTGAAAATAACTAATACTTTTCGAGATATATACGGTCAAACAAAAAGTTTGTAAATATAAATTTGATCTCAGTTTTTCTGTCATAACTTTTAAAATTTTTAATTAAAATGAGATTTTTTGGGATTTTTTGATGTAAAATTTAATTTTACATAAAAAAGTATTCCTGAGTTTTTTTAAAATACTGATACTTTTCGAGATATACAGGGTCAAACAAAAAGTTTGTAAATATAAATTTGATCTTAGTTTTTCTGTCATAACTTTTAAAGTTTTTAATTAAAATAAGATTTTTTGATGTTTTTTGATGTATAATTTAATATTACATAAATAAGTATTCTTGAGTTTTTTCAAAAGAACTGATACTTTTTGAGATATACAGGGTGAAACAAAAAGTTTGTAAATATAAATTTAATTTTAGTTTTTTGTCATAACTTTTAACGTTTTTAATTAAAATAAGATTTTTTGATGTAGAATTTAATATAACACAAAAAAGTATTCTTGAGTTTTTTCAAAAAAACTAATACTTTTCGAGATATATAGGGTCAAACAAAAAGTTTGTAAATATAAATTTAATCTCAGTGTTTCTGTCATAACTTTTAACGTTTTTAATTAAAATAAGATTTTTTGATGTTTTTTGATGTATAATTTAATATTACACAAAAAAGTATTCCTAATTTTTTTCAAAAAAACTAATAATTTTCGAGATATATAGGGTCAAACAAAAAGTTTGTAAATATAAATTTGATCTTAGTTTTTCTGTCATAACTTTTAAAGTTTTTAATTAAAATGAGGTTTTTTAACGTTTTTTGATGTAAAATGTAATTTTATTTAATTTTACATAAAAAAGTATTTTTGAGTTTTTTTAAAAAAACTGATACTTTTCGAGATATACAGGGTCAAACAAAAAGTTTGTAAATATAAATTTAATCTTAGTTTTTCTGTCATAACTTTTAACGTTTTTAATTAAAATAAGATTTTTTGATGTTTTTTGATGTAGAATTTAATATTACACAAAAAAGTGTTTTAAAGTTTTTTCAAAAAACCTAATACTTTTTGAGATATATAGGGTCAAACAAAAAGTTTGTAAATATAAATTTGATCTCAGTTTTTCTGTCATAACTTTTAAACTTTTTAATTAAAATAAGATTTTTTGGGATTTTTTGATGTAAAATTTAATTTTACATAAAAAAGTATTCTTAAGTTTTTTTTAAAATACTGATACTTTTCGAGATATATAGGGTCAAACAAAAAGTTTGTAAATATAAATTTGATCTTAGTTTTTCTGTCATAACTTTTAAAGTTTTTAATTAAAATGAGGTTTTTTAACGTTTTTTGATGTAAAATGTAATTTTACATAAAAAAGTATTCTTAAGTTTTTTTAAAAAAACTGATACTTTTCGAGATATACAGGGTCAAACAAAAAGTTTGTAAATATAAATTTAATCTTAGTTTTTCTGTCATAACTTTTAACGTTTTTAATTAAAATAAGATTTTTTGATGTTTTTTGATGTAGAATTTAATATTACACAAAAAAGTGTTTTAAAGTTTTTTCAAAAAACCTAATACTTTTTGAGATATATAGGGTCAAACAAAAAGTTTGTAAATATAAATTTGATCTCAGTTTTTCTGTCATAACTTTTAAACTTTTTAATTAAAATAAGATTTTTTGGGATTTTTTGATGTAAAATTTAATTTTACATAAAAAAGTATTCTTAAGTTTTTTTTTAAATACTAATACTTTTCGAGATATATAGGGTCAAACAAAAAGTTTGTAAATATAAATTTGATCTCAGTTTTTTTGTCATAACTTTTAAAGTTTTTAATGAAAATTTAATTTTTTGGAGTTTTTTATGTAAAATTTAATTTTACATAAATAAGTATTCTTGAGTTTTTTTAAAAGAGCTAATACTTTTCGAGATATACAGGGTCAAACAAAAAGTTTGTAAATATAAATTTAATCTCAGTTTTTCTGTCATAACTTTTAACGTTTTTAATTAAAATAAGATTTTTTGATGTAGAATTTATTATAACACAAAAAAGTATTCTTGAGTTTTTTCAAAAAAACTAATACTTTTCGAGATATATAGGGTCAAACAAAAAGTTTGTAAATATAAATTTGATCTTAGTTTTTTTGTCATAACTTTTAAAGTTTTTAATTAAAATGAGGTTTTTTAACATTTTTTGATGTAAAATGTAATTTTATTTAATTTTACATAAAAAAGTATTCTTGAGTTTTTTCAAAAAAACTAATACTTTTCGAGATATATAGGGTCAAACAAAAAGTTTGTAAATATAAATTTGATCTTAGTTTTTCTGTCATAACTTTTAACGTTTTTAATTAAAATAAGATTTTTTGATGTTTTTTGATGTAGAATTTAATATTACACAAAAAAGTGTTTAAAGTTTTTTCAAAAAAACTAATATTTTTCGAGATATATAGGGTCAAACAAAGAGTTTGTAAATATAAATTTGATCTTAGTTTTTCTGTCATAACTTTTAAAGTTTTTAATTAAAATAAGATTTTTTAATGCTTTTTGATGTAAAATTTAATTTTACATAAATAAGTATTTTTGAGTTTTTTTAAAAGAACTGATACTTTTCGAGATATACAGGGTCAAACAAAATGTTTGTAAATATAAATTTAATCTCAGTTTTTTTGTCATAACTTTTAACGTTTTTAATTAAAATAAGATTTTTTGATGTAGAATTTAATATAACACAAAAAAGTATTCTCGAGTTTTTTCAAAAAAACTAATACTTTTTGAGATATATAGGGTCAAACAAAAAGTTTGTAAATATAAATTTGATCTCAGTTTTTCTGTCATAACTTTTTAAAATTTTTAATTAAAATGAGATTTTTTGGGATTTTTTGATGTAAAATTTAATTTTACATAAAAAAGTATTCCTGAGTTTTTTTTAAAATACTGATACTTTTCGAGATATACAGGGTCAAACAAAAAGTTTGTAAATATAAATTTAATCTTAGTTTTTCTGTCATAACTTTTAACGTTTTTCATTAAAATAAGATTTTTTGATGTTTTTTGATGTAGAATTTAATATTACACAAAAAAGTGTTTTAAAGTTTTTTCAAAAAAACTAATACTTTTCGAGATATATAGGGTCAAACAAAGAGTTTGTAAATATAAATTTGATCTTAGTTTTTCTGTCATAACTTTTAAAGTTTTTAATTAAAATAAGATTTTTTAATGTTTTTTGATGTAAAATTTAATTTTACATAAATAAGTATTCTTGAGTTTTTTCAAAAGAACTGATACTTTTCGAGATATACAGGGTCAAACAAAAAGTTTGTAAATATAAATTTAATTTTAGTTTTTTTGTCATAACTTTTAACGGTTTTAATTAAAATAAGATTTTTTGATGTAGAATTTAATATAACACAAAAAAGTATTGTTGAGTTTTTTCAAAAAAACTAATACTTTTCGAGATATATAGGGTCAAACAAAAAGTTTGTAAATATAAATTTAATCTCAGTGTTTCTGTCATAACTTTTAACGTTTTTAATTAAAATAAGATTTTTTGATGTTTTTTGATGTATAATTTAATATTACACAAAAAAGTATTCCTAATTTTTTTCAAAAAAACTAATAATTTTCGAGATATATAGGGTCAAACAAAAAGTTTGTAAATATAAATTTGATCTTAGTTTTTCTGTCATAACTTTTAAAGTTTTTAATTAAAATGAGGTTTTTTAACGTTTTTTAATGTAAAATGTAATTTTATTTAATTTTACATAAAAAAGAATTCTTGAGTTTTTTTAAAAAAACTGATACTTTTCGAGATATACAGGGTCAAACAAAAAGTTTGTAAATATAAATTTAATCTTAGTTTTTCTGTCATAACTTTTAACGTTTTTAATTAAAATAAGATTTTTTGATGTTTTTTGATGTAGAATTTAATATTACACAAAAAAGTGTTTTAAAGTTTTTTAAAAAAACCTAATACTTTTTGAGATATATAGGGTCAAACAAAAAGTTTGTAAATATAAATTTGATCTCAGTTTTTCTGTCATAACTTTTAAACTTTTTAATTAAAATAAGATTTTTTGGGATTTTTTGATGTAAAATTTAATTTTACATAAAAAAGTATTCTTAAGTTTTTTTTAAAATAGTGATACTTTTCGAGATATATAGGGTCAAACAAAAAGTTTGTAAATATAAATTTGATCTTAGTTTTTCTGTCATAACTTTTAAAGTTTTTAATGAAAATTTAATTTTTTGGAGTTTTTTTATGTAAAATTTCATTTTACATAAATAAGTATTCTTGAGTTTTTTCAAAAGAACTAATACTTTTCGAGATATAAAGGGTCAAACAAAAAGGTTGTAAATATAAATTTAATCTCAGTTTTTCTGTCATAACTTTTAACGTTTTTAATTAAAATAAGATTTTTTGATGTTTTTTAATGTAGAATTTAATATTACACAAAAAAGTATTCCTAAGTTTTTTCAAAAAAACTAATAATTTTCGAGATATATAGGGTCAAACAAAAAGTTTGTAAATATAAATTTGATCTTAGTTTTTCTGTCATAACTTTTAAAGTTTTTAATTAAAATGAGGTTTTTTAACATTTTTTTATGTAAAATGTAATTTTATTTAATTTTACATAAAAAAGTATTCTTGAGTTTATTTAAAAAAACTGATACTTTTCGAGATATACAGGGTCAAACAAAAAGTTTGTAAATATAAATTTAATCTTAGTTTTTCTGTCATAACTTTTAACGTTTTTAATTAAAATAAGATTTTTTGATGTTTTTTGATGTAGAATTTAATATAACACAAAAAAGTGTTTTAAAGTTTTTTCAAAAAAACTAATACTTTTCGAGATATATAGGGTCAAACAAAGAGTTTGTAAATATAAATTTGATCTTAGTTTTTCTGTCATAACTTTTAAAGTTTTTAATAAAAATAAGATTTTTTAATGTTTTTTGATGTAAAATTTAATTTTACATAAATAAGTATTCTTGAGTTTTTTCAAAAGAACTGATACTTTTCGAGATATACAGGGTCAAACAAAAAGTTTGTAAATATAAATTTAATCTCAGTTTTTTTGTCATAATTTTTAACGTTTTTATTTAAAATAAGATTTTTTGATGTAGAATTTAATATAACACAAAAAAGTATTCTTGAGTTTTTTCAAAAAAACTAATACTTTTCGAGATATATAGGGTCAAACAAAAAGTTTGTAAATATAAATTTGATCTCAGTTTTTCTGTCATAACTTTTAAACTTTTTAATCAAAATGAGATTTTTTGGGATTTTTTGATGTAAAATTTAATTTTACATAAAAAAGTATTCTTGAGTTTTTTTAAAAAAACTGATACTTTTCGAGATATATAGGGTCAAACAAAAAGTTTGTAAATAAAAATTTAATCTCAGTGTTTCTGTCATAACTTTTAACGTTTTTAATTAAAATAAGATTTTTTGATGGTTTTTGATGTAGAATTTAATATTACACAAAAAAGTATTTCTAAGTTTTTTCAAAAAAACTAATAATTTTCGAGATATATAGGGTCAAACAAAAAGTTTGTAAATATAAATTTGATCTTAGTTTTTCTGTCATAACTTTTAAAGTTTTTAATTAAAATGAGGTTTTTTAACGTTTTTTGATGCAAAATGTAATTTTATTTAATTTTACATAAAAAAGTATTCTTGAGTATTTTTAAAAAAACTGATACTTTTCGAGATATACAGGGTCAAACAAAAAGTTTGTAAATATAAATTTAATCTTAGTTTTTCTGTCATAACTTTTAACGTTTTTAATTAAAATAAGATTTTTTGATGTAGAATTTAATATAACACAAAAAAGTATTCTTGAGTTTTTTCAAAACAACTAATACTTTTTGAGATATATAGGGTCAAACAAAAAGTTTGTAAATATAAATTTGATCTCAGTTTTTCTGTCATAACTTTTAAACTTTTTAATTAAAATGAGATTTTTTGGGATTTTTTGATGTAAAATTTAATTTTACATCAAAAAGTATTCATGAGTTTTTTTTAAAATATTGATACTTTTCGAGATATATAGGGTCAAACAAAAAGTTTGTAAATATAAATTTAATCTCAGTGTTTCTGTCATAACTTTTAACATTTTTAATTAAAATAAGATTTTTTGATGTTTTTTGATGTAGAATTTAATATTACACAAAAAAGTGTTTTAAAGTTTTTTCAAAAAAACTAATACTTTTCGAGATATATAGGGTCAAACAAAGAGTTTGTGAATATAAATTTGATCTTAGTTTTTCTGTCATAAGTTTTAACTTTTTTAATTAAAATAAGATTTTTTGATGTTTTTTGATGAAGAATTTAATATTACACAAAAAAGTGTTTTAAAGTTTTTTCAAAAAAACTAATATTTTTCGAGATATATAGGGTCAAACAAAGAGTTTGTAAATATAAATTTGATCTTAGTTTTTCTGTCATAACTTTTAAAGTTTTTAATTAAAATAAGATTTTTTAATGTTTTTTAATGTAAAATTTAATTTTACATAAAATAAGTATTCTTGAGTTTTTTCAAAAGAACTGATACTGTTCGAGATATACAGGGTCAAACAAAAAGTTTGTAAATATAAATTTAATCTCAGTTTTTTTGTCATAACTTTTAACGTTTTTAATTAAAATAAGATTTTTTGATGTAGAATTTAATATAACACAAAAAAGTATTCTTGAGTTTTTTCAAAAAAACTAATACTTTTCGAGATATATAGGGTCAAACAAAAAGTTTGTAAATATAAATTTGATCTCAGTTTTTCTGTCATAACTTTTAAACTTTTTAATTAAAATGAGATTTTTTGGGATTTTTTGATGTAAAATTTAATTTTACACAAAAAAGTATTCCTGAGTTTTTTCAGAAAAACTAATACTTTTCGAGATATATAGGGTCAAACAAAAAGTTTGTAAATATAAATTTAATCTCAGTGTTTCTGTCATAACTTTTAACGTTTTTAATTAAAATAAGATTTTTTGATGTTTTTTGATGTAGAATTTAATATTACACAAAAAAGTGTTTTAAAGTTTTTTCAAAAAACCTAATACTTTTTGAGATATATAGGGTCAAACAAAAAGTTTGTAAATATAAATTTGATCTCAGTTTTTCTGTCATAACTTTTAAACTTTTTAATTAAAATAAGATTTTTTGGGATTTTTTGATGTAAAATTTAATTTTACATAAAAAAGTATTCTAAAGTTTTTTTTAAAATACTGATACTTTTCGAGATATATAGGGTCAAACTAAAAGTTTGTAAATATAAATTTGATCTCAGTTTTTCTGTCATAACTTTTAAAGTTTTTAATGAAAATTTAATTTTTTGGAGTTTTTTGATGTAAAATTTAATTTTACATAAATAAGTATTCTTGAGTTTATTCAAAAGAACTAATACTTTTCGAGATATACAGGGTCAAACAAAAAGTTTGTAAATATAAATTTAATCTCAGTTTTTCTGTCATAACTTTTAACGTTTTTAATTAAAATAAGATTTTTTGATGTTTTTTAATGTAGAATTTAATATTACACAAAAAAGTATTCCTAAGTTTTTTTAAAAAAACTAATAATTTTCGAGATATATAGGGTCAAACAAAAAGTTTGTAAATATAAATTTGATCTTAGTTTTTGTGTCATAACTTTTAAAGTTTTTAATTAAAATGAGGTTTTTTAACATTTTTTGATGTAAAATGTAATTTTATTTAATTTTACATAAAAAAGTATTCTTGAGTTTATTTAAAAAAACTGATACTTTTCGAGATATACAGGGTCAAACAAAAAGTTTGTAAATATAAATTTGATCTCAGTTTTTTTGTCATAACTTTTAACGTTTTTAATTAAAATAAGATTTTTTGATGTAGAATTTAATATAACACAAAAAAGTATTCTTGAGTTTTTTCAAACAAACTAATACTTTTCGAGATATATAGGGTCAAACAAAAAGTTTGTAAATATAAATTTGATCTCAGTTTTTCTGTCATAACTTTTAAACTTTTTAATTAAAATGAGATTTTTTGGGATTTTTTGATGTAAAATTTAATTTTACACAAAAAACTGTTCCTGAGTTTTTTCAAAAAAACTAATACTTTTCGAGATATATAGGGTCAAACAAAAAGTTTGTAAATATAAATTTAATCTCAGTGTTTCTGTCATAACTTTTAACGTTTTTAATTAAAATAAGATTTTTTGATGTTTTTTGATGTAGAATTTAATATTACACAAAAAAGTATTCCTAAGTTTTTTCAAAAAAACTAATAATTTTCGAGATATATAGGGTCAAACAAAAAGTTTGTAAATATAAATTTGATCTTAGTTTTTCTGTCATAACTTTTAAATTTTTTAATTAAAATGAGGTTTTTTAACGTTTTTTGATGTAAAATGTAATTTTATTTAATTTTACATAAAAAAGTATTCTTGAGTTTTTTTAAAAAAACTGATACTTTTCGAGATATACAGGGTCAAACAAAAAGTTTGTAAATATAAATTTAATCTTAGTTTTTCTGTCATAACTTTTAACTTTTTTAATTAAAATAAGATTTTTTGATGTTTTTTGATGAAGAATTTAATATTACACAAAAAAGTGTTTTAAAGTTTTTTCAAAAAAACTAATATTTTTCGAGATATATAGGGTCAAACAAAGAGTTTGTAAATATAAATTTGATCTTAGTTTTTCTGTTATAACTTTTAAAGTTTTTAATTAAAATAAGATTTTTTAATGTTTTTTGATGTAAAATTTAATTTTACATAAATAAGTATTCTTGAGTTTTTTCAAAAGAACTGATACTTTTCGAGATATACAGGGTCAAACAAAAAGTTTGTAAATATAAATTTAATCTCAGTTTTTTTGTCATAACTTTTAACGTTTTTAATTAAAATAAGATTTTTTGATGTGGAATTTAATATAACACAAAAAAGTATTCTTGAGTTTTTTCAAAAAAACTAATACTTTTCGAGATATATAGGGTCAAACAAAAAGTTTGTAAATATAAATTTGATCTCAGTTTTTCTGTCATAACTTTTAAACTTTTTAATTAAAATGAGGTTTTTAGGGATTTTTTGATGTAAAATTTAATTTTACATAAAAAAGTATTCCTAAGTTTTTTCAAAAAAACTAATAATTTTCGAGATATATAGGGTCAAACAAAAAGTTTGTAAATATAAATTTGATCTTAGTTTTTCTGTCATAACTTTTAAAGTTTTTAATTAAAATGAGGTTTTTTAACATTTTTTTATGTAAAATGTAATTTTATTTAATTTTACATAAAAAAGTATTCTTGAGTTTATTTAAAAAAACTGATACTTTTCGAGATATACAGGGTCAAACAAAAAGTTTGTAAATATAAATTTAATCTTAGTTTTTCTGTCATAACTTTTAACGTTTTTAATTAAAATAAGATTTTTTGATGTTTTTTGATGTAGAATTTAATATTACACAAAAAAGTGTTTTAAAGTTTTTTCAAAAAAACTAATACTTTTCGAGATATATAGGGTCAAACAAAGAGTTTGTAAATATAAATTTGATCTTAGTTTTTCTGTCATAACTTTTAAAGTTTTTAATAAAAATAAGATTTTTTAATGTTTTTTGATGTAAAATTTAATTTTACATAAATAAGTATTCTTGAGTTTATTCAAAAGAACTAATACTTTTCGAGATATACAGGGTCAAACAAAAAGTTTGTAAATATAAATTTAATCTCAGTTTTTCTGTCATAACTTTTAACGTTTTTAATTAAAATAAGATTTTTTGATGTTTTTTAATGTAGAATTTAATATTACACAAAAAAGTATTCCTAAGTTTTTTTAAAAAAACTAATAATTTTCGAGATATATAGGGTCAAACAAAAAGTTTGTAAATATAAATTTGATCTTAGTTTTTGTGTCATAACTTTTAAAGTTTTTAATTAAAATGAGGTTTTTTAACATTTTTTGATGTAAAATGTAATTTTATTTAATTTTACATAAAAAAGTATTCTTGAGTTTATTTAAAAAAACTGATACTTTTCGAGATATACAGGGTCAAACAAAAAGTTTGTAAATATAAATTTGATCTCAGTTTTTTTGTCATAACTTTTAACGTTTTTAATTAAAATAAGATTTTTTGATGTAGAATTTAATATAACACAAAAAAGTATTCTTGAGTTTTTTCAAACAAACTAATACTTTTCGAGATATATAGGGTCAAACAAAAAGTTTGTAAATATAAATTTGATCTCAGTTTTTCTGTCATAACTTTTAAACTTTTTAATTAAAATGAGATTTTTTGGGATTTTTTGATGTAAAATTTAATTTTACACAAAAAACTGTTCCTGAGTTTTTTCAAAAAAACTAATACTTTTCGAGATATATAGGGTCAAACAAAAAGTTTGTAAATATAAATTTAATCTCAGTGTTTCTGTCATAACTTTTAACGTTTTTAATTAAAATAAGATTTTTTGATGTTTTTTGATGTAGAATTTAATATTACACAAAAAAGTATTCCTAAGTTTTTTCAAAAAAACTAATAATTTTCGAGATATATAGGGTCAAACAAAAAGTTTGTAAATATAAATTTGATCTTAGTTTTTCTGTCATAACTTTTAAATTTTTTAATTAAAATGAGGTTTTTTAACGTTTTTTGATGTAAAATGTAATTTTATTTAATTTTACATAAAAAAGTATTCTTGAGTTTTTTTAAAAAAACTGATACTTTTCGAGATATACAGGGTCAAACAAAAAGTTTGTAAATATAAATTTAATCTTAGTTTTTCTGTCATAACTTTTAACTTTTTTAATTAAAATAAGATTTTTTGATGTTTTTTGATGAAGAATTTAATATTACACAAAAAAGTGTTTTAAAGTTTTTTCAAAAAAACTAATATTTTTCGAGATATATAGGGTCAAACAAAGAGTTTGTAAATATAAATTTGATCTTAGTTTTTCTGTTATAACTTTTAAAGTTTTTAATTAAAATAAGATTTTTTAATGTTTTTTGATGTAAAATTTAATTTTACATAAATAAGTATTCTTGAGTTTTTTCAAAAGAACTGATACTTTTCGAGATATACAGGGTCAAACAAAAAGTTTGTAAATATAAATTTAATCTCAGTTTTTTTGTCATAACTTTTAACGTTTTTAATTAAAATAAGATTTTTTGATGTGGAATTTAATATAACACAAAAAAGTATTCTTGAGTTTTTTCAAAAAAACTAATACTTTTCGAGATATATAGGGTCAAACAAAAAGTTTGTAAATATAAATTTGATCTCAGTTTTTCTGTCATAACTTTTAAACTTTTTAATTAAAATGAGGTTTTTAGGGATTTTTTGATGTAAAATTTAATTTTACATAAAAAAGTATTCCTAAGTTTTTTCAAAAAAACTAATAATTTTCGAGATATATAGGGTCAAACAAAAAGTTTGTAAATATAAATTTGATCTTAGTTTTTCTGTCATAACTTTTAAAGTTTTTAATTAAAATGAGGTTTTTTAACATTTTTTTATGTAAAATGTAATTTTATTTAATTTTACATAAAAAAGTATTCTTGAGTTTATTTAAAAAAACTGATACTTTTCGAGATATACAGGGTCAAACAAAAAGTTTGTAAATATAAATTTAATCTTAGTTTTTCTGTCATAACTTTTAACGTTTTTAATTAAAATAAGATTTTTTGATGTTTTTTGATGTAGAATTTAATATTACACAAAAAAGTGTTTTAAAGTTTTTTCAAAAAAACTAATACTTTTCGAGATATATAGGGTCAAACAAAGAGTTTGTAAATATAAATTTGATCTTAGTTTTTCTGTCATAACTTTTAAAGTTTTTAATAAAAATAAGATTTTTTAATGTTTTTTGATGTAAAATTTAATTTTACATAAATAAGTATTCTTGAGTTTTTTCAAAAGAACTGATACTTTTCGAGATATACAGGGTCAAACAAAAAGTTTGTAAATATAAATTTAATCTCAGTTTTTTTGTCATAATTTTTAACGTTTTTATTTAAAATAAGATTTTTTGATGTAGAATTTAATATAACACAAAAAAGTATTCTTGAGTTTTTTCAAAAAAACTAATACTTTTCGAGATATATAGGGTCAAACAAAAAGTTTGTAAATATAAATTTGATCTCAGTTTTTCTGTCATAACTTTTAAACTTTTTAATCAAAATGAGATTTTTTGGGATTTTTTGATGTAAAATTTAATTTTACATAAAAAAGTATTCTTGAGTTTTTTTAAAAAAACTGATACTTTTCGAGATATATAGGGTCAAACAAAAAGTTTGTAAATAAAAATTTAATCTCAGTGTTTCTGTCATAACTTTTAACGTTTTTAATTAAAATAAGATTTTTTGATGGTTTTTGATGTAGAATTTAATATTACACAAAAAAGTATTTCTAAGTTTTTTCAAAAAAACTAATAATTTTCGAGATATATAGGGTCAAACAAAAAGTTTGTAAATATAAATTTGATCTTAGTTTTTCTGTCATAACTTTTAAAGTTTTTAATTAAAATGAGGTTTTTTAACGTTTTTTGATGCAAAATGTAATTTTATTTAATTTTACATAAAAAAGTATTCTTGAGTATTTTTAAAAAAACTGATACTTTTCGAGATATACAGGGTCAAACAAAAAGTTTGTAAATATAAATTTAATCTTAGTTTTTCTGTCATAACTTTTAACGTTTTTAATTAAAATAAGATTTTTTGATGTAGAATTTAATATAACACAAAAAAGTATTCTTGAGTTTTTTCAAAACAACTAATACTTTTTGAGATATATAGGGTCAAACAAAAAGTTTGTAAATATAAATTTGATCTCAGTTTTTCTGTCATAACTTTTAAACTTTTTAATTAAAATGAGATTTTTTGGGATTTTTTGATGTAAAATTTAATTTTACATCAAAAAGTATTCATGAGTTTTTTTTAAAATATTGATACTTTTCGAGATATATAGGGTCAAACAAAAAGTTTGTAAATATAAATTTAATCTCAGTGTTTCTGTCATAACTTTTAACATTTTTAATTAAAATAAGATTTTTTGATGTTTTTTGATGTAGAATTTAATATTACACAAAAAAGTGTTTTAAAGTTTTTTCAAAAAAACTAATACTTTTCGAGATATATAGGGTCAAACAAAGAGTTTGTGAATATAAATTTGATCTTAGTTTTTCTGTCATAAGTTTTAACTTTTTTAATTAAAATAAGATTTTTTGATGTTTTTTGATGAAGAATTTAATATTACACAAAAAAGTGTTTTAAAGTTTTTTCAAAAAAACTAATATTTTTCGAGATATATAGGGTCAAACAAAGAGTTTGTAAATATAAATTTGATCTTAGTTTTTCTGTCATAACTTTTAAAGTTTTTAATTAAAATAAGATTTTTTAATGTTTTTTAATGTAAAATTTAATTTTACATAAAATAAGTATTCTTGAGTTTTTTCAAAAGAACTGATACTGTTCGAGATATACAGGGTCAAACAAAAAGTTTGTAAATATAAATTTAATCTCAGTTTTTTTGTCATAACTTTTAACGTTTTTAATTAAAATAAGATTTTTTGATGTAGAATTTAATATAACACAAAAAAGTATTCTTGAGTTTTTTCAAAAAAACTAATACTTTTCGAGATATATAGGGTCAAACAAAAAGTTTGTAAATATAAATTTGATCTCAGTTTTTCTGTCATAACTTTTAAACTTTTTAATTAAAATGAGATTTTTTGGGATTTTTTGATGTAAAATTTAATTTTACACAAAAAAGTATTCCTGAGTTTTTTCAGAAAAACTAATACTTTTCGAGATATATAGGGTCAAACAAAAAGTTTGTAAATATAAATTTAATCTCAGTGTTTCTGTCATAACTTTTAACGTTTTTAATTAAAATAAGATTTTTTGATGTTTTTTGATGTAGAATTTAATATTACACAAAAAAGTGTTTTAAAGTTTTTTCAAAAACCCTAATACTTTTTGAGATATATAGGGTCAAACAAAAAGTTTGTAAATATAAATTTGATCTCAGTTTTTCTGTCATAACTTTTAAACTTTTTAATTAAAATAAGATTTTTTGGGATTTTTTGATGTAAAATTTAATTTTACATAAAAAAGTATTCTAAAGTTTTTTTTAAAATACTGATACTTTTCGAGATATATAGGGTCAAACTAAAAGTTTGTAAATATAAATTTGATCTCAGTTTTTCTGTCATAACTTTTAAAGTTTTTAATGAAAATTTAATTTTTTGGAGTTTTTTGATGTAAAATTTAATTTTACATAAATAAGTATTCTTGAGTTTATTCAAAAGAACTAATACTTTTCGAGATATACAGGGTCAAACAAAAAGTTTGTAAATATAAATTTAATCTCAGTTTTTCTGTCATAACTTTTAACGTTTTTAATTAAAATAAGATTTTTTGATGTTTTTTAATGTAGAATTTAATATTACACAAAAAAGTATTCCTAAGTTTTTTTAAAAAAACTAATAATTTTCGAGATATATAGGGTCAAACAAAAAGTTTGTAAATATAAATTTGATCTTAGTTTTTGTGTCATAACTTTTAAAGTTTTTAATTAAAATGAGGTTTTTTAACATTTTTTGATGTAAAATGTAATTTTATTTAATTTTACATAAAAAAGTATTCTTGAGTTTATTTAAAAAAACTGATACTTTTCGAGATATACAGGGTCAAACAAAAAGTTTGTAAATATAAATTTGATCTCAGTTTTTTTGTCATAACTTTTAACGTTTTTAATTAAAATAAGATTTTTTGATGTAGAATTTAATATAACACAAAAAAGTATTCTTGAGTTTTTTCAAACAAACTAATACTTTTCGAGATATATAGGGTCAAACAAAAAGTTTGTAAATATAAATTTGATCTCAGTTTTTCTGTCATAACTTTTAAACTTTTTAATTAAAATGAGATTTTTTGGGATTTTTTGATGTAAAATTTAATTTTACACAAAAAACTGTTCCTGAGTTTTTTCAAAAAAACTAATACTTTTCGAGATATATAGGGTCAAACAAAAAGTTTGTAAATATAAATTTAATCTCAGTGTTTCTGTCATAACTTTTAACGTTTTTAATTAAAATAAGATTTTTTGATGTTTTTTGATGTAGAATTTAATATTACACAAAAAAGTATTCCTAAGTTTTTTCAAAAAAACTAATAATTTTCGAGATATATAGGGTCAAACAAAAAGTTTGTAAATATAAATTTGATCTTAGTTTTTCTGTCATAACTTTTAAATTTTTTAATTAAAATGAGGTTTTTTAACGTTTTTTGATGTAAAATGTAATTTTATTTAATTTTACATAAAAAAGTATTCTTGAGTTTTTTTAAAAAAACTGATACTTTTCGAGATATACAGGGTCAAACAAAAAGTTTGTAAATATAAATTTAATCTTAGTTTTTCTGTCATAACTTTTAACTTTTTTAATTAAAATAAGATTTTTTGATGTTTTTTGATGAAGAATTTAATATTACACAAAAAAGTGTTTTAAAGTTTTTTCAAAAAAACTAATATTTTTCGAGATATATAGGGTCAAACAAAGAGTTTGTAAATATAAATTTGATCTTAGTTTTTCTGTTATAACTTTTAAAGTTTTTAATTAAAATAAGATTTTTTAATGTTTTTTGATGTAAAATTTAATTTTACATAAATAAGTATTCTTGAGTTTTTTCAAAAGAACTGATACTTTTCGAGATATACAGGGTCAAACAAAAAGTTTGTAAATATAAATTTAATCTCAGTTTTTTTGTCATAACTTTTAACGTTTTTAATTAAAATAAGATTTTTTGATGTGGAATTTAATATAACACAAAAAAGTATTCTTGAGTTTTTTCAAAAAAACTAATACTTTTCGAGATATATAGGGTCAAACAAAAAGTTTGTAAATATAAATTTGATCTCAGTTTTTCTGTCATAACTTTTAAACTTTTTAATTAAAATGAGGTTTTTAGGGATTTTTTGATGTAAAATTTAATTTTACATAAAAAAGTATTCCTAAGTTTTTTCAAAAAAACTAATAATTTTCGAGATATATAGGGTCAAACAAAAAGTTTGTAAATATAAATTTGATCTTAGTTTTTCTGTCATAACTTTTAAAGTTTTTAATTAAAATGAGGTTTTTTAACATTTTTTTATGTAAAATGTAATTTTATTTAATTTTACATAAAAAAGTATTCTTGAGTTTATTTAAAAAAACTGATACTTTTCGAGATATACAGGGTCAAACAAAAAGTTTGTAAATATAAATTTAATCTTAGTTTTTCTGTCATAACTTTTAACGTTTTTAATTAAAATAAGATTTTTTGATGTTTTTTGATGTAGAATTTAATATTACACAAAAAAGTGTTTTAAAGTTTTTTCAAAAAAACTAATACTTTTCGAGATATATAGGGTCAAACAAAGAGTTTGTAAATATAAATTTGATCTTAGTTTTTCTGTCATAACTTTTAAAGTTTTTAATTAAAATAAGATTTTTTAATGTTTTTTGATGTAAAATTTAATTTTACATAAATAAGTATTCTTGAGTTTTTTCAAAAGAACTGATACTTTTCGAGATATACAGGGTCAAACAAAAAGTTTGTAAATATAAATTTAATCTCAGTTTTTTTGTCATAATTTTTAACGTTTTTATTTAAAATAAGATTTTTTGATGTAGAATTTAATATAACACAAAAAAGTATTCTTGAGTTTTTTCAAAAAAACTAATACTTTTCGAGATATATAGGGTCAAACAAAAAGTTTGTAAATATAAATTTGATCTCAGTTTTTCTGTCATAACTTTTAAACTTTTTAATCAAAATGAGATTTTTTGGGATTTTTTGATGTAAAATTTAATTTTACATAAAAAAGTATTCTTGAGTTTTTTTAAAAAAACTGATACTTTTCGAGATATATAGGGTCAAACAAAAAGTTTGTAAATAAAAATTTAATCTCAGTGTTTCTGTCATAACTTTTAACGTTTTTAATTAAAATAAGATTTTTTGATGGTTTTTGATGTAGAATTTAATATTACACAAAAAAGTATTTCTAAGTTTTTTCAAAAAAACTAATAATTTTCGAGATATATAGGGTCAACCAAAAAGTTTGTAAATATAAATTTGATCTTAGTTTTTCTGTCATAACTTTTAAAGTTTTTAATTAAAATGAGGTTTTTTAACGTTTTTTGATGCAAAATGTAATTTTATTTAATTTTACATAAAAAAGTATTCTTGAGTATTTTTAAAAAAACTGATACTTTTCGAGATATACAGGGTCAAACAAAAAGTTTGTAAATATAAATTTAATCTTAGTTTTTCTGTCATAACTTTTAACGTTTTTAATTAAAATAAGATTTTTTGATGTAGAATTTAATATAACACAAAAAAGTATTCTTGAGTTTTTTTAAAACAACTAATACTTTTTGAGATATATAGGGTCAAACAAAAAGTTTGTAAATATAAATTTGATCTCAGTTTTTCTGTCATAACTTTTAAACTTTTTAATTAAAATGAGATTTTTTGGGATTTTTTGATGTAAAATTTAATTTTACATCAAAAAGTATTCATGAGTTTTTTTTAAAATATTGATACTTTTCGAGATATATAGGGTCAAACAAAAAGTTTGTAAATATAAATTTAATCTCAGTGTTTCTGTCATAACTTTTAACATTTTTAATTAAAATAAGATTTTTTGATGTTTTTTGATGTAGAATTTAATATTACACAAAAAAGTGTTTTAAAGTTTTTTCAAAAAAACTAATACTTTTCGAGATATATAGGGTCAAACAAAGAGTTTGTGAATATAAATTTGATCTTAGTTTTTCTGTCATAAGTTTTAACTTTTTTAATTAAAATAAGATTTTTTGATGTTTTTTGATGAAGAATTTAATATTACACAAAAAAGTGTTTTAAAGTTTTTTCAAAAAAACTAATATTTTTCGAGATATATAGGGTCAAACAAAGAGTTTGTAAATATAAATTTGATCTTAGTTTTTCTGTCATAACTTTTAAAGTTTTTAATTAAAATAAGATTTTTTAATGTTTTTTAATGTAAAATTTAATTTTACATAAAATAAGTATTCTTGAGTTTTTTCAAAAGAACTGATACTGTTCGAGATATACAGGGTCAAACAAAAAGTTTGTAAATATAAATTTAATCTCAGTTTTTTTGTCATAACTTTTAACGTTTTTAATTAAAATAAGATTTTTTGATGTAGAATTTAATATAACACAAAAAAGTATTCTTGAGTTTTTTCAAAAAAACTAATACTTTTCGAGATATATAGGGTCAAACAAAAAGTTTGTAAATATAAATTTGATCTCAGTTTTTCTGTCATAACTTTTAAACTTTTTAATTAAAATGAGATTTTTTGGGATTTTTTGATGTAAAATTTAATTTTACACAAAAAAGTATTCCTGAGTTTTTTCAGAAAAACTAATACTTTTCGAGATATATAGGGTCAAACAAAAAGTTTGTAAATATAAATTTAATCTCAGTGTTTCTGTCATAACTTTTAACGTTTTTAATTAAAATAAGATTTTTTGATGTTTTTTGATGTAGAATTTAATATTACACAAAAAAGTGTTTTAAAGTTTTTTCAAAAAACCTAATACTTTTTGAGATATATAGGGTCAAACAAAAAGTTTGTAAATATAAATTTGATCTCAGTTTTTCTGTCATAACTTTTAAACTTTTTAATTAAAATAAGATTTTTTGGGATTTTTTGATGTAAAATTTAATTTTACATAAAAAAGTATTCTAAAGTTTTTTTTAAAATACTGATACTTTTCGAGATATATAGGGTCAAACTAAAAGTTTGTAAATATAAATTTGATCTCAGTTTTTCTGTCATAACTTTTAAAGTTTTTAATGAAAATTTAATTTTTTGGAGTTTTTTGATGTAAAATTTAATTTTACATAAATAAGTATTCTTGAGTTTATTCAAAAGAACTAATACTTTTCGAGATATACAGGGTCAAACAAAAAGTTTGTAAATATAAATTTAATCTCAGTTTTTCTGTCATAACTTTTAACGTTTTTAATTAAAATAAGATTTTTTGATGTTTTTTAATGTAGAATTTAATATTACACAAAAAAGTATTCCTAAGTTTTTTCAAAAAAACTAATAATTTTCGAGATATATAGGGTCAAACAAAAAGTTTGTAAATATAAATTTGATCTTAGTTTTTGTGTCATAACTTTTAAAGTTTTTAATTAAAATGAGGTTTTTTAACATTTTTTGATGTAAAATGTAATTTTATTTAATTTTACATAAAAAAGTATTCTTGAGTTTATTTAAAAAAACTGATACTTTTCGAGATATACAGGGTCAAACAAAAAATTTGTAAATATAAATTTGATCTCAGTTTTTTTGTCATAACTTTTAACGTTTTTAATTAAAATAAGATTTTTTGATGTAGAATTTAATATAACACAAAAAAGTATTCTTGAGTTTTTTCAAACAAACTAATACTTTTCGAGATATATAGGGTCAAACAAAAAGTTTGTAAATATAAATTTGATCTCAGTTTTTCTGTCATAACTTTTAAACTTTTTAATTAAAATGAGATTTTTTGGGATATTTTGATGTAAAATTTAATTTTACACAAAAAAGTGTTCCTGAGTTTTTTCAAAAAAACTAATACTTTTCGAGATATATAGGGTCAAACAAAAAGTTTGTAAATATAAATTTAATCTCAGTGTTTCTGTCATAACTTTTAACGTTTTTAATTAAAATAAGATTTTTTGATGTTTTTTGATGTAGAATTTAATATTACACAAAAAAGTATTCCTAAGTTTTTTCAAAAAAACTAATAATTTTCGAGATATATAGGGTCAAACAAAAAGTTTGTAAATATAAATTTGATCTTAGTTTTTCTGTCATAACTTTTAAATTTTTTAATTAAAATGAGGTTTTTTAACGTTTTTTGATGTAAAATGTAATTTTATTTAATTTTACATAAAAAAGTATTCTTGAGTTTTTTTAAAAAAACTGATACTTTTCGAGATATACAGGGTCAAACAAAAAGTTTGTAAATATAAATTTAATCTTAGTTTTTCTGTCATAACTTTTAACTTTTTTAATTAAAATAAGATTTTTTGATGTTTTTTGATGAAGAATTTAATATTACACAAAAAAGTGTTTTAAAGTTTTTTCAAAAAAACTAATATTTTTCGAGATATATAGGGTCAAACAAAGAGTTTGTAAATATAAATTTGATCTTAGTTTTTCTGTTATAACTTTTAAAGTTTTTAATTAAAATAAGATTTTTTAATGTTTTTTGATGTAAAATTTAATTTTACATAAAAAAGTATTCCTGAGTTTTTTTTAAAATACTGATACTTTTCGAGATATATAGGGTCAAACAAAAAGTTTGTAAATATAAATTTAATCTCAGTGTTTCTGTCATAACTTTTAACATTTTTAATTAAAATAGGATTTTTTGATGTTTTTTGATGTAGAATTTAATATTACACAAAAACGTATTTTTAAGTTATTTCAAAAAAACTAATAATTTTCGAGATATATAGGGTCAAACAAAAAGTTTGTAAATATAAATTTGATCTTAGTTTTTCTGTCATAACTTTTAAAGTTTTTAATTAAAATGAGGTTTTTTAACGTTTTTTGATGTAAAATGTAATTTTATTTAATTTTACATAAAAAAGTATTCTTGAGTTTTTTTAAAAAAACTGATACTTTTCGAGATATACAGGGTCAAACAAAAAGTTTGTAAATATAAATTTAATCTTAGTTTTTCTGTCATAACTTGTAACGTTTTTAATTAAAATAAGATTTTTTGATGTTTTTTGATGTAGAATTTAATATTACACAAAAAAGTGTTTTAAAGTTTTTTCAAAAAAACTAATACTTTTCGAGATATATAGGGTCAAACAAAGAGTTTGTGAATATAAATTTGATCTTAGTTTTTCTGTCATAACTTTTAACTTTTTTAATTAAAATAAGATTTTTTGATGAAGAATTTAATATTACACAAAAAAGTGTTTTAAAGTTTTTTCAAAAAAAATAATATTTTTCGAGATATATAGGGTCAAACAAAGAGTTTGTAAATATAAATTTGATCTTAGTTTTTCTGTCATAACTTTTAAAGTTTTTAATTAAAATAAGATTTTTTAATGCTTTTTAATGTAAAATTTAATTTTACATAAATAAGTATTCTTGAGTTTTTTCAAAAGAACTGATACTTTTCGAGATATACAGGGTCAAACAAAAAGTTTGTAAATATAAATTTGATCTCAGTGTTTCTGTCATAACTTTTAACGTTTTTAATTAAAATAAGATTTTTTGATGTTTTTTGATGTAGAATTTAATATTACACAAAAAAGTGTTTTAAAGTTTTTTCAAAAAAACTAATACTTTTCGAGATATATAGGGTCAAACAAAAAGTTTGTAAATATAAATTTGATCTTAGTTTTTCTGTTATAACTTTTAACGTTTTTAATTAAAATAAGATTTTTTGATGTTTTTTGATGTAGAATTTAATATTACACAAAAACGTATTCTTAAGTTTTTTCAAAAAAACTAATAATTTTCGAGATATATAGGGTCAAACAAAAAGTTTGTAAATATAAATTTAATCTTAGTTTTTCTGTCATAACTTTTAACTTTTTTAATTAAAATAAGATTTTTTGATGTTTTTTGATGAAGAATTTAATATTACACAAAAAAGTGTTTTAAAGTTTTTTCAAAAAAACTAATATTTTTCGAGATATATAGGGTCAAACAAAGAGTTTGTAAATATAAATTTGATCTTAGTTTTTCTGTCATAACTTTTAAAGTTTTTAATTAAAATAAGATTTTTTAATGCTTTTTGATGTAAAATTTAATTTTACATAAATAAGTATTCCTGAGTTTTTTTAAAAGAACTGATACTTTTCGAGATATACAGGGTCAAACAAAAAGTTTGTAAATATAAATTTAATCTCAGTTTTTTTGTCATAACTTTTAACATTTTTAATTAAAATAAGATTTTTTGATGTAGAATTTAATATAACACAAAAAAGTATTCTTGAGTTTTTTCAAAAAAACTAATACTTTTCGAGATATATAGGGTCAAACAAAAAGTTTGTAAATATAAATTTGATCTCAGTTTTTCTGTCATAACTTTTAAACTTTTTAATTATAATGAGATTTTTTGGGATTTTTTGATGTAAAATTTAATTTTACATAAAAAAGTATTCCTGAGTTTTTTTTAAAATACTGATACTTTTCGAGATATATAGGGTCAAACAAAAAGTTTGTAAATATAAATTTAATCTCAGTGTTTCTGTCATAACTTTTAACATTTTTAATTAAAATAAGATTTTTTGATGTTTTTTGATGTAGAATTTAATATTACACAAAAACGTATTTTTAAGATAATTTTCGAGATATATAGGGTCAAACAAAAAGTTTGTAAATATAAATTTAATCTTAGTTTTTCTGTCATAACTTTTAACGTTTTTAATTAAAATAAGATTTTTTGATGTTTTTTGATGTAGAATGAATTTATTATTACACAAAAAAGTGTTTTAAAGTTTTTTCAAAAAAACTAATACTTTTCGAGATATATAGGGTCAAACAAAGAGTTTGTGAATATAAATTTGATCTTAGTTTTTCTGTCATAACTTTTAAAGTTTTTAATTAAAATAAGATTTTTTAATGTTTTTTGATGTAAAATTTAATTTTACATAAATAAGTATTCTTGAGTTTTTTCAAAAGAACTGATACTTTTCGAGATATACAGGGTCAAACAAAAAGTTTGTAAATATAAATTTAATCTCAGTTTTTTTGTCATAACTTTTAACGTTTTTAATTAAAATAAGATTTTTTGATGTAGAATTTAATATAACACAAAAAAGTATTCTTGAGTTTTTTCAAAAAAACTAATACTTTTCGAGATATATAGGGTCAAACAAAAAGTTTGTAAATATAAATTTATTCTCAGTGTTTCTGTCATAACTTTTAACATTTTTAATTAAAATAAGATTTTTTGATGTTTTTTGATGTCGAATTTAATATTACACAAAAAAGTATTTTTAAGATTTTTCAAAAAAACTAATAATTTTCGAGATATATAGGGTCAAACAAAAAGTTTGTAAATATAAATTTAATCTTAGTTTTTCTGTCATAACTTTTAACGTTTTTAATTAAAATAAGATTTTTTGATGTTTTTTGATGTAGAATTTAATATTACACAAAAAAGTGTTTTAAAGTTTTTTCAAAAAAACTAATACTTTTCGAGATATATAGGGTCAAACAAAAAGTTTGTAAATATAAATTTGATCTTAGTTTTTCTGTTATAACTTTTAACGTTTTTAATTAAAATAAGATTTTTTGATGTTTTTTGATGTAGAATTTAATATTACACAAAAACGTATTCTTAAGTTTTTTCAAAAAAACTAATAATTTTCGAGATATATAGGGTCAAACAAAAAGTTTGTAAATATAAATTTAATCTTAGTTTTTCTGTCATAACTTTTAACTTTTTTAATTAAAATAAGATTTTTTGATGTTTTTTGATGAAGAATTTAATATTACACAAAAAAGTGTTTTAAAGTTTTTTCAAAAAAACTAATATTTTTCGAGATATATAGGGTCAAACAAAGAGTTTGTAAATATAAATTTGATCTTAGTTTTTCTGTCATAACTTTTAAAGTTTTTAATTAAAATAAGATTTTTTAATGCATTTTCATGTAAAATTTAATTTTACATAAATAAGTATTTTTGAGTTTTTTTAAAAGAACTGATACTTTTCGAGATATACAGGGTCAAACAAAAAGTTTGTAAATATAAATTTAATCTCAGTTTTTTTGTCATAACTTTTAACGTTTTTAATTAAAATAAGATTTTTTGATGTAGAATTTAATATAACACAAAAAAGTATTCTTGAGTTTTTTCAAAAAAACTAATACTTTTCGAGATATATAGGGTCAAACAAAAAGTTTGTAAATATAAATTTGATCTCAGTTTTTCTGTCATAACTTTTAAACCTTTTAATTATAATGAGATTTTTTGGGATTTTTTGATGTAAAATTTAATTTTACATAAAAAAGTATTCCTGAGTTTTTTTTAAAATACTGATACTTTTCGAGATATATAGGGTCAAACAAAAAGTTTGTAAATATAAATTTAATCTCAGTGTTTCTGTCATAACTTTTAACATTTTTAATTAAAATAAGATTTTTTGATGTTTTTTGATGTAGAATTTAATATTACACAAAAAAGTGTTTTAAAGTTTTTTCAAAAAAACTAATACTTTTCGAGATATATAGGGTCAAACAAAGAGTTTGTGAATATAAATTTGATCTTAGTTTTTCTGTCATAACTTTTAAAGTTTTTAATTAAAATAAGATTTTTTAATGTTTTTTGATGTAAAATTTAATTTTACATAAATAAGTATTCTTGAGTTTTTTCAAAAGAACTGATACTTTTCGAGATATACAGGGTCAAACAAAAAGTTTGTAAATATAAATTTAATCTCATTTTTTTGTCATAACTTTTAACGTTTTTAATTAAAATAAGATTTTTTGATGTAGAATTTAATATAACACAAAAAAGTATTCTTGAGTTTTTTCAAAAAAACTAATACTTTTCGAGATATATAGGGTCAAACAAAAAGTTTGTAAATATAAATTTATTCTCAGTGTTTCTGTCATAACTTTTAACATTTTTAATTAAAATAAGATTTTTTGATGTTTTTTGATGTAGAATTTAATATTACACAAAAAAATGTTTTAAAGTTTTTTCAAAAAAACTAATATTTTTCGAGATATATAGGGTCAAACAAAAAGTTTGTAAATATAAATTTAATCTTAGTTTTTCTGTCATAACTTTTAACGTTTTTAATTAAAATAAGATTTTTTGATGTTTTTTTATGTAGAATTTAATATTACACAAAAAAATATTCTTGAGTTTTTTTAAAGAAACTAATACTTTTCGAGATATATAGGGTCAAACAAAAAGTTTGTAAATATAAATTTAATCTTAGTTTTTCTGTCATAACTTTTAAAGTTTTTAATTAAAATGAGATTTTTTAATGTTTTTTGATGTAAAATTTAATTTTACATAAATAAGTATTCTTGAGTTTTTTCAAAAGAACTGATAATTTTTGAGATATACATGGTCAAACAAGAAGTTTGTAAATATAAATTTAATCGGTTTTTCTGTCATAACTTTTAAAGTTTTTTATTAAAATAAGATTTTTTGGAGTTTTTTGATGTAAAATTTAATTTTACATAAAAAATTATTCTTGAGTTTTTTCAAAAAAACTGATACTTATCGAGATATACAGGGTCAAACAAAAAGTTTGTAAATATAAATTTAATCTCAGTTTTTCTGTCATAACTTTTATCGTTTTTAATTAAAATAAGATTTTTTAATGTTTTTTTATGTACAATTAAATTTTACACAAAAAAGTATTATTAAGTTTTTAAAAAAACTAATACTTTTTGAGATATATAGGGTCAAACAAAAAGTTTGTAAATATAAAATTGATCTCAGTTGTTCTGTCATAACTTTTAAAGTTTTTAATTAAAATTTAATTTTTTGGGTTTTTTTGATGTAAAATTTGATTTTACATAAAAAAGTATTTTTGAGTTTTTTCAAAAAAACTAATACTTTTCGAGATATATAGGGTCAAACAAAAAGTTTGTAAATATAAATTTAATCTCAGTTTTTCTGTCATAACTTTTAACGTTTTTAATTAAAATAAGGTTTTTTGATGCTTTTTGATGTAGAATTTAATATTACACAAAAAATATTCCTAGGTTTTTTTAAAGAAACTAATACTTTTCGGGTCAAACAAAAAGTTTGTAAATATAAATTTAATCTCAGTTTTTCTGTCATAACTTTTAAAGTTTTTAATTAAAATAAGATTTTTTGATGCTTTTTGATGTAGAATTTAATATTACACAAAAAATATTCCTAGGTTTTTTTAAAGAAACTAATACTTTTCGAGATATATAGGGTAAAACAAAAAGTTTGTAAATATAAATTTGATCTTAGTTTTTCTGTCATAACTTTTAAAGTTTTTAATTAAAATAAGATTTTTTAATGTTTTTTGACGTAAAATTTAATTTTACATAAATAAGTATTCTTGAGTTTTTTCAAAAGAACTGATACTTTTCGAGATATACAGAGTCAAACAAAAAGTTTGTAAATATAAATTTAATCCTAGTTTTTCTGTCATAACTTTTAACTTTTTTAATTAAAATAAGATTTTTTAATGTTTTTTGACGTAAAATTTAATTTTACATAAATAAGTATTCTTGAGTTTTTTCAAAAGAACTGATACTTTTCGAGATATACAGAGTCAAACAAAAAGTTTGTAAATATAAATTTAATCTCAGTTTTTCTGTCATAACTTTTAACGTTTTTAATTAAAATAAGATTCTTTGATGTAGAATTTAATATTACACAAAAAAGTATTCTTGAGTTTTTTCAAAAAAACTAATACTTTTGGAGATATATAGGGTCAAACAAAAAGTTTGTAAATATAAATTTGATCACAGTTTTTCTGTCATAACTTTTAAACTTTTTAATTAAAATGAGATTTTTTTGGGATTTTTTGATTTAAAATTTAATTTTACATAAAAAAGTATTCTTAAGTTTTTTTAAAAAAACTGATACTTTTCGAGATATATAGGGTCAAACAAAAAGTTTGTAAATATAAATTTAATCTTAGTTTTTCTGTCATAACTTTTAAAGGTTTTAATTAAAATGAGGTTTTTTAACGTTTTTTGATGAAAATTTAATTTTACATAAAAACGTTTTCTTGAGTTTTTTCAAAAAAACTGGTACTTTTCGAGATAAACAGGGTCAAACAAAAAGTTTGTAAATATAAATTTAATCTTAGTTTTTCTGTCATAACTTTTAACGTTTTTAATTAAAATAAGATTTTTTGATGTTTTTTGATGTAGAATTTAATATTACACAAAAAAGTATTCATGAGTTTTTTTAAAGAAACTAATACTTTTCGAGATATATAGGGTCAAACAAAAAGTTTGTAAATATAAATTTGATCTTAGTTTTTCTGTCATAACTTTTAAAGTTTTTAATTAAAATAAGATTTTTTAATGTTTTTTGATGTAAAATTTAATTTTACATAAATAAATATTCTTGAGTTTTTTCAAAAGAACTGATACTTTTCGAGATATACAGGGTCAAACAAAAAGTTTGTAAATATAAATTTAATCTCAGTTTTTCTGTCATAACTTTTAACGTTTTTAATTAAAATAAGATTTTTTGATGTTGAATTTAATATTACACAAAAAAGTGTTTTAAAGTTTTTTCAAAAAAACTAATACTTTTCGAGATATATAGGGTCAAACAAAAAGTTTGTAAATATAAATTTAATCTTAGTTTTTCTGTCATAACTTTTAAAGTTTTTAATTAAAATGAGGTTTTTTAACGTTTTTTGATGTAAAATGTAATTTTATTTAATTTTACATAAAAAAGTATTCTTGAGTTTTTTTAAAAAAACTGATACTTTTCGAGATATACAGGGTCAAACAAAAAGTTTGTAAATATAAATTTAATCTTAGTTTTTCTGTCATAACTTTTAACTTTTTTAATTAAAATAAGATTTTTTTGATGTTTTTTGATGAAGAATTTAATATTACACAAAAAAGTGTTTTAAAGTTTTTTCAAAAAAACTAATATGTTTCGAGATATATAGGGTCAAACAAAGAGTTTGTAAATATAAATTTGATCTTAGTTTTTCTGTCATAACATTTAAAGTTTTTAATTAAAATAAGATTTTTTATTGTTTTTTGATGTAAAATTTAATTTTACATAAATAAGTATTCTTGAGTTTTTTCAAAAGAACTGATACTTTTCGAGATATACAGGGTCAAACAAAAAGTTTGTAAATATAAATTTAATCTCAGTTTTTTGGTCATAACTTTTAACGTTTTTAATTAAAATAAAATTTTTTGATGTAGAATTTAATATAACACAAAAAAGTATTCTTGAGTTTTTTCAAAAAAACTAATACTTTTCGAGATATATAGGGTCAAACAAAAAGTTTGTAAATATAAATTTGATCTCAGTTTTTCTGTCATAACTTTTAAACTTTTTAATTAAAATGAGATTTTTTGGGATTTTTTTATGTAAAATTTAATTTTACATAAAAAAGTATTCCTGAGTTTTTTTTTAAATACTGATACTTTTCGAGATATATAGGGTCAAACAAAAAGTTTGTAAATATAAATTTAATCTCAGTGTTTCTGTCATAACATTTTTAATTAAAATAGGATTTTCTGATGTTTTTTGATGTAGAATTTAATATTACACAAAAACGTATTTTTAAGTTTTTTCAGAAAAACTAATAATTTTCGAGATATATAGGGTCAAACAAAAAGTTTGTAAATATAAATCTGATCTTAGTTTTTCTGTCATAACTTTTAAAGTTTTTAATTAAAATGAGGTTTTTTAACGTTTTTTGATGTAAAATGTAATTTTATTTAATTTTACATAAAAAAGTATTCTTGAGTTTTTTTAAAAAAACTGATACTCTTCGAGATATACAGGGTCAAACAAAAAGTTTGTAAATATAAATTTAATCTTAGTTTTTCTGTCATAACTTGTAACGTTTTTAATTAAAATAAGATTTTTTGATGTTTTTTGATGTAGAATTTATATTACACAAAAAAGTGTTTTAAAGTTTTTTCAAAAAAACTAATACTTTTCGAGATATATAGGGTCAAACAAAGAGTTTGTGAATATAAATTTGATCTTAGTTTTTCTGTCATAACTTTTAACTTTTTTAATTAAAATAAGATTTTTTGATGTTTTTTGATGAAGAATTTATATTACACAAAAAAATGTTTTAAAGTTTTTTCAAAAAAACTAATATTTTTCGAGATATATAGGGTCAAACAAAGAGTTTGCAAATATAAATTTGATCTTAGTTTTTCTGTCATAACTTTTAAAGTTTTTAATTAAAATAAGATTTTTTAATGTTTTTTAATGTAAAATTTAATTTTACATAAATAAGTATTCCTGAGTTTTTTCAAAAGAACTGATACTTTTCGAGATATACAGGGTCAAACAAAAAGTTTGTAAATATAAATTTAATCTTAGTTTTTCTGTCATAACTTTTAACTTTTTTAATTAAAATAAAGATTTTTTGATGTTTTTTGATGAAGAATTTAATATTACACAAAAAAGTGTTTTAAAGTTTTTTCAAAAAAACGAATATGTTTCGAGATATATAGGGTCAAACAAAGAGTTTGTAAATATAAATTTGATCTTAGTTTTTCTGTCATAACTTTTAAAGTTTTTAATTAAAATAAGATTTTTTAATGTTTTTTGATGTCAAATTTAATTTTACATAAATAAGTATTCTTGAGTTTTTTCAAAAGAACTGATACTTTTCGAGATATACAGGGTCAAACAAAAAGTTTGTAAATATAAATTTAATCTCAGTTTTTTGGTCATAACTTTTAACGTTTTTAATTAAAATAAGATTTTTTGATGTAGAATTTAATATAACACAAAAAAGTATTCTTGAGTTTTTTCAAAAAAACTAATACTTTTCGAGATATATAGGGTCAAACAAAAAGTTTGTAAATATAAATTTGATCTCAGGTTTTTCTGTCATAACTTTTAAACTTTTTAATTAAAATGAGATTTTTTGGGATTTTTTGATGTAAAATTTAATTTTACATAAAAAAGTATTCCTGAGTTTTTTTTAAAATACTGATACTTTTCGAGATATATAGGGTCAAACAAAAAGTTTGTAAATATAAATTTAATCTCAGTGTTTCTGTCATAACATTTTTAATTAAAATAGGATTTTTTGATGTTTTTTGATGTAGAATTTAATATTACACAAAAACGTATTTTTAAGTTTTTTCAGAAAAACTAATAATTTTCGAGATATATAGGGTCAAACAAAAAGTTTGTAAATATAAATTTAATCTCAGTGTTTCTGTCATAACTTTTAACATTTTTAATTAAAATAAGATTTTTTTGATGTTTTTTGATGTAGAATTTAATATTACACAAAAAAGTGTTTTAAAGTTTTTTCAAAAAAACTAATACTTTTCGAGATATATAGGGTCAAACAAAAAGTTTGTAAATATAAATTTGATCTTAGTTTTTCTGTTATAACTTTTAACGTTTACAATAAAAATAAGATTTTTTAATGTTTTTTGATGTAAAATTTAATTTTACATAAATAAGTATTCTTGAGTTTTTTCAAAAGAACTGATAATTTTTGAGATATACATGGTCAAACAAAAAGTTTGTAAATATAAATTTAATCTTAGTTTTTCTGTCATAACTTGTAACGTTTTTAATTAAAATAAGATTTTTTGATGTTTTTTGATGTAGAATTTAATATTACACAAAAAAGTGTTTTAAAGTTTTTTCAAAAAAACTAATACTTTTCGAGATATATAGGGTCAAACAAAGAGTTTGTGAATATAAATTTGATCTTAGTTTTTCTGTCATAACTTTAAACTTTTTAATTAAAATGAGATTTTTTGGGATTTTTTGATGTAAAATTTAATTTTACACAAAAAAGTATTCTTGAGTTTTTTCAAAAAAACTAATACTTTTCGAGATATATAGGGTCAAACAAAAAGTTTGTAAATATAAATTTAATCTCAGTGTTTCTGTCATAACTTTTAACGTTTTTAATTAAAATAAGATTTTTTGCTGTTTTTTGATGTAGAATTCAATATTACACAAAAACGTATTCCTAAGTTTTTTCAAAAAAACTAATAATTTTCGAGATATATAGGGTCAAACAAAAAGTTTGTAAATATAAATTTGATCTCAGTTTTTCTGTCATAACTTTTAAACTTTTTAATTAAAATGAGATTTTTTGGGATTTTTTGATGTAAAATTTAATTTTACATAAAAAAGTATTCCTGAGTTTTTTTTAAAATACTGATACTTTTCGAGATATATAGGGTCAAACAAAAAGTTTGTAAATATAAATTTAATCTCAGTGTTTCTGTCATAACATTTTTAATTAAAATAGGATTTTTTGATGTTTTTTGATGTAGAATTTAATATTACACAAAAACGTATTTTTAAGTTTTTTCAAAAAAACTAATAATTTTCGAGATATATAGGGTCAAACAAAAAGTTTGTAAATATAAATTTGATCTTAGTTTTTCTGTCATAACTTTTAAAGTTTTTAATTAAAATGAGGTTTTTTAACGTTTTTTGATGTAAAATGTAATTTTATTTAATTTTACATAAAAAAGTATCCTTGAGTTTTTTTAAAAAAACTGATACTTTTCGAGATATACAGGGTCAAACAAAAAGTTTGTAAATATAAATTTAATCTTAGTTTTTCTGTCATAACTTGTAACGTTTTTAAATAAAATAAGATTTTTTGATGTTTTTTGATGTAGAATTTAATATTACACAAAAAAGTGTTTTAAAGTTTTTTCAAAAAAACTAATACTTTTCGAGATATATAGGGTCAAACAAAGAGTTTGTGAATATAAATTTGATCTTAGTTTTTCTGTCATAACTTTTAACTTTTTTAATTAAAATAAGATTTTTTGATGTTTTTTGATGAAGAATTTAATATTACACAAAAAAGTGTTTTAAAGTTTTTTCAAAAAAACTAATATTTTTCGAGATATATAGGGTCAAACAAAGAGTTTGTAAATATAAATTTGATCTTAGTTTTTCTGTCATAACTTTTAAAGTTTTTAATTAAAATAAGATTTTTTAATGTTTTTTAATGTAAAATTTAATTTTACATAAATAAGTATTCTTGAGTTTTTTCAAAAGAACTGATACTTTTCGAGATATACAGGGTCAAACAAAAAGTTTGTAAATATAAATTTAATCTCAGTTTTTCTGTCATAACTTTTCACGTTTTTAATTAAAATAAAATTTTTTGATGTAGAATTTAATATTACACAAAAAAGTATTCTTGAGTTTTTTTAAAAAAACTAATACTTTTCGAGATATATAGGGTCAAACAAAAAGTTTGTAAATATAAATTTAATCTCAGTTTTTCTGTCATAACTTTTAAACTTTTTAATTAAAATAAGATTTTTTGGGATTTTCTGATGTAAAATTTAATTTTACACAAAAAAGTATTCTTGAGTTTTTTCAAAAAAACTAATACTTTTCGAGATATATAGGGTCAAACAAAAAGTTTGTAAATATAAATTTAATCTCAGTGTTTCTGTCATAACTTTTAACGTTTTTAATTAAAATAAGATTTTTTGCTGTTTTTTGATGTAGAATTTAATATTACACAAAAACGTATTCCTAAGTTTTTTCAAAAAAACTAATAATTTTCGAGATATATAGGGTCAAACAAAAAGTTTGTAAATATAAATTTAATCTTAGTTTTTCTGTCATAACTTTTAACTTTTTTAATTAAAATAAGATTTTTTGATGTTTTTTGATGAAGAATTTAATATTACACAAAAAAGTGTTTTAAAGTTTTTTCAAAAAAACTAATATTTTTCGAGATATATAGGGTCAAACAAAGAGTTTGTGAATATAAATTTGATCTTAGTTTTTCTGTCATAACTTTTAAAGTTTTTAATTAAAATAGGATTTTTTAAAGCTTTTTGATGTAAAATTTAATTTTACATAAAAAAGTATTCCTGAGTTTTTTTTAAAATACTGATACTTTTCGAGATATATAGGGTCAAACAAAAAGTTTGTAAATATAAATTTAATCTCAGTGTTTCTGTCATAACTTTTAACATTTTTAATTAAAATAAGATTTTTTAATGTTTTTTGATGTAGAATTTAATATTACACAAAAACGTATTTTTAAGATAATTTTCGAGATATATAGGGTCAAACAAAAAGTTTGTAAATATAAATTTAATCTTAGTTTTTCTGTCATAACTTTTAACGTTTTTAATTAAAATAAGATTTTTTGATGTTTTTTGATGTAGAATTTAATATTACACAAAAAAGTGTTTTAAAGTTTTTTCAAAAAAACTAATACTTTTCGAGATATTTAGGGTCAAACAAAGAGTTTGTGAATATAAATTTGATCTTAGTTTTTCTGTCATAACTTTTAAAGTTTTTAATTAAAATAAGATTTTTTAATGTTTTTTGATGTAAAATTTAATTTTACATAAATAAGTATTCTTGAGTTTTTTCAAAAGAACTGATACTTTTCGAGATATACAGGGTCAAACAAAAAGTTTGTAAATATAAATTTAATCTCAGTTTTTTTGTCATAACTTTTAACGTTTTTAATTAAAATAAGATTTTTTGATGTAGAATTTAATATAACACAAAAAAGTATTCTTGAGTTTTTTCAAAAAAACTAATACTTTTCGAGATATATAGGGTTAAACAAAAAGTTTGTAAATATAAATTTAATCTCAGTGTTTCTGTCATAACTTTTAACATTTTTAATTAAAATAAGATTTTTTTGATGTTTTTTGATGTAGAATTTAATATTACACAAAAAAGTGTTTTAAAGTTTTTTCAAAAAAACTAATACTTTTCGAGATATATAGGGTCAAACAAAAAGTTTGTAAATATAAATTTGATCTTAGTTTTTCTGTTATAACTTTTAACGTTTACAATAAAAATAAGATTTTTTGATGTTTTTTTATGTAAAATTTAATATTACACAAAAAAATATTCTTGAGTTTTTTTAAAGAAACTAATACTTTTCGAGATATATAGGGCCAAACAAAAAGTTTGTAAATATAAATTTAATCTTAGTTTTTCTGTCATAACTTTTAAAGTTTTTAATTAAAATGAGATTTTTTAATGTTTTTTGATGTAAAATTTAATTTTACATAAATAAGTATTCTTGAGTTTTTTCAAAAGAACTGATAATTTTTGAGATATACATGGTCAAACAAAAAGTTTGTAAATATAAATTTAATCGGTTTTTCTGTCATAACTTTTAAAGTTTTTTATTAAAATAAGATTTTCTGGAGTTTTTTGATGTAAAATTTAGTTTTACATAAAAAAGTATTCTTGAGTTTTTTCAAAAAAACTGATACTTATCGAGAAATAGGGTCAAACAAAAAGTTTGTAAATATAAATTTAATCTCAGTTTTTCTGTCATAACTTTTATCGTTTTTAATTAAAATAAGATTTTTTAATGTTTTTTCATGTACAATTAAATTTTACACAAAAAAGTATTATTAAGTTTTTAAAAAAACTAATACTTTTCGAGATATATAGGGTCAAACAAAAAGTTTGTAAATATAAATTTGATCTCAGTTGTTCTGTCATAACTTTTAAAGTTTTTAATTAAAATTTAATTTTTTGGGTTTTTTTGATGTAAAATTTAATCTCAGTTTTTCTGTCATAACTTTTCACGTTTTTAATTAAAATAAAATTTTTTGATGTAGAATTTAATATTACACAAAAAAGTATTCTTGAGTTTTTTTAAAAAAACTAATACTTTTCGAGATATATAGGGTCAAACAAAAAGTTTGTAAATATAAATTTAATCTCAGTTTTTCTGTCATAACTTTTAAACTTTTTAATTAAAATAAGATTTTTTGGGATTTTCTGATGTAAAATTTAATTTTACACAAAAAAGTATTCTTGAGTTTTTTCAAAAAAACTAATACTTTTCGAGATATATAGGGTCAAACAAAAAGTTTGTAAATATAAATTTAATCTCAGTGTTTCTGTCATAACTTTTAACGTTTTTAATTAAAATAAGATTTTTTGCTGTTTTTTGATGTAGAATTTAATATTACACAAAAACGTATTCCTAAGTTTTTTCAAAAAAACTAATAATTTTCGAGATATATAGGGTCAAACAAAAAGTTTGTAAATATAAATTTAATCTTAGTTTTTCTGTCATAACTTTTAACTTTTTTAATTAAAATAAGATTTTTTGATGTTTTTTGATGAAGAATTTAATATTACACAAAAAAGTGTTTTAAAGTTTTTTCAAAAAAACTAATATTTTTCGAGATATATAGGGTCAAACAAAGAGTTTGTGAATATAAATTTGATCTTAGTTTTTCTGTCATAACTTTTAAAGTTTTTAATTAAAATAGGATTTTTTAAAGCTTTTTGATGTAAAATTTAATTTTACATAAAAAAGTATTCCTGAGTTTTTTTTAAAATACTGATACTTTTCGAGATATATAGGGTCAAACAAAAAGTTTGTAAATATAAATTTAATCTCAGTGTTTCTGTCATAACTTTTAACATTTTTAATTAAAATAAGATTTTTTAATGTTTTTTGATGTAGAATTTAATATTACACAAAAACGTATTTTTAAGATAATTTTCGAGATATATAGGGTCAAACAAAAAGTTTGTAAATATAAATTTAATCTTAGTTTTTCTGTCATAACTTTTAACGTTTTTAATTAAAATAAGATTTTTTGATGTTTTTTGATGTAGAATTTAATATTACACAAAAAAGTGTTTTAAAGTTTTTTCAAAAAAACTAATACTTTTCGAGATATTTAGGGTCAAACAAAGAGTTTGTGAATATAAATTTGATCTTAGTTTTTCTGTCATAACTTTTAAAGTTTTTAATTAAAATAAGATTTTTTAATGTTTTTTGATGTAAAATTTAATTTTACATAAATAAGTATTCTTGAGTTTTTTCAAAAGAACTGATACTTTTCGAGATATACAGGGTCAAACAAAAAGTTTGTAAATATAAATTTAATCTCAGTTTTTTTGTCATAACTTTTAACGTTTTTAATTAAAATAAGATTTTTTGATGTAGAATTTAATATAACACAAAAAAGTATTCTTGAGTTTTTTCAAAAAAACTAATACTTTTCGAGATATATAGGGTTAAACAAAAAGTTTGTAAATATAAATTTAATCTCAGTGTTTCTGTCATAACTTTTAACATTTTTAATTAAAATAAGATTTTTTTGATGTTTTTTGATGTAGAATTTAATATTACACAAAAAAGTGTTTTAAAGTTTTTTCAAAAAAACTAATACTTTTCGAGATATATAGGGTCAAACAAAAAGTTTGTAAATATAAATTTGATCTTAGTTTTTCTGTTATAACTTTTAACGTTTACAATAAAAATAAGATTTTTTGATGTTTTTTTATGTAAAATTTAATATTACACAAAAAAATATTCTTGAGTTTTTTTAAAGAAACTAATACTTTTCGAGATATATAGGGCCAAACAAAAAGTTTGTAAATATAAATTTAATCTTAGTTTTTCTGTCATAACTTTTAAAGTTTTTAATTAAAATGAGATTTTTTAATGTTTTTTGATGTAAAATTTAATTTTACATAAATAAGTATTCTTGAGTTTTTTCAAAAGAACTGATAATTTTTGAGATATACATGGTCAAACAAAAAGTTTGTAAATATAAATTTAATCGGTTTTTCTGTCATAACTTTTAAAGTTTTTTATTAAAATAAGATTTTCTGGAGTTTTTTGATGTAAAATTTAGTTTTACATAAAAAAGTATTCTTGAGTTTTTTCAAAAAAACTGATACTTATCGAGAAATAGGGTCAAACAAAAAGTTTGTAAATATAAATTTAATCTCAGTTTTTCTGTCATAACTTTTATCGTTTTTAATTAAAATAAGATTTTTTAATGTTTTTTCATGTACAATTAAATTTTACACAAAAAAGTATTATTAAGTTTTTAAAAAAACTAATACTTTTCGAGATATATAGGGTCAAACAAAAAGTTTGTAAATATAAATTTGATCTCAGTTGTTCTGTCATAACTTTTAAAGTTTTTAATTAAAATTTAATTTTTTGGGTTTTTTTGATGTAAAATTTGATTTTACATAAAAAAGTATTTTTGAATTTTTTCAAAAAAACTAATACTTTTCGAGATATATAGGGTCAAACAAAAAGTTTGTAAATATAAATTTAATCTCAGTTTTTCTGTCAAACTTTTAACGTTTTTAATTAAAATAAGGTTTTTTGATGCTTTTTGATGCTTTTTGATGTAGAATTTAATATTACACAAAAAATATTCCTAGGTTTTTTTAAAGAAACTAATACTTTTCGGGTCAAACAAAAAGTTTGTAAATATAAATTTAATCTCAGTTTTTCTTTCATAACTTTTAAAGTTTTTAATTAAAATAAGATTTTTTGATGCTTTTTGATGTAGAATTTAATATTACACAAAAAATATTCCTAGGTTTTTTTAAAGAAACTAATACTTTTCGAGATATATAGGGTAAAACAAAAAGTTTGTAAATATAAATTTGATCTTAGTTTTTCTGTCATAACTTTTAAAGTTTTTAATTAAAATAAGATTCTTTGATGTAGAATTTAATATTACACAAAAAAGTATTCTTGAGTTTTTTCAAAAAAACTAATACTTTTGGAGATATATAGGGTCAAACAAAAAGTTTGTAAATATAAATTTGATCACAGTTTTTCTGTCATAACTTTTAAAGTTTTTAATTAAAATGAGGTTTTTTAACGTTTTTTGATGAAAATTTAATTTTACATAAAAAAGTTTTCTTGAGTTTTTTCAAAAAAACTGGTACTTTTCGAGATATACAGGGTCAAACAAAAAGTTTGTAAATATAAATTTAATCTTAGTTTTTCTGTCATAACTTTTAACGTTTTTAATTAAAATAAGATTTTTTGATGTTGAATTTAATATTACACAAAAAAGTGTTTTAAAGTTTTTTCAAAAAAACTAATACTTTTCGAGATATATAGGGTAAAACAAAAAGTTTGTAAATATAAATTTGATCTTAGTTTTTCTGTCATAACTTTTAACGTTTTTTAATAAAAATAAGATTTTTTGATGTTTTTTATGAAGAATTTAATATTACACAAAAAAGTATTCATGAGTTTTTTTAAAAAAACTAATAATTTTCGAGATATATAGGGTCAAACAAAAAGTTTGTAAATGTAAATTTGATCTTAGTTTTTCTGTTATAACTTTTAACGTTTTTTAATAAAAATAAGATTTTTTGATGTTTTTTATGAAGAATTTAATATTACACAAAAAATATTTCTAAGTTTTTTTAAAGAAACTAATACTTTTCGAGATATATAGGGTCAAACAAAAAGTTTGTAAATATAAATTTGATCTTAGTTTTTCTGTCATAACTTTTAAAGTTTTTAATTAAAATAAGATTTTTTAATGTTTTTTGATGTAAAATTTAATTTTACATAAATAAGTATTCCTGAGTTTTTTCAAAAGAACTGATACTTTTCGAGATATACAGGGTCAAACAAAAAGTTTGTAAATATAAATTTAATCTCAGTTTTTCTGTCATAACTTTTAACGTTTTTAATTAAAATAAGATTTTTTGATGTTGAATTTAATATTACACAAAAAAGTGTTTTAAAGTTTTTTCAAAAAAACTAATACTTTTCGAGATATATAGGGTAAAACAAAAAGTTTGTAAATATAAATTTAATCTTAGTTTTTCTGTCATAACTTTTAAAGTTTTTAACTAAAATGAGATTTTTTAAGGTTTTTTGATGTAAAATTTAATTTTACATAAATAAGTATTCTTGAGTTTTTTCAAAAGAACTGAGAATTTTTGAGATATACAGGGTCAAACAAAAAGTTTGTAAATATAAATTTAATCGGTTTTTCTGTCATTACTTTTAAAGTTTTTTATTAAAATAAGATTTTTTGGAGTTTTTTGATGTAAAATTTAATTTTACATAAAAAAGTATTCTTGAGTTTTTTCAAAAAAACTGATACTTATCGAGATATACAGGGTCAAACAAAAAGTGTGTAAATATAAATTTAATCTCAGTTTTTCTGTCATAACTTTTATCGTTTTTAATTAAAATTTAATTTTTTGGGTTTTTTTGATGTAAAATTTAATTTTACATAAAAAAGTATTTTTGAGTTTTTTCAAAAAAACTAATACTTTTCGAGATATATAGGGTCAAACAAAAAGTTTGTAAATATAAATTTGATCTCAGTTTTTCTGTCATAACTTTTAAAGTTTTTAATTAAAATTTAATTTTTTGGGTTTTTTTGATGTAAAATTTGATTTTACATAAAAAAGTATTTTTGAGTTTTTTCAAAAAAACTAATACTTTTCGAGATATATAGGGTCAAACAAAAAGTTTGTAAATATAAATTTAATCTCAGTTTTTCTGTCATAACTTTTAACGTTTTTAATTAAAATAAGATTTTTTGATGCTTTTTGTTGTAGAATTTAATATTACACAAAAAATATTTCTAAGTTTTGTTAAAGAAACTAATACTTTTCGAGATATATAGGGTAAAACAAAAAGTTTGTAAATATAAATTTGATCTTAGTTTTTCTGTCATAACTTTTAAAGTTTTTAATTAAAATAAGATTTTTTAATGTTTTTTGATGTAAAATTTAATTTTACATAAATAAGTATTCTTGAGGTTTTTCAAAAGAACTGATACTTTTCGAGATATACAGGGTCAAACAAAAAGTTTGTAAATATAAATTTAATCTCAGTTTTTCTGTAATAACTTTTAACGTTTTTAATTAAAATAAGATTTTTTGATGTAGAATTTAATATTGCACAAAAAAGTATTCTTGAGTTTTTTCAAAAAAACTAATACTTTTCGAGATATATAGGGTCAAACAAAAAGTTTGTAAATATAAATTTGATCACAGTTTTTCTGTCATAACTTTTAAACTTTTTAATTAAAATGAGATTTTTTTGGGATTTTTTGATTTAAAATTTAATTTTACATAAAAAAGTATTCTTAAGTTTTTTAAAAAAAACTGATACTTTTCGAGATATATAGGGTCAAACAAAAAGTTTGTAAATATAAATTTGATCTTAGCTTTTCTGTCATAACTTTTAAAGTTTTTAATTAAAATGAGGTTTTTTAACGTTTTTTGATGAGAATTTAATTTTACATAAAAAAGTTTTGTTGAGTTTTTTCAAAAAAACTGATACTTTTCGAGGTATACAGGGTCAAACAAAAAGTTTTTTGATGTAGAATTTAATATTACACAAAAAAGTATTACTGAGTTTTTTTAAAAAAACTAATAATTTTCGAGATATATAGGGTCAAACAAAAAGTTTGTAAATATAAATTTGATCTTAGTTTTTCTGTTATAACTTTTAACGTTTTTTAATAAAAATAAGATTTTTTGATTTTTTTTTATGTAGAATTTAATATTACACAAAAAATATTTCTAAGTTTTGTTAAAGAAACTAATACTTTTCGAGATATATAGTGTCAAACAAAAAGTTTGTAAATATAAATTTGATCTTAGTTTTTCTGTCATAACTTTTAAAGTTTTTAATTAAAATAAGATTTTTTAATGTTTTTTGATGTAAAATTTAATTTTACATAAATAAGTATTCCTGAGGTTTTTCAAAAGAAGTGATACTTTTCGAGATATATAGGGTCAAACAAAAAGTTTGTAAATATAAATTTGATCTTAGTTTTTCTGTTATAACTTTTAACGTTTACAATAAAAATAAGATTTTTTGATGTTTCTTTATGTAGAATTTAATATTACACAAAAAAATATTCTTGAGTTTTTTTAAAGAAACTAATACTTTTCGAGATATATAGGGTCAAACAAAAAGTTTGTAAATATAAATTTAATCTTAGATTTTCTATCATAACTTTTAAAGTTTTTAATTAAAATGAGATTTTTTAATGTTTTTTGATGTAGATTTTAATTTTACATAAATAAGTATTCTTGAGTTTTTTCAAAAGAACTGATAATTTTTGAGATATACAGGGTCAAACAAAAAGTTTGTAAATATAAATTTAATCGGTTTTTCTGTCATAACTTTTAAAGTTTTTTATTAAAATAAGATTTTTTGGAGTTTTTTGATGTAAAATTTAATTTTACATAAAAAAGTATTCTTGAGTTTTTTCAAAAAAACTGATACTTATCGAGATATACAGGATCAAACAAAAAGTTTGTAAATATAAATTTAATCTCAGTTTTTCTGTCATAACTTTTAAATTTTTTAATTAAAATTAAATTTTTTGGGTTTTTTTGATGTAAAATTTGATTTTACATAAAAAAGTATTTTTGAGTTTTTTCAAAAAAACTAATACTTTTCGAGATATATAGGGTCAAACAAAAAGTTTGTAAATATAAATTTAATCTCAGTTTTTCTGTCATAACTTTTAAATTTTTTAATTAAAATAAGATTTTTTAATGTTTTTTGATGTAAAATTTAATTTTACATAAATAAGTATTCTTGAGTTTTTTCAAAAGAACTGATACTTTTCGAGATATACAGGGTCAAACAAAAAGTTTGTAAATATAAATTTAATCTCAGTTTTTCTGTCATAACTTTTAACGTTTTTAATTAAAATAAGATTTTTTGATGTAGAATTTTATATTACACAAAAAAGTATTCTTGAGTTTTTTCAAAAAAACTGATACTTTTCGAGATATATAGGGTCAAACAAAAAGTTTGTAAATATAAATTTGATCTTAGTTTTTCTGTCATAACTTTTAAAGTTTTTAATTAAAATGAGGTTTTTTAACGTTTTTTGATAAAAATTTAATTTTACATAAAAAAGTTTTCCTGAGTTTTTTTAAAAAAACTAATAATTTTCGAGAAATATAGGGTCAAACAAAAAGTTTGTAAATATAAATTTGATCTTAGTTTTTCTGTCATAACTTTTAACGTTTTTTAATAAAAATAAAATTTTTTGAATTTTTTTTATGTAGAATTTAATATAACACAAAAAATATTTCTAAGTTTTTTTAAAGAAACTAATACTTTTCGAGATATATAGGGTCAAACAAAAAGTTTGTAAATATAAATTTGATCTTAGTTTTTCTGTCATAACTTTTAAAGTTTTTAATTAAAATAAGATTTTTTAATGTTTTTTGATGTAAAATTTAATTGTACATAAATAAGTATTCTTGAGTTTTTTTAAAAGAACTGATACTTTTCGAGATATACAGGGTCAAACAAAAAGTTTGTAAATATAAATTTAATCTCAGTTTTTCTGTCATAACTTTTAACGTTTTTATGTAAAATAAGATTTTTTGATGTTAAATTTAATATTACACAAAAAAGTGTTTTAAAGTTTTTTCAAAAAAACTAATACTTTTCGAGATATATAGGGTCAAACAAAAAGTTTGTAAATATAAATTTGATCACAGTTTTTCTGTCATAACTTTTAAACTTTTTAATTAAAATGAGATTTTTTGGTATGTAAAAAATTTATATTTACAAACTTTTTGTTTGACCCTGTATATCTCGAAAAGTATCATTTTTTTTGAAAAAACTCAAGAAAACTTTTTTATGTAAAATTATATTTTACATCAAAAAACGTTAAAAAACTTATTTTAATTAAAAACTTTAAAAGTTATAACAGAAAAACTAAGATCAAATTTATATTTACAAACTTTTTGTTTGACCCTATATATCTCGAAAAGTACTAGTTTTTTTGAAAAAACTTAGGAATACTTTTGTGTGTAATATTAAATTCTACACTAAAAAACATCAAAAAATCTTATTTTAATTAAAAACGTTAAAAGTTATAACAGGAAAACTAAGAATAAATTTATATTTACAAACTTTTTGTTTGACCCTATCAGTATCAGTTTTTTTGAAAAAACTCAAGAAAACTTTTTTATGTAAAATTAAATTTTACATCAAAAAACGTTAAACAACCTCATTTTTATTAAAAACTTTAAAAGTTATGACAGAAAAACTGAGATTAAATTTATATTTACAAACTTTTTGTTTGACCCTGTATATCTCGAAAAGTATCAGTTCTTTTGAAAAAACTCGAGAATACTTATTTATGTAAAATTAAATTTTACATAAAAAAACATTAAAAAATCTTATTTTAATTAAAAACTTTAAAAGTTATGACAGAAAAACTAAGATAAAATTTATATTTACAAACTTTTTGTTTGACCCTATATATCTCGAAAAGTATCAGTATTTTAAAAAAAACTCAAGAATACTTTTTTATGTAAAATTAAATTTTACATCAAAAAATCCCAAAAAATCTTATTTTAATTAAAAAGTTTAAAAGTTATGACAGAAAAACTGAGATCAAATTTATATTTACAAACTTTTTGTTTGACCCTATATATCTCGAAAATTATTAGTTTTTTTGAAAAATTCAGGAATACTTTTTTGTGTAATATTAAATTCTACATCAAAAAACACCAAAAAATCTTATTTTAATTAAAAACGTTAAAAGTTATGACAGTAAAACTGAGATTAAATTTACATTTACAAACTTTTTGTTTGACCCTATATATCTCGAAAAGTATCAGTTATTTTAAAAAAACTCGAGAATACTTTTTTATTTAGAATTAAATTTTACATCAAAAAACCCTAAAAAATCTCATTTTAATTAAAAACTTTAAAAGTTATGACAGAAAAACTGAGATCAAATTTATATTTACAAACTTTTTGTTTGACCCTGTATAACTCGAAAAGTATTAGTTTTTTTAAAAAAACTCGAGAATACTTTTTTATGTAAGATTTAATTTTACATCAAAAAACGTTAAAAAACCTCATTTTAATTAAAAACTTTAAAAGTTATGACAGAAAAACTACGATAAAATTTATATTTACAAACTTTTTGTTTGACTCTATATATCTCGAAAATTATTAGTTTTTTTTAAAAAACCTAAAAATACTTTTTTGTGTAATATTAAATTCTACATCAAAAAACATCAAAAAATCTTATTTTAATTAAAAATGTTAAAAGTTATGACAGAAACACTGAGATTAAATTTATATTTACAAACTTTTTGTTTGACCCTATATATCTCGAAAAGTATCAGTATTTAAAAAAAAACTCAAGAATACTTTTTTATGTAAAATTAAATTTTACATCAAAAAATCCCAAAAAATTTCATTTTAATTAAAAAGTTTAAAAGTTATGACAAAAAAACTGAGATCAAATTTATATTTACAAACTTTTTGTTTGACCCTATATATCTCGAAAATTATTAGTTTTTTTGAAAAATTCAGGAATACGTTTTTGTGTAATATTAAATTCTACATCAAAAAACATCAAAAAATCTTTAATTAAAAACGTTAAAAGTTATGACAGAAACACTGAGATTAAATTTATATTTACAAACTTTTTGTTTGACCCTATATATCTCGAAAAGTATCAGTTTTTTCAAAAAAACTCAAAAATACTTTTTTAATTATAATTAAATTTTACATCAAAAAATCCCAAAAAATCTCATTTTAATTAAAAAGTTTAAAAGTTATGACAGAAAAACTGAGATCAAATTTATATTTACAAACTTTTTGTTTGACGCTATATATCTCGAAAAGTATTAGTTTTTTTGAAAAAACTCAAGAATACTTTTTTGTGTAATATTAAATTCTACATCAAAAAATCTTATTTTAATTAAAAACGTTAAAAGTTATGACAGAAAAACTAAGATTAAATTTATATTCACAAACTTTTTGTTTGACCCTGTATATCTCGAAAAGTATTAGTTTTTTTAAAAAAACTCGAGAATACTTTTTTATGTAAGATTTAATTTTACATCACAAAACGTTAAAAAACCTCATTTTAATTAAAAACTTTAAAAGTTATGACAGAAAAACTAAGATAAAATTTATATTTACAAACTTTTTGTTTGACCCTATATATCTCGAAAATTATTAGTTTTTTTGAAAAAACTTAGAAATACTTTTTTGTGTAATATTAAATTCTACATCAAAAAACATCAAAAAATCTTATTTTAATTAAAAATGTTAAAAGTTATGACAGAAACACTGAGATTAAATTTATATTTACAAACTTTTTGTTTGACCCTATATATCTCGAAAAGTATCAGTATTTTAAAAAAAACTCAAGAATACTTTTTTATGTAAAATTAAATTCTACATCAAAAAATCCCAAAACATCTTATTTTAATTAAAAAGTTTAAAAGTTATGACAGAAAAACTGAGATCAAATTTATATTTACAAACTTTTTGTTCGACCCTATATATCTCGAAAATTATTATTTTTTTTGAAAAGTTTAGGAATACTTTTTTGTGTAATATTAAATTCTACATCAAAAAACATAAAAAAATCTTATTTTAATTAAAAACGTTAAAAGTTATGACAGAAACACTGAGATTAAATTTATATTTACAAACTTTTTGTTTGACCCTATATATCTCGAAAAGTATCAGTTTTTTTAAAAAAACTTTGGAATACTTTTTTAATTATAATTAAATTTTACATCAAAAAATCCCAACAAATCTCATTTTAATTAAAAAGTTTAAAAGTTATGACAGAAAAACTGAGATCAAATTTATATTTACAAACTTTTTGTTTGACCCTATATATCTCGAAAAGTATTAGTTTTTTTGAAAAAACTCAAGAATACTTTTTTGTGTAATATTAAATTCTACATCAAAAAATCTTATTTTAATTAAAAACGTTAAAATTTATGACAGAAAAACTGAGATTAAATTTATATTTACAAACTTTTTGTTTGACCCTATATATCTCGAAAATTATTAGTTTTTTTAAAAAAACTTAGGAATACTTTTTTGTGTATTATTAAATTTTACATCAAAAAACATTAAAAAATCTAAATTTAATTAAAAACGTTAAAAGTTATGACAGAAAAACTGAGATTAAATTTATATTTACAAACTTTTTGTTTGACCCTATATATCTCGAAAAGAATTAGTTTTTTTAAAAAAACTCAGGAATACTTTTTTGTGTAATATTAAATTCTACATCAAAAAATCTTATTTTAATTAAAAACGTTAAAAGTTATGACAGAAAAACTGAGATTAAATTTATATTTACAAACTTTTTGTTTGACCCTGTATATCTCGAAAAGTATCAGTTCTTTTGAAAAAACTCAAGAATACTTATTTATGTAAAATTAAATTTTACATCAAAAAACATTAAAAAATTTTATTTTAATTAAAAACTTTAAAAGTTATGACAGAAAAACTGAGATCAAATTTATATTTACAAACTTTTTGTTTAACCCTATATATCTCGAAAAGTATTAGTTTTTTTGAAAAAACTCAGGAATACTTTTTTGTGTAATATTAAATTCTACATCAAAAAATCTTATTTTAATTAAAAACGTTAAAAGTTATGACAGAAAAACTAAGATTAAATTTATATTCACAAACTTTTTGTTTGACCCTGTATATCTCGAAAAGTATTAGTTCTTTTGAACAAACTCAAGAATACTTATTTATGTAAAAGTAAATTTTACATTAAAAAACATTAAAAAATCTTATTTTAATTAAAAACGTTAAAAGTTATGACAGAAAAACTGAGATTAAATTTATATTTACAAATTTTTTGTTTGACCCTATATATCTCGAAAATTATTAGTTTTTTTGAAAAAACTCATAAATACTTTTTTACGTAAAATCAAATTTTACATCAAAAAACCCCAAAAAATTAAATTTTAATTAAAAACTTTAAAAGTTATGACAGAAAAACTGAGATCAAATTTATATTTACAAACTTTTTGTTTGACCCTATATATCTCGAAAAGTATTAGTTTTTTTGAAAAAACTCGAGAATACTTTTTTATGTAAGATTTAATTTTACATCACAAAACGTTAAAAAACCTCATTTTAATTAAAAACTTTAAAAGTTATGACAGAAAAACTAAGATAAAATTTATATTTACAAACTTTTTGTTTGACCCTATATATCTCGAAAATTATTAGTTTTTTTGAAAAAACTTAAAAATACTTTTTTGTGTAATATTAAATTCTACATCAAAAAACATCAAAAAATCTTATTTTAATTAAAAATGTTAAAAGTTATGACAGAAACACTGAGATTAAATTTATATTTACAAACTTTTTGTTTGACCCTATATATCTCGAAAAGTATCAGTATTTTAAAAAAAACTCAAGAATACTTTTTTATGTAAAATTAAATTCTACATCAAAAAATCCCAAAACATCTTATTTTAATTAAAAAGTTTAAAAGTTATGACAGAAAAACTGAGATCAAATTTATATTTACAAACTTTTTGTTCGACCCTATATATCTCGAAAATTATTAGTTTTTTTGAAAAATTTAGGAATACTTTTTTGTGTAATATTAAATTCTACATCAAAAAACATAAAAAAATCTTATTTTAATTAAAAACGTTAAAAGTTATGACAGAAACACTGAGATTAAATTTATATTTACAAACTTTTTGTTTGACCCTATATATCTCGAAAAGTATCAGTTTTTTTAAAAAAACTTAGGAATACTTTTTTAATTATAATTAAATTTTACATCAAAAAATCCCAACAAATCTCATTTTATTTAAAAACTTTAAAAGTTATGACAGAAAAACTGAGATCAAATTTATATTTACAAACTTTTTGTTTGACCCTATATATCTCGAAAAGTATTAGTTTTTTTGAAAAAACTCAAGAATACTTTTTTGTGTAATATTAAATTCTACATCAAAAAATCTTATTTTAATTAAAAACGTTAAAAGTTATGACAGAAAAACTAAGATTAAATTTATATTCACAAACTTTTTGTTTGACCCTGTATATCTCGAAAAGTATTAGTTCTTTTGAAAAAACTCAAGAATACTTATTTATGTAAAATTAAATTTTACATCAAAAAACATTAAAAAATCTTATTTTAATTAAAAACTTTAAAAGTTATGACAGAAAAACTAAGATCAAATTTATATTTACAAACTTTTTGTTTGACCCTATATATCTCGAAAATTATTAGTTTTTTTAAAAAAACTTAGGAATACTTTTTTGTGTATTATTAAATTCTACATCAAAAAACATTAAAAAATCTGATTTTAATTAAAAACGTTAAAAGTTATGACAGAAAAACTGAGATTAAATTTATATTTACAAACTTTTTGTTTGACCCTATATATCTCGAAAAGTATTAGTTTTGTTGAAAAAACTCATAAATACTTTTTTATGTAAAATCAAATTTTACATCAAAAAACTCCAAAAAAATAAATTTTCATTAAAAACTTTAAAAGTTATGACAGAAAAACTGAGATCAAATTTATATTTACAAACTTTTTGTTTGACCCTATATATCTCGAAAAGTATTAGTTTTTTTAAAAACTTAAGAATTTTTTTTTGTGTAAAATTTGATTCTACATAAAAAAACATCAAAAAATCTTATTTTAATTAAAAACGATAAAAGTTATGACAGAAAAACTGAGATTAAATTTATATTTACAAACTTTTTGTTTGACCCTGTATATCTCGAAAAGTATTAGTTCTTTTGAAAAAACTCAAGAATACTTATTTATGTAAAATTAAATTTTACATCAAAAAACATTAAAAAATCTTATTTTAATTAAAAACTTTAAAAGTTAAGACAGAAAAACTAAGATCAAATTTATATTTACAAACTTTTTGTTTGACCCTATATATCTCGAAAATTATTAGTTTTTTTAAAAAAACTTAGGAATACTTTTTTGTGTATTATTAAATTTTACATCAAAACACATTAAAAAATCTGATTTTAATTCAAAACGTTAAAAGTTATGACAGAAAAACTGAGATTAAATTTATATTTACAAACTTTTTGTTTGACCCTATATATCTCGAAAAGTATTAGTTTTTTTGAAAAAACTCATAAATACTTTTTTATGTAAAATCAAATTTTACATCAAAAAACTCCAAAAAATTAAATTTTCATTAAAAACTTTAAAAGTTATGACAGAAAAACTGAGATCAAATTTATATTTACAAACTTTTTGTTTGACCCTATATATCTCGAAAAGAATTAGTTTTTTTAAAAAAACTCAGGAATACTTTTTTGTGTAATATTAAATTCTACATCAAAAAATCTTATTTTAATTAAAAACGTTAAAAGTTATGACAGAAAAACTGAGATTAAATTTATATTTACAAACTTTTTGTTTGACCCTGTATATCTCGAAAAGTATCAGTTCTTTTGAAAAAACTCAAGAATACTTATTTATGTAAAATTAAATTTTACATTAAAAAGCATTAAAAAATCTTATTTTAATTAAAAACGTTAAGAGTTATGACAGAAAAACTGAGATTAAATTTATATTTACAAATTTTTTGTTTGACCCTATATATCTCGAAAATTATTAGTTTTTTTGAAAAAACTCATAAATACTTTTTTACGTAAAATCAAATTTTACATCAAAAAACCCCAAAAAATTAAATTTTAATTAAAAACTTTAAAAGTTATGACAGAAAAACTGAGATCAAATTTATATTTACAAACTTTTTGTTTGACCCTATATATCTCGAAAAGTATTAGTTTTTTTGAAAAAACTCAGAAATACTTTTTTGTGTAATATTAAATTCTACATCAAAAAATCTTATTTTAATTAAAAACGTTAAAAGTTATGACAGAAAAACTAAGATTAAATTTATATTCACAAACTTTTTGTTTGACCCTGTATATCTCGAAAAGTATTAGTTCTTTTAAAAAAACTCAAGAATACTTATTTATGTAAAATTAAATTTTACATCAAAAAACATTAAAAAATCTTATTTTAATTAAAAACTTTAAAAGTTATGACAGAAAAACTGAGATCAAATTTATATTTACAAACTTTTTGTTTGACCCTATATATCTCGAAAAGTATTAGTTTTTTTGAAAAAACTCAGGAATACTTTTTTGTGTAATATTAAATTCTACATTAAAACATCTTATTTTAATTAAAAACGTTAAAAGTTATGACAGAAAAACTAAGATTAAATTTATATTCACAAACTTTTTGTTTGACCCTGTATATCTCGAAAAGTATTAGTTCTTTTGAAAAAACTCAAGAATACTTATTTATGTAAAATTAAATTTTACATCAAAAAAAATCAAAAAATCTTATTTTAATAAAAAACGATAAAAGTTATGACAGAAAAACTGAGATTAAATTTATATTTACAAACTTTTTGTTTGACCCTGTATATCTCGAAAAGTATCAGTTTTTTTGAAAAAACATAGGAATACTTTTTTATGTAAAATTAAATTTTACATCAAAAAACGTTAAAAAACCTCAGTTTAATTAAAAACTTTAAAAGTTATGACAGAAAAACTGAGATTAAATTTATATTTACAAACTTTTTGTTTGACCCTATATATCTCGAAAAGTATTAGTTTTTTGGAAAAAATTTTAAAACACTTTTTTGTGTAATATTAAATTCTACTTAAAAAAATCTTATTTTAATTAAAAACGTTAAAAATTATGACAGAAAAACTAAGATTAAATTTATATTTACAAACTTTTTGTTTGACCCTGTATATCTCGAAAAGTATCAGTTTTTCTGAAAAAACATAAGAATACTTTTTTATGTAAAATTAAATTTTACATCAAAAAACGTTACAAAACCTCATTTTAATTAAAAACTTTAAAAGTTATGACAGAAAAACTGAGATCAAATTTATATTTACAAACTTTTTGTTTGACCCTATATATCTCGAAAATTATTAGTTTTTTAAAAAAACTTAGGAATACTTTTTTGTGTAATATTAAATTCTACATCAAAAAACATTAAAAAATCTTATTTTAATTAAAAACGTTAAAAGTTATGACAGAAAAACTGAGATTAAATTTATATTTACAAATTTTTTGTTTGACCCTATATATCTCGAAAAGTATTAGTTTTTTTGAAAAAACTCAAAAATACTTTTTTACGTATAATCAAATTTTACATCAAAAAACTCCAAAAAATTAAATTTTAATTAAAAACTTTAAAAGTTATGACAGAAAAACTGAGATCAAATTTATATTTACAAACTTTTTGTTTGACCCTGTATATCTCAAAAAGTATCAGTTTTTTTGAAAAAACACAAGAATACTTTTTTATGTAAAATTAAATTTTACATCAAAAAACGTTAAAAAACCTCATTTTAATTAAAAACTTTAAAAGTTATGACAGAAAAAATTAGATTAAATTTATATTTACAAACTTTTTGTTTGACCCTATATATCTCGAAAATTATTAGTTTTTTTGAAAAAACTTAGGAATACTTTTTTGTGTAATATTAAATTCTACATCAAAAAACATCAAAAAATCTTATTTTAATTAAAAACTTTAAAAGTTATGACAGAAACACTGAGATTAAATTTATATTAACAAACTTTTTGTTTGACCCTATATATCTCGAAAAGTATCAGTTATTTTAAAAAAACTCAAGAATACTTTTTTATGTAAAATTAAATTTTACATCAAAAAACCCCAAAAAATCTCACTTTAATTAAAAACTTTAAAAGTTATGACAGAAAAACTGAGATCAAATTTATATTTACAAACCTTATGTTTGACCCTATATATCTCGAAAAGTATTAGTTTTTTTGAAAAAACTTTAAAACACTTTTTTGTGTAATATTAAATTCTACATCAAAAAATCTTATTTTAATTAAAAACGTTAAAAGTTATGACAGAAAAACTAAGATTAAATTTATATTTACAAACTTTTTGTTTGACCCTGTATATCTCGAAAAGTATCAGTTTTTTTGAAAAAACTTAAGAACAGTTTTTTATGTAAAATTAAATTTTACATCAAAAAACGTTAAAAAACCTAATTTTAATTAAAAACTTTAAAAGTTATGACAGAAAAACTAAGATCAAATTTATATTTACAAACTTTTTGTTTGACCCTATATATCTCGAAAATTATTAGTTTTTTTGAAAAAACTTAGGAATACTTTTTTGTGTAATATTAAATTCTACATCAAAAAATCTTATTTTAATTAAAAACGTTAAAAGTTATGACAGAAACACTGAGATTAAATTTATATTTACAAACTTTTTGTTTGACCCTATATATCTCGAAAAGTATCAGTTTTCTGAAAAAACTCAAGAATACTTTTTTATGTAAAATTAAATTTTACATCAAAAAATCCCAAAAAATCTTATTTTAATTAAAAAGTTTAAAAGTTATGACAGAAAAACCGAGATCAAATTTATATTTACAAACTTTTTGTTTGACCCTATACATCTCGAAAAGTATTGGTTTTTTTGAAAAAACTCAAGGATACTTTTTTGTGTTATATTAAATTCTACATCAAAAAATCTTATTTTAATTAAAACGTGAAAAGTTATGACAGAAAAACTGAGAATAAATTTATATTTACAAACTTTTTGTTTGACCCTGTATATCTCGAAAAGTATCAGTTCTTTTGAAAAAACTCAAGAATACTTATTTATGTAAAATTAAATTTTACATCAAAAAACATTAAAAAATCTTATTTTAATAAAAAACGTTAAAAGTTATGACAGAAAAACTGAGATCAAATTTATATTTACAAACTTTTTGTTTGACCCTGTATATCTCGAAAAGTATCAGTTCTTTTGAAAAAACTCAAGAATACTTATTTATGTAAAATTAAATTTTACATCAAAAACCATTAAAAAATCTTATTTTAATTAAAAACTTTAAAACTTATGACAGAAAAACTAAGATCAAATTTATATTTACAAACTTTTTGTTTGACCCTATATATCTCGAAAATTATTAGTTTTTTTAAAAAAACTTAGGAATACTTTTTTGTGTAATATTAAAATCTACATCAAAAAACATCAAAAAATCTTATTTTATTTAAAAACGTTAAAAGTTATGACAGTAAAACTGAGATTAAATTTATATTTACAAACTTTTTGTTTGACCCTATATATCTCGAAAAGTATCACTTTTTTTTAAAAAACTCAAGAATACTTTTTTATGTAAAATTAAATTTTACATCAAAAAACCCCAAAAAATCTTATTTTAAATAAAAACTTTAAAAGTTATGACAGAAAAACTGAGATCAAATTTATATTTAGAAACTTTTTGTTTGACCCTATATATCTCGAAAAGTATTAGTGTTTTTGAAAAAGCTTAGGAATACTTTTTTGTGTAATATTAAATTCTACATCAAAAAACATCAAAAAATCTTATTTTAATTAAAAACGTTAAAAGTTATGACAGAAACACAGATTAAATTTATATTTACAAACTTTTTGTTTGACCCTATATATCTCGAAAAGTATCAGTTATCTTAAAAAAACTCACGAATACTTTTTTGTGTAAAATTAAATTTTACATCAAAAAACTCCAAAAAATCTTATTTTAATTAAAAACTTTAAAAGTTATGACAGAAACACTGAGATTAAATTTATATTAACAAACTTTTTGTTTGACCCTATATATCTCGAAAAGTATCAGTTATTTGAAAAAAACTCAAGAATACTTTTTTATGTAAAATTAAATATTACATCAAAAAACTCCAAAAAATCTTATTTTAATTAAAAACTTTAAAAGTTATGACAGAAAAACTGAGATCAAATTTATATTTACAAACTTTTTGTTTGACCCTGTATATCTCGAAAAGTATCAGTGCTTTTGAAAAAACTAAAGAATACTTTTTTGTGTAATATTAAATTCTACATCAAAAAACATTAAAAAATCTTATTTTAATTAAAAACGTTAAAAGTTATGACAGAAACACAGATTACATTTATATTTACAAACTTTTTGTTTGACCCTATATATCGCGAAAAGTATCAGTTATCTTAAAAAAACTCACGAATACTTTTTTGTGTAAAATTAAATTTTACATCAAAAAACTCCAAAAAATCTCATTTTAATTAAAAACTTTAGAAGTTATGACAGAAACACTGACATTAAATTTATATTAACAAACTTTTTGTTTGACCCTATATATCTCGAAAAGTATTAGTTTTTTTGAAAAAACTTTAAAACACTTTTTTGTGTAATATTAAATTCTACATCAAAAAACATCAAAAAATCTTATTTTAATTAAAAACATTAAAAGTTATGACAGAAAAACTAAGATTAAATTTATATTTACAAACTTTTTGTTTGACCCTGTATATCTCGAAAAGTATCAGTTTTTTTTGAAAAAACTCAAGAATACTTTTTTATGTAAAATTATAATTTACATCAAAAAACGTTAAAAAACCTAATTTTAATTAAAAACTTTAAAAGTTATGACAGAAAAACTAAGATCAAATTTATATTTACAAACTTTTTGTTTGACCCTATATATCTCGAAAAGTGTCAGTTATTTTAAAAAAACTCAAGAATACTTTTTTATGTAAAATTAAATTTTACATCAAAAAACCCCAAAAAATCTTATTTTAATTAAAAACTTTAAAAGTTATGACAGAAAAACTGAGATTAAATTTATATTTACAAACTTTTTGTTTGACCCTATATATCTCGAAAAGTATTAGTTTTTTTGAAAAAGCTTAGGAATACTTTTTTGTGTAATATTAAATTCTACATCAAAAAACATCAAAAAATCTTATTTTAATTAAAAACGTTAAAAGTTATGACAGAAACACAGATTAAATTTATATTTACAAACTTTTTGTTTGACCCTATATATCTCGAAAAGTATCAGTTATCTTAAAAAAACTCACGAATACTTTTTTGTGTAAAATTAAATTTTACATCAAAAAACTCCAAAAAATCTTATTTTAATTAAAAACTTTAAAAGTTATGACAGAAACACTGAGATTAAATTTATATTAACAAACTTTTTGTTTGACCCTATATATCTCGAAAAGTATCAGTTATTTGAAAAAAACTCAAGAATACTTTTTTATGTAAAATTAAATATTACATCAAAAAACTCCAAAAAATCTTATTTTAATTAAAAACTTTAAAAGTTATGACAGAAAAACTGAGATCAAATTTATATTTACAAACTTTTTGTTTGACCCTGTATATCTCGAAAAGTATCAGTTCTTTTGAAAAAACTAAAGAATACTTTTTTGTGTAATATTAAATTCTACATCAAAAAACATTAAAAAATCTTATTTTAATTAAAAACGTTAAAAGTTATGACAGAAACACAGATTACATTTATATTTACAAACTTTTTGTTTGACCCTATATATCGCGAAAAGTATCAGTTATCTTAAAAAAACTCACGAATACTTTTTTGTGTAAAATTAAATTTTACATCAAAAAACTCCAAAAAATCTCATTTTAATTAAAAACTTTAGAAGTTATGACAGAAACACTGACATTAAATTTATATTAACAAACTTTTTGTTTGACCCTATATATCTCGAAAAGTATTAGTTTTTTTGAAAAAACTTTAAAACACTTTTTTGTGTAATATTAAATTCTACATCAAAAAATCTTATTTTAATTAAAAACGTTAATAGTTATGACAGAAAAACTAAGATTAAATTTATATTTACAAACTTTTTGTTTGACCCTGTATATCTCGAAAAGTATCAGTTTTTTGAAAAAACTCAAGAATACTTTTTTATGTAAAATTAAATTTTACATAAAAAAATCCCAAAAAATCTTATTTTAATTAAGTTTAAAAGTTATGACAGAAAAACCGAGATAAAATTTATATTTACAAACTTTTTGTTTGACCCTATACATTTTGAAAAGTAGTAGTTTTTTTGAAAAAACTGAAGAATACTTTTTTGTGTTATATTAAATTCTACATCAAAAAATCTTATTTTAATTAAAACGTGAAAAGTTATGACAGAAAAACTGAGATTAAATTTATATTTACAAACTTTTTGTTTGACCCTATACATTTTGAAAAGTATTAGTTTTTTTGAAAAAACTCAGGAATACTTTTTTGTGTAATATTAAATTCTACATCAAAAAATCTTATTTTAATTAAAAACGTTAAAAGTTATGACAGAAAAACTAAGATTAAATTTATATTCACAAACTTTTTGTTTGACCCTGTATATCTCGAAAAGTATTAGTTCTTTTAAAAAAACTCAAGAATACTTATTTATGTAAAATTAAATTTTACATCAAAAAACATTAAAAAATCTTATTTTAATTAAAAACGTTAAAAGTTATGACAAAAAAACTGAGATTAAATTTATATTTACAAATTTTTTGTTTGACCCTATATATCTCGAAAAGTATTAGTTTTTTTGAAAAAACTCAAAAATACTTTTTTACGTAAAATCAAATTTTACATCAAAAAACCCCAAAAAATTAAATTTTAATTAAAAACTTTAAAAGTTATGACAGAAAAACTGAGATCAAATTTATATTTACAAACTTTTTGTTTGACCCTATATATTTTGAAAAGTATTAGTTTGTTTTTAAGAATTTTTTTTTGTGTAAAATTTGATTCTACATAAAAAAACATCAAAAAATCTTATTTTAATTAAAAACGATAAAAGTTATGACAGAAAAACTGAGATTAAATTTATATTTACAAACTTTTTGTTTGACTCTGTATATCTCGAAAAGTATCAGTTTTTTTAAAAAAACATAAGAATACTTTTTTATGTAAAATTAAATTTTACATCAAAAACCGTTAAAAAACCTCATTTTAATTAAAAACTTTAAAAGTTATGACAGAAAAACTGAGATCAAATTTATATTTACAAACTTTTTGTTTGACCCTGTATATCTCGAAAAGTATCAGTTTTTTTAAAAAAACTCAAGAATACTTTTTTATGTAAAATTAAATTTTACATCAAAAAGCGTTAAAAAACCTCATTTTAATTAAAAACTTTAAAAGTTATGACAGAAAAACTAAGATCAAATTTATATTTACAAACTTTTTGTTTGACCCTATATATCTCGAAAATTATTAGTTTTTTTGAAAAAACTTAGGAATACTTTTTTGTGTAATATTAAATTCTACATCAAACAATCCTATTTTAATCAAAAACGTTAAAAGTTATGACAGAAACACTGAGATTAAATTTATATTTACAAACTTTTTGTTTGACCCTATATATCTCGAAAAGTATTAGTTTTTTTGAAAAAACTCAAGAATACTTTTTTGTGTTATATTAAATTCTACATCAAAAAATCTTATTTTAATTAAAACGTGAAAAGTTATGACAGAAAAACTGAGAATAAATTTATATTTACAAACTTTTTGTTTGACCCTGTATATCTCGAAAAGTATCAGTTCTTTTGAAGAAACTCAAGAATACTTATTTATGTAAAATTAAATTTTACATCAAAAACCATTAAAAAATCTTATTTTAATTAAAAACTTTAAAACTTATGACAGAAAAACTAAGATCAAATTTATATTTACAAACTTTTTGTTTGACCCTATATATCTCGAAAATTATTAGTTTTTTTAAAAAAACTTAGGAATACTTTTTTGTGTAATATTAGTATTAGTTTTTTGGAAAAAACTTTAAAACACTTTTTTGTGTAATATTAAATTCTACATCAAAAAATCTTATTTTAATTAAAAACGTTAAAAGTTATGACAGAAAAGCTAAGATTAAATTTATATTTACAAACTTTTTGTTTGACCCTGTATATCTCGAAAAATATCAGTTTTTTTAAAAAAACTCAAGAATACTTTTTTATGTAAAATTAAATTTTACATCAAAAAGCGTTAAAAAACCTCATTTTAATTAAAAACTTTAAAAGTTATGACAGAAAAACTAAGATCAAATTTATATTTACAAACTTTTTGTTTGACCCTATATATCTCGAAAATTATTAGTGTTTTTGAAAAAACTTAGGAATACGTTTTTGTGTAATATTAAATTCTACATCAAAAAACATTAAAAAATCTTATTTTAATTAAAAACGTTAAAAGTTATGACAGAAACACTGAGATTAAATTTATATTAACAAACTTTTTGTTTGACCCTATATATCTCGAAAAGTATCAGTTATATAAAAAAAACTCAAGAATACTTTTTTATGTAAAATTAAATTTTACATCAAAAAACCCCAAAAAATCTCATTTTAATTAAAAATTTTAAAAGTTATGACAGAAAAACTGAGATCAAATTTATATTTACAAACTTTATGTTTGACCCTATATATCTCGAAAAGTATTAGTTTTTTTGAAAAAACTTTAAAACACTTTTTTGTGTAATATTAAATTCTACATCAAAAAATCTTATTTTAATTAAAAACGTTAAAAGTTATGACAGAAAAACTAAGATTAAATTTATATTTACAAACTTTTTGTTTGACCCTGTATATCTCGAAAAGTATCAGTTTTTTTGAAAAAACTCAGGAACACTTTTTTATGTAAAATTAAATTTTACATCAAAAACCGTTAAAAAACCTCATTTTAATTAAAAACTTTAAAAGTTATGACAGAAAAACTGAGATCAAATTTATATTTACAAACTTTTTGTTTGACCCTATATATCTCGAAAGGTATTAGTTTTTTGGAAAAAACTTTAAAACACTTTTTTGTGTAATATTAAATTCTACATCAAAAAATCTTATTTTAATTAAAAACGTTAAAAATTATGACAGAAAAACTAAGATTAAATTTATATTTACAAACTTTTTGTTTGACCCTGTATATCTCGAAAAGTATCAGTTTTTTTGAAAAAACTCAAGAATACTTTTTTATGTAAAATTAAATTTTACATCAAAAAGCGTTAAAAAACCTCATTTTAATTAAAAACTTTAAAAGTTATGACAGAAAAACTAAGATCAAATTTATATTTACAAACTTTTTGTTTGACCCTATATATCTCGAAAAAATTAGTTTTTTTGAAAAAACTTAGGAATACTTTTTTGTGTAATATTAAATTCTACATCAAAAAACATCAAAAAATCCTATTTTAATTAAAAACGTTAAAAGTTATGACAGAAACACTGAGATTAAATTTATATTAACAAACTTTTTGTTTGACCCTATATATCTCGAAAAGTATCAGTTATTTTAAAAAAACTCAAGAATACTTTTTTATGTAAAATTAAATTTTACATCAAAAAACCCCAAAAAATCTCATTTTAATTAAAAACTTTAAAAGTTATGACAGAAAAACTGAGATCAAATTTATATTTACAAACTTTTTGTTTGACCCTATATATCTCGAAAAGTATTAGTTTTTTTGGAAAAACTTTAAAACTTTTTTTTGTGTAATATTAAATTCTACATCAAAAAATCTTATTTTAATTAAAAACGTTAAAAGTTATGACAGAAAAACTAAGATTAAATTTATATTTACAAACTTTTTGTTTGACCCTGTATATCTCGAAAAGTATCAGTTTTTTTGAAAAAACTCAAGAACACTTTTTTATGTGAAATTAAATTTTACATCAAAGAACGTTAAAAAACCTTATTTTAATTAAAAACTTTAAACGTTATGACAGAAAAACTAAGATCAAATTTATATTTACAAACTTTTTGTTTGACCCTATATATCTCGAAAATTATTAGCTTTTTTGAAAAAATTAGGAATACTTTTTTGTGTAATATTAAATTCTACATAAAAAACATCAAAAAATCTTATTTTAATTAAAAACGTTAAAAGTTATGACAGAAACACTAAGATTAAATTTATATTTACAAACTTTTTGTTTGACCCTATATATCTCGAAAAGTATCAGTTTTTTGAAAAAACTCAAGAATACTTTTTTATGTAAAATTAAATTTTACATCAAAAAATCCCAAAAAATCTTATTTTAATTAAAAAGTTTAAAAGTTATGACAGAAAAACCGAGATCAAATTTATATTTACAAACTTTTTGTTTGACCCTATACATCTCGAAAAGTATTAGTTTTTTTGAAAAAACTCAAGAATACTTTTTTGTGTAATATTAAATTCTACATCAAAAAATCTTATTTTAATTAAAAACGATAAAAGTTATGACAGAAAAACTGAGATTAAATTTATATTTACAAACTTTTTGTTTGACCCTGTATATCTCGCAAAGTATCAGTTCTTTTGAAAAAACTCAAGAATACTTATTTATGTAAAATTAAATTTTACATCAAAAACCATTAGAAAATCTTATTTTAATTAAAAACTTTAAAACTTATGACAGAAAAACTAAGATCAAATTTATATTTACAAACTTTTTGTTTGACCCTATATATCTCGAAAATTATTAGTTTTTTTAAAAAAACTTAGGAATACTTTTTTGTGTAATATTAAATTCTACATCAAAAAACATTAAAAAATCTTATTTTAATTAAAAACGTTAAAAGCTATGACAGAAAAACTGAGATTAAATTTATATTTACAAATTTTTTGTTTGACCGTATATATCTCGAAAAGTATTAGTTTTTTTGAAAAAACTCAAAAATACTTTTTTACGTAAAATCAAATTTTACATCAAAAAACCCCAAAAAATTAAATTTTAATTAAAAACTTTAAAAGTTATGACAGAAAAACTGAGATCAAATTTATATTTACAAACTTTTTGTTTGACCCTGTATATCTCGAAAAGTATCAGTTTTTTTGAAAAAACATAAGAATACTTTTTTATGTAAAATTAAATTTTACATCAAAAAACGTTAAAAAACCTCATTTTAATTAAAAACTTTAAAAGTTATGACAGAAAAACTGAGATTAAATTTATATTTACAAACTTTTTGTTTGACCCTGTATATCTCGAAAAGTATCAGTTTTTCTGAAAAAACATAAAAATACTTTTTTATGTAAAATTAAATTTTACATCAAAAAACGTTAAAAAACCTTATTTTAATTAAAAACTTTAAAAGTTATGACAGAAAAACTGAGATCAAATTTATATTTACAAACTTTTTGTTTGACCCTATATATCTCGAAAAGTATTAGTTTTTTGGAAAAAACTTTATAACACTTTTTTGTGTAATATTAAATTCTACATCAAAAAACCTTATTTTAATTAAAAACGTTAAAAGTTATGACAGAAAAGCTAAGATTAAATTTATATTTACAAACTTTTTGTTTGACCCTGTATATCTCGAAAAGTATCAGTTTTTTTGAAAAAACTCAAGAATACTTTTTTATGTAAAATTAAATTTTACATCAAAAAGCGTTAAAAAACCTCATTTTAATTAAAAACTTTAAAAGTTATGACAGAAAAACTAAGATCAAATTTATATTTACAAACTTTTTGTTTGACCCTATATATCTCGAAAATTATTAGTTTTTTTGAAAAAACTTAGAAATACTTTTTTGTGTAATATTAAATTCTACATCAAAAAACATTAAAAAATCTTATTTTAATTAAAAACGTTAAAAGTTATGACAGAAACACTGAGATTAAATTTATATTAACCAACTTTTTGTTTGACCCTATATATCTCGAAAAGTATCAGTTATTTTAAAAAAACTCAAGAATACTTTTTTGTGTAATATTAAATTTTACATCAAAAAATCTTATTTTAATTAAAAACGTTAAAAGTTATGACAGAAAAACTAAGATTAAATTTATATTTACAAACTTTTTGTTTGACCCTGTATATCTCGAAAAGTATCAGTTTTTTTGAAAAAACTCAAGAACACTTTTTTATGTAAAATTAAATTTTACATCAAAAAACGTTAAAAAACCTCATTTTAATTAAAAACTTTAAAAGTTATGACAGAAAAACTAAGATCAAATTTATATTTACAAACTTTTTGTTTGACCCTATATATCTCGAAAATTATTAGTTTTTTTGAAAAAACATAGGAATACTTTTTTGTGTAATATTAAATTCTACATCAAAAAACATCAAAAAATCTTATTTTAATTAAAAACGTTAAAAGTTATGACAGAAACACTGAGATTAAAATTATATTTACAAACTTTTTGTTTGACCCTATATATCTCGAAAAGTATCAGTTTTTTTTAAAAAACTCAGGAATACTTTTTTATGTAAAATTAAATTTTACATCAAAAAACCCCAAAAAATCTCATTTTAAATAAAAACTTTAAAAGTTATGACAGAAAAACTGAGATCAAATTTATATTTAGAAACTTTTTGTTTGACCCTATATATCTTGAAAAGTATTAGTGGTTTTGAAAAAACTTTAAAACACTTTTTTGTGTAATATTAAATTCTACATCAAAAAACATTAACAAATCTTATTTTAATTAAAAACGTTAAAAGTTATGACAGAAAAACTGAGATCAAATTTATATTTACAAACTTTTTGTTTGACCCTATATATCTCGAAAAGTATTAGTTTTTTTGAAAAAACTCAAGAATACTTTTTTGTGTAATATTAAATTCTACATCAAAAAATCTTATTTTAATTAAAAACTTTAAAACTTATGACAGAAAAACTAAGATCAAATTTATATTTACAAACTTTTTGTTTGACCCTATATATCTCGAAAATTATTAGTTTTTTTAAAAAAACTTAGGAATACTTTTTTGTGTAATATTAAATTCTACATGAAAAAACATCAAAAAATCTTATTTTATTTAAAAACGTTAAAAGTTATGACAGTAAAACTGAGATTAAATTTATATTTACAAACTTTTTGTTTGACCCTGTATATCTCGAAAAGTATCAGTTTTTTTTTAAAAACTCAAGAATACTTTTTTATGTAAAATTAAATTTTACATCAAAAAACCCCAAAAAATCTCATTTTAATTGAAAACTTTAAAAGTTATGACAGAAAAACTGAGATCAAATTTATATTTACAAACTTTATGTTTGACCCTATATATCTCGAAAAGTATTAGTTTTTTTGAAAAAACTTTAAAACACTTTTTTGTGTAATATTAAATTCTACATCAAAAAATCTTATTTTAATTATAAACGTTAAAAGTTATGACAGAAAAACTAAGATTAAATTTATATTTACAAACTTTTTGTTTGACCCTGTATATCTCGAAAAGTATCAGTTTTTTTGAAAAAACTCAAGAACACTTTTTTATGTAAAATTAAATTTTACATTAAAAAACGTTAAAAAACCTCATTTTAATTAAAAACTTTAAAAGTTATGCAGAAAAACTAAGATCAAATTTATATTTACAAACTTTTTGTTTGACCCTATATATCTCGAAAAATATTAGTTTTTTTGAAAAAACTTAGGAATACTTTTTTGTGTAATATTAAATTCTACATCAAAAAACATCAAAAAATCTTATTTTAATTAAAAACGTTAAAAGTTATGACAGAAAAACTGAGATTAAATTTATATTTACAAACTTTTTGTTTGACCCTGTATATCTCGAAAAGTATCAGTTCTTTTGAAAAAACTCAAGAATACTTATTTATGTAAAATTAAATTTTACATCAAAAACCATTAAAAAATCTTATTTTAATTAAAAACTTTAAAACTTATGACAGAAAAACTAAGATTAAATTTATATTTACAAACTTTTTGTTTGACCCTATATATCTCGAAAAGTATCAGTTTCTTGAAAAAACTCAAGAATACTTTTTTATGTAAAATTAAATTTTACATAAAAAAATCCCAAAAAATCTTATTTTAATTAAAAAGTTTAAAAGTTATGACAGAAAAACCGAGATCAAATTTATATTTACAAACTTTTTGTTTGACCCTATACATCTCGAAAAGTATTAGTTTTTTTGAAAAAACTCAAGAATACTTTTTTGTGTTATATTAAATTCTACATCAAAAAATCTTATTTTAATTAAAACGTGAAAAGTTATGACAGAAAAACTGAGAATAAATTTATATTTACAAACTTTTTGTTTGACCCTGTATATCTCGAAAAGTATCAGTTCTTTTGAAAAAACTCAAGAATACTTATTTATGTAAAATTAAATTTTACATCAAAAAACATTAACAAATCTTATTTTAATTAAAAACGTTAAAAGTTATGACAGAAAAACTGAGATTAAATTTATATTTACAAACTTTTTGATTGACCCTGTATATCTCGAAAAGTATCAGTTCTTTTGAAAAAACTCAAGAATACTTATTTATGTAAAATTAAATTTTACATCAAAAACCATTAAAAAATCTTATTTTAATTAAAAACTTTAAAACTTATGACAGAAAAACTAAGATCAAATTTATATTTACAAACTTTTTGTTTGACCCTATATATCTCGAAAATTATTAGTTTTTTTAAAAAAACTTAGGAATACTTTTTTGTGTAATATTAAATTCTACATCAAACAACATCAAAAAATCTTATTTTAATTAACAACGTTAAAAGTTATGACGGAAAAACTGAGATTAAATTTATATTTACAAACTTTTTGTTTGACCCTGTATATCTCGAAAAGTATTAGTTCTTTTGAAAAAACTCAAGAATACTTATTTATGTAAAATTAAATTTTACATCAAAAAACGTTAAAAAATCTTATTTTAATTAAAAACGTTAAAAGTTATGACAGAAAAACTAAGATTAAATTTATATTTACAAACTTTTTGTTTGACCCTATATATCTCGAAAAGTATTAGTTTTTTTAAAAAAACATAAGAATACTTTTTTATGTAAAATTAAATTTTACATCAAAAAACGTTAAAAAACCTCATTTTAATCAAAAACTTTAAAAGTTATGACAGAAAAACTGAGATCAAATTTATATTTACAAACTTTTTGTTTGACCCTATATATCTCGAAAAGTATTAGTTTTTTGGAAAAAAACTTTAAAACACTTTTTTGTGTAATATGAAATTCTACATCAAAAAACCTCATTTTAATTAAAAACTTTAAAAGTTATGACAGAAAAACTAAGATCAAATTTATATTTACAAACTTTTTGTTTGACCCTATATATCTCGAAAATTATTAGTTTTTTTGAAAAAACTTAGGAATACTTTTTTGTGTAATATTAAATTCTACATCAAAAAACATCAAAAAATCTTATTTTAATTAAAAACGTTAAAAGTTATGACAGAAACACAGATTAAATTTATATTTACAAACTTTTTGTTTGACCCTATATATCTCGAAAAGTATCAGTTATCTTAAAAAAACTCACGAATACTTTTTTGTGTAAAATTAAATTTTACATTAAAAAACTCCAAAAAATCTCATTTTAATTAAAAACTTTAAAAGTTATGACAGAAACACTGAGATTAAATTTATATTAACAATCTTTTTGTTTGACCCTATATATCTCGAAAAGTATCAGTTATTTGAAAAAAACTCAAGAATACTTTTTTATGTAAAATTAAATTTTACATAAAAAAACCCCAAAAAATCTCATTTTAATTAAAAACTTTAAAAGTTATGACAGAAAAACTGAGATCAAATTTATATTTACAAACTTTTTGTTTGACCCTATATATCTCGAAAAGTATTAGTTTTTTTGAAAAAACTTTAAAACACTTTTTTGTGTAATATTAAATTCTACATCAAAAAATCTTATTTTAATGAAAAACGTTAATAGTTATGACAGAAAAACTAAGATTAAATTTATATTTACAAACTTTTTGTTTGACCCTGTATATCTCGAAAAGTATCAGTTTTTTGAAAAAACTCAAGAATACTTTTTTATGTAAAATTAAATTTAAATCAAAAAATCCCAAAAAATCTTATTTTAATTAAGTTTAAAAGTTATGACAGAAAAACCGAGATCAAATTTATATTTACAAACTTTTTGTTTGACCCTATACATTTTGAAAAGTATTGGTTTTTTTGAAAAAACTCAAGAATACTTTTTTGTGTTATATTAAGTTCTACATCAAAAAATCTTATTTTAATTAAAACGTGAAAAGTTATGACAGAAAAACTGAGAATAAATTTATATTTACAAACTTTTTGTTTGACCCTGTATATCTCGAAAAGTATCAGTTCTTTTGAAAAAACTCAGGAATACTTATTTATGTAAAATTAAATTTTACATCAAAAAACATTAACAAATCTTATTTTAATTAAAAACGTTAAAAGTTATGACAGAAAAACTGAGATCAAATTTATATTTACAAACTTTTTGTTTGACCCTATATATCTCGAAAATTATTAGTTTTTTTGAAAAAACTTAGAAATACTTTTTTATGTAATATTAAATTCTACATCAAAAAACATTAAAAAATCTTATTTTAATTAAAAACGTTAAAAGTTATGACAGAAACACTGAGATTAAATTTATATTAACAAACTTTTTGTTTGACCCTATATATCTCGAAAAGTATTAGTTTTTTTGAAAAAACTCAAGAATACTTTTTTGTGTTATATTAAATTCTACATCAAAAAATCTTATTTTAATTAAAAACGTTAAAAGTTATGACAGAAAAACTGAGATTAAATTTATATTTACAAACTTTTTGTTTGACCCTGTATATCTCGAAAAGTATCAGTTCTTTTGAAAAAACTCAAGAATACTTATTTATGTAAAATTAAATTTTACATCAAAAACCATTAAAAAATCTTATTTTAATTAAAATATTTAAAACTTATGACAGAAAAACTAAGATTAAATTTATATTTACAAACTTTTTGTTTGACCCTATATATCTCGAAAAGTATCAGTTTCTTGAAAAAACTCAAGAATACTTTTTTATGTAAAATTAAATTTTACATAAAAAAATCCCAAAAAATCTTATTTTAATTAAAAAGTTTAAAAGTTATGACAGAAAAACCGAGATCAAATTTATATTTACAAACTTTTTGTTTGACCCTATACATCTCGAAAAGTATTAGTTTTTTTGAAAAAACTCAAGAATACTTTTTTGTGTTATATTAAATTCTACATCAAAAAATCTTATTTTAATTAAAACGTGAAAAGTTATGACAGAAAAACTGAGAATAAATTTATATTTACAAACTTTTTGTTTGACCCTGTATATCTCGAAAAGTATCAGTTCTTTTGAAAAAACTCAAGAATACTTATTTATGTAAAATTAAATTTTACATCAAAAAACATTAACAAATCTTATTTTAATTAAAAACGTTAAAAGTTATGACAGAAAAACTGAGATTAAATTTATATTTACAAACTTTTTGATTGACCCTGTATATCTCGAAAAGTATCAGTTCTTTTGAAAAAACTCAAGAATACTTATTTATGTAAAATTAAATTTTACATCAAAAACCATTAAAAAATCTTATTTTAATTAAAAACTTTAAAACTTATGACAGAAAAACTAAGATCAAATTTATATTTACAAACTTTTTGTTTGACCCTATATATCTCGAAAATTATTAGTTTTTTTAAAAAAACTTAGGAATACTTTTTTGTGTAATATTAAATTCTACATCAAACAACATCAAAAAATCTTATTTTAATTAAAAACGTTAAAAGTTATGACGGAAAAACTGAGATTAAATTTATATTTACAAACTTTTTGTTTGACCCTGTATATCTCGAAAAGTATTAGTTCTTTTGAAAAAACTCAGGAATACTTATTTATGTAAAATTAAATTTTACATCAAAAAACATTAAAAAATCTTATTTTAATTAAAAACGTTAAAAGTTATGACAGAAAAACTAAGATTAAATTTATATTTACAAACTTTTTGTTTGACCCTATATATCTCGAAAAGTATTAGTTTTTTTAAAAAAACATAAGAATACTTTTTTATGTAAAATTAAATTTTACATCAAAAAACGTTAAAAAACCTCATTTTAATCAAAAACTTTAAAAGTTATGACAGAAAAACTGAGATCAAATTTATATTTACAAACTTTTTGTTTGACCCTATATATCTCGAAAAGTATTAGTTTTTTGGAAAAAAACTTTAAAACACTTTTTTGTGTAATATGAAATTCTACATCAAAAAACCTCATTTTAATTAAAAACTTTAAAAGTTATGACAGAAAAACTAAGATCAAATTTATATTTACAAACTTTTTGTTTGACCCTATATATCTCGAAAATTATTAGTTTTTTTGAAAAAACTTAGGAATACTTTTTTGTGTAATATTAAATTCTACATCAAAAAACATCAAAAAATCTTATTTTAATTAAAAACGTTAAAAGTTATGACAGAAACACAGATTAAATTTATATTTACAAACTTTTTGTTTGACCCTATATATCTCGAAAAGTATCAGTTATCTTAAAAAAACTCAAGAATACTTTTTTGTGTAAAATTAAATTTTACATCAAAAAACTCCAAAAAATCTCATTTTAATTAAAAACTTTAAAAGTTATGACAGAAACACTGAGATTAAATTTATATTAACAATCTTTTTGTTTGACCCTATATATCTCGAAAAGTATCAGTTATTTGAAAAAAACTCAAGAATACTTTTTTATGTAAAATTAAATTTTACATAAAAAAACCCCAAAAAATCTCATTTTAATTAAAAACTTTAAAAGTTATGACAGAAAAACTGAGATCAAATTTATATTTACAAACTTTTTGTTTGACCCTATATATCTCGAAAAGTATTAGTTTTTTTGAAAAAACTTTAAAACACTTTTTTGTGTAATATTAAATTCTACATCAAAAAATCTTATTTTAATGAAAAACGTTAATAGTTATGACAGAAAAACTAAGATTAAATTTATATTTACAAACTTTTTGTTTGACCCTGTATATCTCGAAAAGTATCAGTTTTTTGAAAAAACTCAAGAATACTTTTTTATGTAAAATTAAATTTAAATCAAAAAATCCCAAAAAATCTTATTTTAATTAAGTTTAAAAGTTATGACAGAAAAACCGAGATCAAATTTATATTTACAAACTTTTTGTTTGACCCTATACATTTTGAAAAGTATTAGTTTTTTTGAAAAAACTCAAGAATACTTTTTTGTGTTATATTAAGTTCTACATCAAAAAATCTTATTTTAATTAAAACGTGAAAAGTTATGACAGAAAAACTGAGAATAAATTTATATTTACAAACTTTTTGTTTGACCCTGTATATCTCGAAAAGTATCAGTTCTTTTGAAAAAACTCAGGAATACTTATTTATGTAAAATTAAATTTTACATCAAAAAACATTAACAAATCTCATTTTAATTGAAAACTTTAAAAGTTATGACAGAAAAACTGAGATCAAATTTATATTTACAAACTTTATGTTTGACCCTATATATCTCGAAAAGTATTAGTTTTTTTGAAAAAACTTTAAAACACTTTTTTGTGTAATATTAAATTCTACATCAAAAAATCTTATTTTAATTCTAAACGTTAAAAGTTATGACAGAAAAACTAAGATTAAATTTATATTTACAAACTTTTTGTTTGACCCTGTATATCTCGAAAAGTATCAGTTTTTTTGAAAAAACTCAAGAACACTTTTTTATGTAAAATTAAATTTTACATTAAAAAACGTTAAAAAACCTCATTTTAATTAAAAACTTTAAAAGTTATGCAGAAAAACTAAGATCAAATTTATATTTACAAACTTTTTGTTTGACCCTATATATCTCGAAAAATATTAGTTTTTTTGAAAAAACTTAGGAATACTTTTTTGTGTAATATTAAATTCTACATCAAAAAACATCAAAAAATCTTATTTTAATTAAAAACGTTGAAAGTTATGACAGAAAAACTGAGATTAAATTTATATTTACAAACTTTTTGTTTGACCCTGTATATCTCGAAAAGTATCAGTTCTTTTGAAAAAACTCAAGAATACTTATTTATGTAAAATTAAATTTTACATCAAAAACCATTAAAAAATCCTATTTTAATTAAAAACTTTAAAACTTATGACAGAAAAACTAAGATTAAATTTATATTTACAAACTTTTTGTTTGACCCTATATATCTCGAAAAGTATCAGTTTCTTGAAAAAACTCAAGAATACTTTTTTATGTAAAATTAAATTTTACATAAAAAAATCCCAAAAAATCTTATTTTAATTAAAAAGTTTAAAAGTTATGACAGAAAAACCGAGATCAAATTTATATTTACAAACTTTTTGTTTGACCCTATACATCTCGAAAAGTATTAGTTTTTTTGAAAAAACTCAAGAATACTTTTTTGTGTTATATTAAATTCTACATCAAAAAATCTTATTTTAATTAAAACGTGAAAAGTTATGACAGAAAAACTGAGAATAAATTTATATTTACAAACTTTTTGTTTGACCCTGTATATCTCGAAAAGTATCAGTTCTTTTGAAAAAACTCAAGAATACTTATTTATGTAAAATTAAATTTTACATCAAAAAACATTAACAAATCTTATTTTAATTAAAAACGTTAAAAGTTATGACAGAAAAACTAAGATTAAATTTATATTTACAAACTTTTTGTTTGACCCTGTATATCTCGAAAAGTATCAGTTTTTTTGAAAAAACTCAAGAACACTTTTTTATGTAAAATTAAATTTTACATCAAAAAACGTTAAAAAACCTCATTTTAATTAAAAACTTTAAAAGTTATGACAGAAAAACTAAGATCAAATTTATATTTACAAACTTTTTGTTTGACCCTATATATCTCGAAAATTATTAGTTTTTTTGAAAAAACATAGGAATACTTTTTTGTGTAATATTAAATTCTACATCAAAAAACATCAAAAAATCTTATTTTAATTAAAAACGTTAAAAGTTATGACAGAAACACTGAGATTAAAATTATATTTACAAACTTTTTGTTTGACCCTATATATCTCGAAAAGTATCAGTTTTTTTTAAAAAACTCAGGAATACTTTTTTATGTAAAATTAAATTTTACATCAAAAAACCCCAAAAAATCTCATTTTAAATAAAAACTTTAAAAGTTATGACAGAAAAACTGAGATCAAATTTATATTTAGAAACTTTTTGTTTGACCCTATATATCTTGAAAAGTATTAGTGGTTTTGAAAAAACTTTAAAACACTTTTTTGTGTAATATTAAATTCTACATCAAAAAACATTAACAAATCTTATTTTAATTAAAAACGTTAAAAGTTATGACAGAAAAACTGAGATCAAATTTATATTTACAAACTTTTTGTTTGACCCTATATATCTCGAAAAGTATTAGTTTTTTTGAAAAAACTCAAGAATACTTTTTTGTGTAATATTAAATTCTACATCAAAAAATCTTATTTTAATTAAAAACTTTAAAACTTATGACAGAAAAACTAAGATCAAATTTATATTTACAAACTTTTTGTTTGACCCTATATATCTCGAAAATTATTAGTTTTTTTAAAAAAACTTAGGAATACTTTTTTGTGTAATATTAAATTCTACATGAAAAAACATCAAAAAATCTTATTTTATTTAAAAACGTTAAAAGTTATGACAGTAAAACTGAGATTAAATTTATATTTACAAACTTTTTGTTTGACCCTGTATATCTCGAAAAGTATCAGTTTTTTTTTAAAAACTCAAGAATACTTTTTTATGTAAAATTAAATTTTACATCAAAAAACCCCAAAAAATCTCATTTTAATTGAAAACTTTAAAAGTTATGACAGAAAAACTGAGATCAAATTTATATTTACAAACTTTATGTTTGACCCTATATATCTCGAAAAGTATTAGTTTTTTTGAAAAAACTTTAAATCACTTTTTTGTGTAATATTAAATTCTACATCAAAAAATCTTATTTTAATTATAAACGTTAAAAGTTATGACAGAAAAACTAAGATTAAATTTATATTTACAAACTTTTTGTTTGACCCTGTATATCTCGAAAAGTATCAGTTTTTTTGAAAAAACTCAAGAACACTTTTTTATGTAAAATTAAATTTTACATTAAAAAACGTTAAAAAACCTCATTTTAATTAAAAACTTTAAAAGTTATGCAGAAAAACTAAGATCAAATTTATATTTACAAACTTTTTGTTTGACCCTATATATCTCGAAAACTATTAGTTTTTTTGAAAAAACTTAGGAATACTTTTTTGTGTAATATTAAATTCTACATCAAAAAACATCAAAAAATCTTATTTTAATTAAAAACGTTAAAAGTTATGACAGAAAAACTGAGATTAAATTTATATTTACAAACTTTTTGTTTGACCCTGTATATCTCGAAAAGTATCAGTTCTTTTGAAAAAACTCAAGAATACTTATTTATGTAAAATTAAATTTTACATCAAAAACCATTAAAAAATCTTATTTTAATTAAAAACTTTAAAACTTATGACAGAAAAACTAAGATTAAATTTATATTTACAAACTTTTTGTTTGACCCTATATATCTCGAAAAGTATCAGTTTCTTGAAAAAACTCAAGAATACTTTTTTATGTAAAATTAAATTTTACATAAAAAAATCCCAAAAAATCTTATTTTAATTAAAAAGTTTAAAAGTTATGACAGAAAAACCGAGATCAAATTTATATTTACAAACTTTTTGTTTGACCCTATACATCTCGAAAAGTATTAGTTTTTTTGAAAAAACTCAAGAATACTTTTTTGTGTTATATTAAATTCTACATCAAAAAATCTTATTTTAATTAAAACGTGAAAAGTTATGACAGAAAAACTGAGAATAAATTTATATTTACAAACTTTTTGTTTGACCCTGTATATCTCGAAAAGTATCAGTTCTTTTGAAAAAACTCAAGAATACTTATTTATGTAAAATTAAATTTTACATCAAAAAACATTAACAAATCTTATTTTAATTAAAAACGTTAAAAGTTATGACAGAAAAACTGAGATTAAATTTATATTTACAAACTTTTTGATTGACCCTGTATATCTCGAAAAGTATCAGTTCTTTTGAAAAAACTCAAGAATACTTATTTATGTAAAATTAAATTTTACATCAAAAACCATTAAAAAATCTTATTTTAATTAAAAACTTTAAAACTTATGACAGAAAAACTAAGATCAAATTTATATTTACAAACTTTTTGTTTGACCCTATATATCTCGAAAATTATTAGTTTTTTTAAAAAAACTTAGGAATACTTTTTTGTGTAATATTAAATTCTACATCAAACAACATCAAAAAATCTTATTTTAATTAACAACGTTAAAAGTTATGACGGAAAAACTGAGATTAAATTTATATTTACAAACTTTTTGTTTGACCCTGTATATCTCGAAAAGTATTAGTTCTTTTGAAAAAACTCAAGAATACTTATTTATGTAAAATTAAATTTTACATCAAAAAACGTTAAAAAATCTTATTTTAATTAAAAACGTTAAAAGTTATGACAGAAAAACTAAGATTAAATTTATATTTACAAACTTTTTGTTTGACCCTATATATCTCGAAAAGTATTAGTTTTTTTAAAAAAACATAAGAATACTTTTTTATGTAAAATTAAATTTTACATCAAAAAACGTTAAAAAACCTCATTTTAATCAAAAACTTTAAAAGTTATGACAGAAAAACTGAGATCAAATTTATATTTACAAACTTTTTGTTTGACCCTATATATCTCGAAAAGTATTAGTTTTTTGGAAAAAAACTTTAAAACACTTTTTTGTGTAATATGAAATACTACATCAAAAAACCTCATTTTAATTAAAAACTTTAAAAGTTATGACAGAAAAACTAAGATCAAATTTATATTTACAAACTTTTTGTTTGACCCTATATATCTCGAAAATTATTAGTTTTTTTGAAAAAACTTAGGAATACTTTTTTGTGTAATATTAAATTCTACATCAAAAAACATCAAAAAATCTTATTTTAATTAAAAACGTTAAAAGTTATGACAGAAACACAGATTAAATTTATATTTACAAACTTTTTGTTTGACCCTATATATCTCGAAAAGTATCAGTTATCTTAAAAAAACTCACGAATACTTTTTTGTGTAAAATTAAATTTTACATTAAAAAACTCCAAAAAATCTCATTTTAATTAAAAACTTTAAAAGTTATGACAGAAACACTGAGATTAAATTTATATTAACAATCTTTTTGTTTGACCCTATATATCTCGAAAAGTATCAGTTATTTGAAAAAAACTCAAGAATACTTTTTTATGTAAAATTAAATTTTACATAAAAAAACCCCAAAAAATCTCATTTTAATTAAAAACTTTAAAAGTTATGACAGAAAAACTGAGATCAAATTTATATTTACAAACTTTTTGTTTGACCCTATATATCTCGAAAAGTATTAGTTTTTTTGAAAAAACTTTAAAACACTTTTTTGTGTAATATTAAATTCTACATCAAAAAATCTTATTTTAATGAAAAACGTTAATAGTTATGACAGAAAAACTAAGATTAAATTTATATTTACAAACTTTTTGTTTGACCCTGTATATCTCGAAAAGTATCAGTTTTTTGAAAAAACTCAAGAATACTTTTTTATGTAAAATTAAATTTAAATCAAAAAATCCCAAAAAATCTTATTTTAATTAAGTTTAAAAGTTATGACAGAAAAACCGAGATCAAATTTATATTTACAAACTTTTTGTTTGACCCTATACATTTTGAAAAGTATTGGTTTTTTTGAAAAAACTCAAGAATACTTTTTTGTGTTATATTAAGTTCTACATCAAAAAATCTTATTTTAATTAAAACGTGAAAAGTTATGACAGAAAAACTGAGAATAAATTTATATTTACAAACTTTTTGTTTGACCCTGTATATCTCGAAAAGTATCAGTTCTTTTGAAAAAACTCAGGAATACTTATTTATGTAAAATTAAATTTTACATCAAAAAACATTAGCAAATCTTATTTTAATTAAAAACGTTAAAAGTTATGACAGAAAAACTGAGATCAAATTTATATTTACAAACTTTTTGTTTGACCCTATATATCTCGAAAATTATTAGTTTTTTTGAAAAAACTTAGAAATACTTTTTTATGTAATATTAAATTCTACATCAAAAAACATTAAAAAATCTTATTTTAATTAAAAACGTTAAAAGTTATGACAGAAACACTGAGATTAAATTTATATTAACAAACTTTTTGTTTGACCCTATATATCTCGAAAAGTATTAGTTTTTTTGAAAAAACTCAAGAATACTTTTTTGTGTTATATTAAATTCTACATCAAAAAATCTTATTTTAATTAAAAACGTTAAAAGTTATGACAGAAAAACTGAGATTAAATTTATATTTACAAACTTTTTGTTTGACCCTGTATATCTCGAAAAGTATCAGTTCTTTTGAAAAAACTCAAGAATACTTATTTATGTAAAATTAAATTTTACATCAAAAACCATTAAAAAATCTTATTTTAATTAAAATATTTAAAACTTATGACAGAAAAACTAAGATTAAATTTATATTTACAAACTTTTTGTTTGACCCTATATATCTCGAAAAGTATCAGTTTCTTGAAAAAACTCAAGAATACTTTTTTATGTAAAATTAAATTTTACATAAAAAAATCCCAAAAAATCTTATTTTAATTAAAAAGTTTAAAAGTTATGACAGAAAAACCGAGATCAAATTTATATTTACAAACTTTTTGTTTGACCCTATACATCTCAAAGTATTAGTTTTTTTGAAAAAACTCAAGAATACTTTTTTGTGTTATATTAAATTCTACATCAAAAAATCTTATTTTAATTAAAACGTGAAAAGTTATGACAGAAAAACTGAGAATAAATTTATATTTACAAACTTTTTGTTTGACCCTGTATATCTCGAAAAGTATCAGTTCTTTTGAAAAAACTCAAGAATACTTATTTATGTAAAATTAAATTTTACATCAAAAAACATTAACAAATCTTATTTTAATTAAAAACGTTAAAAGTTATGACAGAAACACTGAGATTAAATTTATATTAACAAACTTTTTGTTTGACCCTATATATCTCGAAAAGTATTAGTTTTTTTGAAAAAACTCAAGAATACTTTTTTGTGTTATATTAAATTCTACATCAAAAAATCTTATTTTAATTAAAAACGTTAAAAGTTATGACAGAAAAACTGAGATTAAATTTATATTTACAAACTTTTTGTTTGACCCTGTATATCTCGAAAAGTATCAGTTCTTTTGAAAAAACTCAAGAATACTTATTTATGTAAAATTAAATTTTACATCAAAAACCATTAAAAAATCTTATTTTAATTAAAATATTTAAAACTTATGACAGAAAAACTAAGATTAAATTTATATTTACAAACTTTTTGTTTGACCCTATATATCTCGAAAAGTATCAGTTTCTTGAAAAAACTCAAGAATACTTTTTTATGTAAAATTAAATTTTACATAAAAAAATCCCAAAAAATCTTATTTTAATTAAAAAGTTTAAAAGTTATGACAGAAAAACCGAGATCAAATTTATATTTACAAACTTTTTGTTTGACCCTATACATCTCAAAGTATTAGTTTTTTTGAAAAAACTCAAGAATACTTTTTTGTGTTATATTAAATTCTACATCAAAAAATCTTATTTTAATTAAAACGTGAAAAGTTATGACAGAAAAACTGAGAATAAATTTATATTTACAAACTTTTTGTTTGACCCTGTATATCTCGAAAAGTATCAGTTCTTTTGAAAAAACTCAAGAATACTTATTTATGTAAAATTAAATTTTACATCAAAAAACATTAACAAATCTTATTTTAATTAAAAACGTTAAAAGTTATGACAGAAAAACTGAGATTAAATTTATATTTACAAACTTTTTGATTGACCCTGTATATCTCGAAAAGTATCAGTTCTTTTGAAAAAACTCAAGAATACTTATTTATGTAAAATTAAATTTTACATCAAAAACCATTAAAAAATCTTATTTTAATTAAAAACTTTAAAACTTATGACAGAAAAACTAAGATCAAATTTATATTTACAAACTTTTTGTTTGACCCTATATATCTCGAAAATTATTAGTTTTTTTAAAAAAACTTAGGAATACTTTTTTGTGTAATATTAAATTCTACATCAAACAACATCAAAAAATCTTATTTTAATTAAAAACGTTAAAAGTTATGACGGAAAAACTGAGATTAAATTTATATTTACAAACTTTTTGTTTGACCCTGTATATCTCGAAAAGTATTAGTTCTTTTGAAAAAACTCAAGAATACTTATTTATGTAAAATTAAATTTTACATCAAAAAACATTAAAAAATCTTATTTTAATTAAAAACGTTAAAAGTTATGACAGAAAAACTAAGATTAAATTTATATTTACAAACTTTTTGTTTGACCCTATATATCTCGAAAAGTATTAGTTTTTTTAAAAAAACATAAGAATACTTTTTTATGTAAAATTAAATTTTACATCAAAAAACGTTAAAAAACCTCATTTTAATCAAAAACTTTAAAAGTTATGACAGAAAAACTGAGATCAAATTTATATTTACAAACTTTTTGTTTGACCCTATATATCTCGAAAAGTATTAGTTTTTTGGAAAAAAACTTTAAAACACTTTTTTGTGTAATATGAAATTCTACATCAAAAAACCTCATTTTAATTAAAAACTTTAAAAGTTATGACAGAAAAACTAAGATCAAATTTATATTTACAAACTTTTTGTTTGACCCTATATATCTCGAAAATTATTAGTTTTTTTGAAAAAACTTAGGAATACTTTTTTGTGTAATATTAAATTCTACATCAAAAAACATCAAAAAATCTTATTTTAATTAAAAACGTTAAAAGTTATGACAGAAACACAGATTAAATTTATATTTACAAACTTTTTGTTTGACCCTATATATCTCGAAAAGTATCAGTTATCTTAAAAAAACTCAAGAATACTTTTTTGTGTAAAATTAAATTTTACATCAAAAAACTCCAAAAAATCTCATTTTAATTAAAAACTTTAAAAGTTATGACAGAAACACTGAGATTAAATTTATATTAACAATCTTTTTGTTTGACCCTATATATCTCGAAAAGTATCAGTTATTTGAAAAAAACTCAAGAATACTTTTTTATGTAAAATTAAATTTTACATAAAAAAACCCCAAAAAATCTCATTTTAATTAAAAACTTTAAAAGTTATGACAGAAAAACTGAGATCAAATTTATATTTACAAACTTTTTGTTTGACCCTATATATCTCGAAAAGTATTAGTTTTTTTGAAAAAACTTTAAAACACTTTTTTGTGTAATATTAAATTCTACATCAAAAAATCTTATTTTAATGAAAAACGTTAATAGTTATGACAGAAAAACTAAGATTAAATTTATATTTACAAACTTTTTGTTTGACCCTGTATATCTCGAAAAGTATCAGTTTTTTGAAAAAACTCAAGAATACTTTTTTATGTAAAATTAAATTTAAATCAAAAAATCCCAAAAAATCTTATTTTAATTAAGTTTAAAAGTTATGACAGAAAAACCGAGATCAAATTTATATTTACAAACTTTTTGTTTGACCCTATACATTTTGAAAAGTATTAGTTTTTTTGAAAAAACTCAAGAATACTTTTTTGTGTTATATTAAGTTCTACATCAAAAAATCTTATTTTAATTAAAACGTGAAAAGTTATGACAGAAAAACTGAGAATAAATTTATATTTACAAACTTTTTGTTTGACCCTGTATATCTCGAAAAGTATCAGTTCTTTTGAAAAAACTCAGGAATACTTATTTATGTAAAATTAAATTTTACATCAAAAAACATTAACAAATCTCATTTTAATTGAAAACTTTAAAAGTTATGACAGAAAAACTGAGATCAAATTTATATTTACAAACTTTATGTTTGACCCTATATATCTCGAAAAGTATTAGTTTTTTTGAAAAAACTTTAAAACACTTTTTTGTGTAATATTAAATTCTACATCAAAAAATCTTATTTTAATTCTAAACGTTAAAAGTTATGACAGAAAAACTAAGATTAAATTTATATTTACAAACTTTTTGTTTGACCCTGTATATCTCGAAAAGTATCAGTTTTTTTGAAAAAACTCAAGAACACTTTTTTATGTAAAATTAAATTTTACATTAAAAAACGTTAAAAAACCTCATTTTAATTAAAAACTTTAAAAGTTATGCAGAAAAACTAAGATCAAATTTATATTTACAAACTTTTTGTTTGACCCTATATATCTCGAAAAATATTAGTTTTTTTGAAAAAACTTAGGAATACTTTTTTGTGTAATATTAAATTCTACATCAAAAAACATCAAAAAATCTTATTTTAATTAAAAACGTTAAAAGTTATGACAGAAAAACTGAGATTAAATTTATATTTACAAACTTTTTGTTTGACCCTGTATATCTCGAAAAGTATCAGTTCTTTTGAAAAAACTCAAGAATACTTATTTATGTAAAATTAAATTTTACATCAAAAACCATTAAAAAATCCTATTTTAATTAAAAACTTTAAAACTTATGACAGAAAAACTAAGATTAAATTTATATTTACAAACTTTTTGTTTGACCCTATATATCTCGAAAAGTATCAGTTTCTTGAAAAAACTCAAGAATACTTTTTTATGTAAAATTAAATTTTACATAAAAAAATCCCAAAAAATCTTATTTTAATTAAAAAGTTTAAAAGTTATGACAGAAAAACCGAGATCAAATTTATATTTACAAACTTTTTGTTTGACCCTATACATCTCGAAAAGTATTAGTTTTTTTGAAAAAACTCAAGAATACTTTTTTGTGTTATATTAAATTCTACATCAAAAAATCTTATTTTAATTAAAACGTGAAAAGTTATGACAGAAAAACTGAGAATAAATTTATATTTACAAACTTTTTGTTTGACCCTGTATATCTCGAAAAGTATCAGTTCTTTTGAAAAAACTCAAGAATACTTATTTATGTAAAATTAAATTTTACATCAAAAAACATTAACAAATCTTATTTTAATTAAAACCGTTAAAAGTTATGACAGAAAAACTGAGATTAAATTTATATTTACAAACTTTTTGATTGACCCTGTATATCTCGAAAAGTATCAGTTCTTTTGAAAAAACTCAAGAATACTTATTTATGTAAAATTAAATTTTACATCAAAAACCATTAAAAAATCTTATTTTAATTAAAAACTTTAAAACTTATGACAGAAAAACTAAGATCAAATTTATATTTACAAACTTTTTGTTTGACCCTATATATCTCGAAAATTATTAGTTTTTTTAAAAAAACTTAGGAATACTTTTTTGTGTAATATTAAATTCTACATCAAACAACATCAAAAAATCTTATTTTAATTAAAAACGTTAAAAGTTATGACGGAAAAACTGAGATTAAATTTATATTTACAAACTTTTTGTTTGACCCTGTATATCTCGAAAAGTATTAGTTCTTTTGAAAAAACTCAAGAATACTTATTTATGTAAAATTAAATTTTACATCAAAAAACATTAAAAAATCTTATTTTAATTAAAAACGTTAAAAGTTATGACAGAAAAACTAAGATTAAATTTATATTTACAAACTTTTTGTTTGACCCTATATATCTCGAAAAGTATTAGTTTTTTTAAAAAAACATAGGAATACTTTTTTATGTAAAATTAAATTTTACATCAAAAAACGTTAAAAAACCTCATTTTAATCAAAAACTTTAAAAGTTATGACAGAAAAACTGAGATCAAATTTATATTTACAAACTTTATGTTTGACCCTATATATCTCGAAAAGTATTAGTTTTTTTGAAAAAACTTTAAAACACTTTTTTGTGTAATATTAAATTCTACATCAAAAAATCTTATTTTAATTCTAAACGTTAAAAGTTATGACAGAAAAACTAAGATTAAATTTATATTTACAAACTTTTTGTTTGACCCTGTATATCTCGAAAAGTATCAGTTTTTTTGAAAAAACTCAAGAACACTTTTTTATGTAAAATTAAATTTTACATTAAAAAACGTTAAAAAACCTTATTTTAATTAAAAACTTTAAAAGTTATGCAGAAAAACTAAGATCAAATTTATATTTACAAACTTTTTGTTTGACCCTATATATCTCGAAAAATATTAGTTTTTTTGAAAAAACTTAGGAATACTTTTTTGTGTAATATTAAATTCTACATCAAAAAACATCAAAAAATCTTAATTTAATTAAAAACGTTAAAAGTTATGACAGAAAAACTGAGATTAAATTTATATTTACAAACTTTTTGTTTGACCCTGTATATCTCGAAAAGTATCAGTTCTTTTGAAAAAACTCAAGAATACTTATTTATGTAAAATTAAATTTTACATCAAAAACCATTAAAAAATCCTATTTTAATTAAAAACTTTAAAACTTATGACAGAAAAACTAAGATTAAATTTATATTTACAAACTTTTTGTTTGACCCTATATATCTCGAAAAGTATCAGTTTCTTGAAAAAACTCAAGAATACTTTTTTATGTAAAATTAAATTTTACATAAAAAAATCCCAAAAAATCTTATTTTAATTAAAAAGTTTAAAAGTTATGACAGAAAAACCGAGATCAAATTTATATTTACAAACTTTTTGTTTGACCCTATACATCTCGAAAAGTATTAGTTTTTTTGAAAAAACTCAAGAATACTTTTTTGTGTTATATTAAATTCTACATCAAAAAATCTTATTTTAATTAAAACGTGAAAAGTTATGACAGAAAAACTGAGAATAAATTTATATTTACAAACTTTTTGTTTGACCCTGTATATCTCGAAAAGTATCAGTTCTTTTGAAAAAACTCAAGAATACTTATTTATGTAAAATTAAATTTTACATCAAAAAACATTAACAAATCTTATTTTAATTAAAAACGTTAAAAGTTATGACAGAAAAACTGAGATTAAATTTATATTTACAAACTTTTTGATTGACCCTGTATATCTCGAAAAGTATCAGTTCTTTTGAAAAAACTCAAGAATACTTATTTATGTAAAATTAAATTTTACATCAAAAACCATTAAAAAATCTTATTGTAATTAAAAACTTTAAAACTTATGACAGAAAAACTAAGATCAAATTTATATTTACAAACTTTTTGTTTGACCCTATATATCTCGAAAATTATTAGTTTTTTTAAAAAACCTTAGGAATACTTTTTTGTGTAATATTAAATTCTACATCAAACAACATCAAAAAATCTTATTTTAATTAAAAACGTTAAAAGTTATGACGGAAAAACTGAGATTAAATTTATATTTACAAACTTTTTGTTTGACCCTGTATATCTCAAAAAGTATTAGTTCTTTTGAAAAAACTCAAGAATACTTATTTATGTAAAATTAAATTTTACATCAAAAAACATTAAAAAATCTTATTTTAATTAAAAACGTTAAAAGTTATGACAGAAAAACTAAGATTAAATTTATATTTACAAACTTTTTGTTTGACCCTATATATCTCGAAAAGTATTAGTTTTTTTAAAAAAACATAAGAATACTTTTTTATGTAAAATTAAATTTTACATCAAAAAACGTTAAAAAACCTCATTTTAATCAAAAACTTTAAAAGTTATGACAGAAAAACTGAGATCAAATTTATATTTACAAACTTTTTGTTTGACCCTATATATCTCGAAAAGTATTAGTTTTTTGGAAAAAAACTTTAAAACACTTTTTTGTGTAATATGAAATTCTACATCAAAAAACCTCATTTTAATTAAAAACTTTAAAAGTTATGACAGAAAAACTAAGATCAAATTTATATTTACAAACTTTTTGTTTGACCCTATATATCTCGAAAATTATTAGTTTTTTTGAAAAAACTTAAGAATACTTTTTTGTGTAATATTAAATTCTACATCAAAAAACATCAAAAAATCTTATTTTAATTAAAAACGTTAAAAGTTATGACAGAAACACAGATTAAATTTATATTTACAAACTTTTTGTTTGACCCTATATATCTCGAAAAGTATCAGTTATCTTAAAAAAACTCACGAATACTTTTTTGTGTAAAATTAAATTTTACATCAAAAAACTCCAAAAAATCTCATTTTAATTAAAAACTTTAAAAGTTATGACAGAAACACTGAGATTAAATTTATATTAACAATCTTTTTGTTTGACCCTATATATCTCGAAAAGTATCAGTTATTTGAAAAAAACTCAAGAATACTTTTTTATGTAAAATTAAATTTTACATAAAAAAACCCCAAAAAATCTCATTTTAATTAAAAACTTTAAAAGTTATGACAGAAAAACTGAGATCAAATTTATATTTACAAACTTTTTGTTTGACCCTATATATCTCGAAAAGTATTAGTTTTTTTGAAAAAACTTTAAAACACTTTTTTGTGTAATATTAAATTCTACATCAAAAAATCTTATTTTAATGAAAAACGTTAATAGTTATGACAGAAAAACTAAGATTAAATTTATATTTACAAACTTTTTGTTTGACCCTGTATATCTCGAAAAGTATCAGTTTTTTGAAAAAACTCAAGAATACTTTTTTATGTAAAATTAAATTTAAATCAAAAAATCCCAAAAAATCTTATTTTAATTAAGTTTAAAAGTTATGACAGAAAAACCGAGATCAAATTTATATTTACAAACTTTTTGTTTGACCCTATACATTTTGAAAAGTATTAGTTTTTTTGAAAAAACTCAAGAATACTTTTTTGTGTTATATTAAGTTCTACATCAAAAAATCTTATTTTAATTAAAACGTGAAAAGTTATGACAGAAAAACTGAGAATAAATTTATATTTACAAACTTTTTGTTTGACCCTGTATATCTCGAAAAGTATCAGTTCTTTTGAAAAAACTCAGGAATACTTATTTATGTATAATTAAATTTTACATCAAAAAACATTAACAAATCTTATTTTAATTAAAAACGTTAAAAGTTATGACAGAAAAACTGAGATCAAATTTATATTTACAAACTTTTTGTTTGACCCTATATATCTCGAAAATTATTAGTTTTTTTGAAAAAACTTAAAAATACTTTTTTGTGTAATATTAAATTCTACATCAAAAAACATTAAAAAATCTTATTTTAATTAAAAACTTTAAAAGTTATGACAGAAACACTGAGATTAAATTTATATTAACAAACTTTTTGTTTGACCCTATATATCTCGAAAAGTATCAGTTATTTTAAAAAAACTCAAGAATACTTTTTTGTGTAATATTAAATTTTACATCAAAAAATTTTATTTTAATTAAAAACGTTAAAAGTTATGACAGAAAAACTAAGATTAAATTTATATTTACAAACTTTTTGTTTGACCCTGTATATCTCGAAAAGTATCAGTTATTTTAAAAAAACTCAAGAATACTTTTTTATGTAAAATTAAATTTTACATCAAAAAACGTTAAAAAACCTCATTTTAATTAAAAACTTTAAAAGTTATGACAGAAAAACTAAGATCAAATTTATATTTAAAAACTTTTTGTTTGACCCTATATATCTCGAAAATTATTAGTTTTTTTGAAAAAACTTACGAATACTTTTTTGTGTAATATTAAATTCTACATCAAAAAACATCAAAAAATCTTATTTTAATTAAAAAGTTTAAAAGTTATGACAGAAAAACCGAGATCAAATTTATATTTACAAACTTTTTGTTTGACCCTATACATCTCGAAAAGTATTAGTTTTTTTGAAAAAACTCAAGAATACTTTTTTGTGTTATATTAAATTCTACATCAAAAAATCTTATTTTAATTAAAACGTGAAAAGTTATGACAGAAAAACTGAGAATAAATTTATATTTACAAACTTTTTGTTTGACCCTGTATATCTCGAAAAGTATCAGTTCTTTTGAAAAAACTCAAGAATACTTATTTATGTAAAATTAAATTTTACATCAAAAAACATTAACAAATCTTATTTTAATTAAAAACGTTAAAAGTTATGACAGAAAAACTGAGATCAAATTTATATTTACAAACTTTTTGTTTGACCCTATATATCTCGAAAAGTATTAGTTTTTTTGAAAAAACTCAAGAATACTTTTTTGTGTAATATTAAATTCTACATCAAAAAATCTTATTTTAATTAAAAACTTTAAAACTTATGACAGAAAAACTAAGATCAAATTTATATTTACAAACTTTTTGTTTGACCCTATATATCTCGAAAATTATTAGTTTTTTTAAAAAAACTTAGGAATACTTTTTTGTGTAATATTAAATTCTACATCAAAAAACATCAAAAAATCTTATTTTATTTAAAAACGTTAAAAGTTATGACAGTAAAACTGAGATTAAATTTATATTTACAAACTTTTTGTTTGACCCTATATATCTCGAAAAGTATCAGTTTTTTTTAAAAAACTCAGGAATACTTTTTTATGTAAAATTAAATTTTACATCAAAAAACCCCAAAAAATCTCATTTTAAATAAAAACTTTAAAAGTTATGACAGAAAAACTGAGATCAAATTTATATTTAGAAACTTTTTGTTTGACCCTATATATCTTGAAAAGTATTAGTGTTTTTGAAAAAACTTTAAAACACTTTTTTGTGTAATATTAAATTCTACATCAAAAAACATCAAAAAATCTTATTTTAATTAAAAACATTAAAAGTTATGACAGAAAAACTAAGATTAAATTTATATTTACAAACTTTTTGTTTGACCCTGTATATCTCGAAAAGTATCAGTTTTTTTTTAAAAACTCAAGAATACTTTTTTATGTAAAATTAAATTTTACATCAAAAAACCCCAAAAAATCTCATTTTAATTAAAAACTTTAAAAGTTATGACAGAAAAACTGAGATCAAATTTATATTTACAAACTTTATGTTTGACCCTATATATCTCGAAAAGTATTAGTTTTTTTGAAAAAACTTTAAAACACTTTTTTGTGTAATATTAAATTCTACATCAAAAAATCTTATTTTAATTATAAACGTTAAAAGTTATGACAGAAAAACTAAGATTAAATTTATATTTACAAACTTTTTGTTTGACCCTGTATATCTCGAAAAGTATCAGTTTTTTTAAAAAAACTCAAGAACACTTTTTTATGTAAAATTAAATTTTACATTAAAAAACGTTAAAAAATCTTATTTTAATTAAAAACTTTAAAAGTTATGACAGAAAAACTGAGATCAAATTTATATTTACAAACTTTATGTTTGACCCTATATATCTCGAAAAGTATTAGTTTTTTTGAAAAAACTTTAAAACACTTTTTTGTGTAATATTAAATTCTACATCAAAAAATCTTATTTTAATTATAAACGTTAAAAGTTATGACAGAAAAACTAAGATTAAATTTATATTTACAAACTTTTTGTTTGACCCTGTATATCTCGAAAAGTATCAGTTTTTTTGAAAAAACTCAAGAACACTTTTTTGTGTAATATTAAATTCTACATCAAAAAACATCAAAAAATCTTATTTTAATTAAAAACATTAAAAGTTATGACAGAAAAACTAAGATTAAATTTATATTTACAAACTTTTTGTTTGACCCTGTATATCTCGAAAAGTATCAGTTTTTTTTTAAAAACTCAAGAATACTTTTTTATGTAAAATTAAATTTTACATCAAAAAACCCCAAAAAATCTCATTTTAATTAAAAACTTTAAAAGTTATGACAGAAAAACTGAGATCAAATTTTTATTTACAAACTTTATGTTTCACCCTATATATCTCGAAAAGTATTAGTTTTTTTGAAAAAACTTTAAAACACTTTTTTGTGTAATATTAAATTCTACATCAAAAAATCTTATTTTAATTAAAAACTTTAAAAGTTATGCAGAAAAACTAAGATCAAATTTATATTTACAAACTTTTTGTTTGACCCTATATATCTCGAAAATTATTAGTTTTTTTGAAAAAACTTAGGAATACTTTTTTGTGTAATATTAAATTCTACATCAAAAAACATCAAAAAATCTTATTTTAATTAAAAACGTTTAAAGTTATGACAGAAAAACTAAGATTAAATTTATATTTACAAACTTTTTGTTTGACCCTGTATATCTCGAAAAGTATCAGTTTTTTTTTAAAAACTCAAGAATACTTTTTTATGTAAAATTAAATTTTACATCAAAAAATCCCAAAAAATCTTATTTTAATTAAAAAGTTTAAAAGTTATGACAGAAAAACCGAGATCAAATTTATATTTACAAACTTTTTGTTTGACCCTATACATTTCGAAAAGTATTAGTTTTTTTGAAAAAACTTAAGAATACTTTTTTGTGTTATATTAAATTCTACGTCAAAAAATCTTATTTTAATTAAAACGTGAAAAGTTATGACAGAAAAACTGAGAATAAATTTATATTTACAAACTTTTTGTTTGACCCTGTATATCTCGAAAAGTATCAGTTCTTTTAAAAAAACTCAAGAATACTTATTTATGTAAAATTAAATTTTACATCAAAAAACATTAACAAATCTTATTTTAATTAAAAACGTTAAAAGTTATGACAGAAAAACTGAGATCAAATTTATATTTACAAACTTTTTGTTTGACCCTATATATCTCGAAAAGTATTAGTTTTTTTGAAAAAACTTAAGAATACTTTTTTGTGTAATATTAAATTCTACATCAAAAAATCTTATTTTAATTAAAAACGATAAAAGTTATGACAGAAAAACTGAGATTAAATTTATATTTACAAACTTTTTGTTTGACCCTGTATATCTCGAAAAGTATCAGTTCTTTTGAAAAAACTCAAGAATACTTATTTATGTAAAATTAAATTTTACATCAAAAACCATTAAAAAATCTTATTTTAATTAAAAACTTTAAAACTTATGACAGAAAAACTAAGATCAAATTTATATTTACAAACTTTTTGTTTGACCCTATATATCTCGAAAATTATTAGTTTTTTTAAAAAAACTTAGGAATACTTTTTTGTGTAATATTAAATTCTACATCAAACAACATCAAAAAATCTTATTTTAATTAAAAACGTTAAAAGTTATGACGGAAAAACTGAGATTAAATTTATATTTACAAACTTTTTGTTTGACCCTGTATATCTCGAAAAGTATTAGTTCTTTTGAAAAAACTCAAGAATACTTATTTATGTAAAATTAAATTTTACATCAAAAAACATTAAAAAATCTTATTTCAATTAAAAACGTTAAAAGTTATGACAGAAAAACTTAGATTAAATTTATATTTACAAACTTTTTGTTTGACCCTATATATCTCGAAAAGTATTAGTTTTTTTAAAAAAACATAAGAATACTTTTTTATGTAAAATTAAATTTTACATCAAAAACCATTAAAAAATCTTATTTTAATTAAAAACTTTAAAACTTATGACAGAAAAACTAAGATTAAATTTATATTTACAAACTTTTTGTTTGACCCTATATATCTCGAAAAGTATCAGTTTCTTGAAAAAACTCAAGAATACTTTTTTATGTAAAATTAAATTTTACATCAAAAAATCCCAAAAAATCTTATTTTAATTAAAAAGTTTAAAAGTTATGACCGAAAAACCGAGATCAAATTTATATTTACAAACTTTTTGTTTGACCCTATACATCTCGAAAAGTATTAGTTTTTTTGAAAAAACTCAAGAATACTTTTTTGTGTTATATTAAATTCTACATCAAAAAATCTTATTTTAATTAAAACGTGAAAAGTTATGACAGAAAAACTGAGAATAAATTTATATTTACAAACTTTTTGTTTGACCCTGTATATCTCGAAAAGTATCAGTTCTTTTGAAAAAACTCAGGAATACTTATTTATGTAAAATTAAATTTTACATCAAAAAACATTAACAAATCTTATTTTAATTAAAAACGTTAAAAGTTATGACAGAAAAACTGAGATTAAATTTATATTTACAAACTTTTTGATTGACCCTGTATATCTCGAAAAGTATCAGTTCTTTTGAAAAAACTCAAGAATACTTATTTATGTAAAATTAAATTTTACATCAAAAACCATTAAAAAATCTTATTGTAATTAAAAACTTTAAAACTTATGACAGAAAAACTAAGATCAAATTTATATTTACAAACTTTTTGTTTGACCCTATATATCTCGAAAATTATTAGTTTTTTTAAAAAAACTTAGGAATACTTTTTTGTGTAATATTAAATTCTACATCAAACAACATCAAAAAATCTTATTTTAATTAAAAACGTTAAAAGTTATGACGGAAAAACTGAGATTAAATTTATATTTACAAACTTTTTGTTTGACCCTGTATATCTCAAAAAGTATTAGTTCTTTTGAAAAAACTCAAGAATACTTATTTATGTAAAATTAAATTTTACATCAAAAAACATTAAAAAATCTTATTTTAATTAAAAACGTTAAAAGTTATGACAGAAAAACTAAGATTAAATTTATATTTACAAACTTTTTGTTTGACCCTATATATCTCGAAAAGTATTAGTTTTTTTAAAAAAACATAAGAATACTTTTTTATGTAAAATTAAATTTTACATCAAAAAACGTTAAAAAACCTCATTTTAATCAAAAACTTTAAAAGTTATGACAGAAAAACTGAGATCAAATTTATATTTACAAACTTTTTGTTTGACCCTATATATCTCGAAAAGTATTAGTTTTTTGGAAAAAAACTTTAAAACACTTTTTTGTGTAATATGAAATTCTACATCAAAAAACCTCATTTTAATTAAAAACTTTAAAAGTTATGACAGAAAAACTAAGATCAAATTTATATTTACAAACTTTTTGTTTGACCCTATATATCTCGAAAATTATTAGTTTTTTTGAAAAAACTTAAGAATACTTTTTTGTGTAATATTAAATTCTACATCAAAAAAACATCAAAAAATCTTATTTTAATTAAAAACGTTAAAAGTTATGACAGAAACACAGATTAAATTTATATTTACAAACTTTTTGTTTGACCCTATATATCTCGAAAAGTATCAGTTATCTTAAAAAAACTCACGAATACTTTTTTGTGTAAAATTAAATTTTACATCAAAAAACTCCAAAAAATCTCATTTTAATTAAAAACTTTAAAAGTTATGACAGAAACACTGAGATTAAATTTATATTAACAATCTTTTTGTTTGACCCTATATATCTCGAAAAGTATCAGTTATTTGAAAAAAACTCAAGAATACTTTTTTATGTAAAATTAAATTTTACATAAAAAAACCCCAAAAAATCTCATTTTAATTAAAAACTTTAAAAGTTATGACAGAAAAACTGAGATCAAATTTATATTTACAAACTTTTTGTTTGACCCTATATATCTCGAAAAGTATTAGTTTTTTTGAAAAAACTTTAAAACACTTTTTTGTGTAATATTAAATTCTACATCAAAAAATCTTATTTTAATGAAAAACGTTAATAGTTATGACAGAAAAACTAAGATTAAATTTATATTTACAAACTTTTTGTTTGACCCTGTATATCTCGAAAAGTATCAGTTTTTTGAAAAAACTCAAGAATACTTTTTTATGTAAAATTAAATTTAAATCAAAAAATCCCAAAAAATCTTATTTTAATTAAGTTTAAAAGTTATGACAGAAAAACCGAGATCAAATTTATATTTACAAACTTTTTGTTTGACCCTATACATTTTGAAAAGTATTAGTTTTTTTGAAAAAACTCAAGAATACTTTTTTGTGTTATATTAAGTTCTACATCAAAAAATCTTATTTTAATTAAAACGTGAAAAGTTATGACAGAAAAACTGAGAATAAATTTATATTTACAAACTTTTTGTTTGACCCTGTATATCTCGAAAAGTATCAGTTCTTTTGAAAAAACTCAGGAATACTTATTTATGTATAATTAAATTCTACATCAAAAAACATTAAAAAATCTTATTTTAATTAAAAACGTTAAAAGTTATGACAGAAACACTGAGATTAAATTTATATTAACAAACTTTTTGTTTGACCCTATATATCTCGAAAAGTATCAGTTATTTTAAAAAAACTCAAGAATACTTTTTTGTGTAATATTAAATTTTACATCAAAAAATTTTATTTTAATTAAAAACGTTAAAAGTTATGACAGAAAAACTAAGATTAAATTTATATTTACAAACTTTTTGTTTGACCCTGTATATCTCGAAAAGTATCAGTTATTTTAAAAAAACTCAAGAATACTTTTTTATGTAAAATTAAATTTTACATCAAAAAACGTTAAAAAACCTCATTTTAATTAAAAACTTTAAAAGTTATGACAGAAAAACTAAGATCAAATTTATATTTAAAAACTTTTTGTTTGACCCTATATATCTCGAAAATTATTAGTTTTTTTGAAAAAACTTACGAATACTTTTTTGTGTAATATTAAATTCTACATCAAAAAACATCAAAAAATCTTATTTTAATTAAAAACGTTAAAAGTTATGACAGAAACACTGAGATTAAATTTATATTTACAAACTTTTTGTTTGACCCTATATATCTCGAAAAGTATTAGTTTTTTGAAAAAACTCAAGAATACTTTTTTATGTAAAATTAAATTTTACATCAAAAAATCCCAAAAAATCTTATTTTAATTAAAAAGTTTAAAAGTTATGACAGAAAAACCGAGATCAAATTTATATTTACAAACTTTTTGTTTGACCCTATACATCTCGAAAAGTATTAGTTTTTTTGAAAAAACTCAAGAATACTTTATTGTGTTATATTAAATTCTACATCAAAAAATCTTATTTTAATTAAAACGTGAAAAGTTATGACAGAAAAACTGAGAATAAATTTATATTTACAAACTTTTTGTTTGACCCTGTATATCTCGAAAAGTATCAGTTCTTTTGAAAAAACTCAAGAATACTTATTTATGTAAAATTAAATTTTACATCAAAAAACATTAACAAATCTTATTTTAATTAAAAACGTTAAAAGTTATGACAGAAAAACTGAGATCAAATTTATATTTACAAACTTTTTGTTTGACCCTATATATCTCGAAAAGTATTAGTTTTTTTGAAAAAACTCAAGAATACTTTTTTGTGTAATATTAAATTCTACATCAAAAAATCTTATTTTAATTAAAAACTTTAAAACTTATGACAGAAAAACTAAGATCAAATTTATATTTACAAACTTTTTGTTTGACCCTATATATCTCGAAAATTATTAGTTTTTTTAAAAAAACTTAGGAATACTTTTTTGTGTAATATTAAATTCTACATCAAAAAACATCAAAAAATCTTATTTTATTTAAAAACGTTAAAAGTTATGACAGTAAAACTGAGATTAAATTTATATTTACAAACTTTTTGTTTGACCCTATATATCTCGAAAAGTATCAGTTTTTTTTAAAAAACTCAGGAATACTTTTTTATGTAAAATTAAATTTTACATCAAAAAACCCCAAAAAATCTCATTTTAAATAAAAACTTTAAAAGTTATGACAGAAAAACTGAGATCAAATTTATATTTAGAAACTTTTTGTTTGACCCTATATATCTTGAAAAGTATTAGTGTTTTTGAAAAAACTTTAAAACACTTTTTTGTGTAATATTAAATTCTACATCAAAAAACATCAAAAAATCTTATTTTAATTAAAAACATTAAAAGTTATGACAGAAAAACTAAGATTAAATTTATATTTACAAACTTTTTGTTTGACCCTGTATATCTCGAAAAGTATCAGTTTTTTTTTAAAAACTCAAGAATACTTTTTTATGTAAAATTAAATTTTACATCAAAAAACCCCAAAAAATCTCATTTTAATTAAAAACTTTAAAAGTTATGACAGAAAAACTGAGATCAAATTTATATTTACAAACTTTATGTTTGACCCTATATATCTCGAAAAGTATTAGTTTTTTTGAAAAAACTTTAAAACACTTTTTTGTGTAATATTAAATTCTACATCAAAAAATCTTATTTTAATTATAAACGTTAAAAGTTATGACAGAAAAACTAAGATTAAATTTATATTTACAAACTTTTTGTTTGACCCTGTATATCTCGAAAAGTATCAGTTTTTTTAAAAAAACTCAAGAACACTTTTTTATGTAAAATTAAATTTTACATTAAAAAACGTTAAAAAATCTTATTTTAATTAAAAACTTTAAAAGTTATGACAGAAAAACTGAGATCAAATTTATATTTACAAACTTTATGTTTGACCCTATATATCTCGAAAAGTATTAGTTTTTTTGAAAAAACTTTAAAACACTTTTTTGTGTAATATTAAATTCTACATCAAAAAATCTTATTTTAATTATAAACGTTAAAAGTTATGACAGAAAAACTAAGATTAAATTTATATTTACAAACTTTTTGTTTGACCCTGTATATCTCGAAAAGTATCAGTTTTTTTGAAAAAACTCAAGAACACTTTTTTGTGTAATATTAAATTCTACATCAAAAAACATCAAAAAATCTTATTTTAATTAAAAACATTAAAAGTTATGACAGAAAAACTAAGATTAAATTTATATTTACAAACTTTTTGTTTGACCCTGTATATCTCGAAAAGTATCAGTTTTTTTTTAAAAACTCAAGAATACTTTTTTATGTAAAATTAAATTTTACATCAAAAAACCCCAAAAAATCTCATTTTAATTAAAAACTTTAAAAGTTATGACAGAAAAACTGAGATCAAATTTTTATTTACAAACTTTATGTTTCACCCTATATATCTCGAAAAGTATTAGTTTTTTTGAAAAAACTTTAAAACACTTTTTTGTGTAATATTAAATTCTACATCAAAAAATCTTATTTTAATTAAAAACTTTAAAAGTTATGCAGAAAAACTAAGATCAAATTTATATTTACAAACTTTTTGTTTGACCCTATATATCTCGAAAATTATTAGTTTTTTTGAAAAAACTTAGGAATACTTTTTTGTGTAATATTAAATTCTACATCAAAAAACATCAAAAAATCTTATTTTAATTAAAAACGTTTAAAGTTATGACAGAAAAACTAAGATTAAATTTATATTTACAAACTTTTTGTTTGACCCTGTATATCTCGAAAAGTATCAGTTTTTTTTTAAAAACTCAAGAATACTTTTTTATGTAAAATTAAATTTTACATCAAAAAATCCCAAAAAATCTTATTTTTAATTAAAAAGTTTAAAAGTTATGACAGAAAAACCGAGATCAAATTTATATTTACAAACTTTTTGTTTGACCCTATACATTTCGAAAAGTATTAGTTTTTTTGAAAAAACTTAAGAATACTTTTTTGTGTTATATTAAATTCTACGTCAAAAAATCTTATTTTAATTAAAACGTGAAAAGTTATGACAGAAAAACTGAGAATAAATTTATATTTACAAACTTTTTGTTTGACCCTGTATATCTCGAAAAGTATCAGTTCTTTTAAAAAAACTCAAGAATACTTATTTATGTAAAATTAAATTTTACATCAAAAAACATTAACAAATCTTATTTTAATTAAAACGTTAAAAGTTATGACAGAAAAACTGAGATCAAATTTATATTTACAAACTTTTTTGTTTGACCCTATATATCTCGAAAAGTATTAGTTTTTTTGAAAAAACTTAGAATACTTTTTTGTGTAATATTAAATTCTACATCAAAAAATCTTATTTTAATTAAAAACGATAAAAGTTATGACAGAAAAACTGAGATTAAATTTATATTTACAAACTTTTTGTTTGACCCTGTATATCTCGAAAAGTATCAGTTCTTTTGAAAAAACTCAAGAATACTTATTTATGTAAAATTAAATTTTACATCAAAAACCATTAAAAAATCTTATTTTAATTAAAAACTTTAAAACTTATGACAGAAAAACTAAGATCAAATTTATATTTACAAACTTTTTGTTTGACCCTATATATCTCGAAAATTATTAGTTTTTTTAAAAAAACTTAGGAATACTTTTTTGTGTAATATTAAATTCTACATCAAACAACATCAAAAAATCTTATTTTAATTAAAAACGTTAAAAGTTATGACGGAAAAACTGAGATTAAATTTATATTTACAAACTTTTTGTTTGACCCTGTATATCTCGAAAAGTATTAGTTCTTTTGAAAAAACTCAAGAATACTTATTTATGTAAAATTAAATTTTACATCAAAAAACATTAAAAAATCTTATTTCAATTAAAAACGTTAAAAGTTATGACAGAAAAACTTAGATTAAATTTATATTTACAAACTTTTTGTTTGACCCTATATATCTCGAAAAGTATTAGTTTTTTAAAAAAACATAAGAATACTTTTTTATGTAAAATTAAATTTTACATCAAAAACCATTAAAAAATCTTATTTTAATTAAAAACTTTAAAACTTATGACAGAAAAACTAAGATTAAATTTATATTTACAAACTTTTTGTTTGACCCTGTATATCTCGAAAAGTATCAGTTTTTTTTTAAAAACTCAAGAATACTTTTTTATGTAAAATTAAATTTTACATCAAAAAATCCCAAAAAATCTTATTTTAATTAAAAAGTTTAAAAGTTATGACAGAAAAACCGAGATCAAATTTATATTTACAAACTTTTTGTTTGACCCTATACATCTCGAAAAGTATTAGTTTTTTTTGAAAAAACTCAAGAATACTTTTTGTTATATTAAATTCTACATCACAAAATCTTATTTTAATTAAAACGTGAAAAGTTATGACAGAAAAACTGAGAATAAATTTATATTTACAAACTTTTTGTTTGACCCTGTATATCTCGAAAAGTATCAGTTCTTTTGAAAAAACTCAGGAATACTTATTTATGTAAATTAAATTTTACATCAAAAAACATTAACAAATCTTATTTTAATTAAAAACGTTAAAAGTTATGACAGAAAAACTGAGATTAAATTTATATTTAACAAACTTTTTGATTGACCCTGTATATCTCGAAAAGTATCAGTTCTTTTGAAAAACTCAAGAATACTTATTTATGTAAAATTAAAATTTTTACATCAAAAACCATTAAAAAAATCTTATTGTAATTAAAAACTTTAAACATATGACAGAAAAACTAAGATCAAATTTATATTTACAAACTTTTTGTTTGACCCTATATATCTCGAAACTTATTAGTTTTTTTAAAAAAACTTAGGAATACTTTTTTGTGTAATATTAAATTCTACATCAAACAACATCAAAAAATCTTATTTTTAATTAAAAACGTTAAAAGTTATGACGGAAAAACTGAGATTAAATTTATATTTACAAACTTTTTGTTTGACCCTGTATATCTCAAAAAGTATTAGTTCTTTTGAAAAAACTCAAGAATACTTATTTATGTAAAATTAAATTTTACATCAAAAAACATTAAAAAATCTTATTTTAATTAAAAACGTTAAAAGTTATGACAGAAAAACTAAGATTAAATTTATATTTACAAACTTTTTGTTTGACCTATATATCTCGAAAGTATTAGTTTTTTAAAAAAACATAAGAATACTTTTTTATGTAAAATTAAATTTTACATCAAAAAACGTTAAAAAACCTCATTTTAATCAAAAACTTTAAAAGTTATGACAGAAAACTGAGATCAATTTATATTTACAAAACTTTTTGTGACCGCCTATATATCTCGAAAAGTATTAGTTTTTTGGAAAAAAACTTTTAAAACACTTTTTTGTGTAATATGAAATTCTACATCAAAAAACCTCATTTTAATTAAAAACTTTAAAAGTTATGAC